>CM059330.1:13246475-13316475 GCA_030340685.1 Protosalanx chinensis | reverse complement strand
TTTGCTGTTTTATCATGTGATGATATCAGTATCATGTGACTTAGATCTGAACACTGAAACAGGCTCAGTGCCTCAGTTAAACCCCCAAGGGTTTCACCATGGAGATATTACATACACTGATCCTCTACCCAGGATGGTTAACATGCAAATCCATGGCTCTCCTGTACCTTGATCCAATAGCTCCATCTGGGTGACTGTGATGATGTAGATTCTCCTCTGAGGCCTGACCTTTGACCTTATGAAACGAGGGAGGCGCATACATGTAATTGAAAAAATAATGCAGTTGTATATCCTCCCATGTAAACCGTCCAATCTGGAGCTGTCATTAACATCAACACAGTGTGCGGTTCAGTGGTGCGCTGCCTGTGGAGCTCCGTGTGTGAATGTGAGCGTGAAATGTGTGTGTGTGTGTGTGCATGTAAAAGATGGAGTTAGAGCTCTCTCTTGGAAGTCGCTTTGGATGAAAGCCTCTGCAAAAAAAAGACAAGGATTTAATGTAAAAGGTGCACAGGTGTGAGTATGAACCTGTGTCTAAAAATATGTCATCATGTCACTTATCAGCTCTATGGTGTACATTCTGAACTCATCTAACACACGTGCCAACACACCCTCTCCCTCCCCCTCACCAACACCCTCCCCCTCACCAACACCCTCCCCCTCACCAACACCCTCCCCCTCACCAACACCCTCTCCCTCCCCCTCACCAACACACTCTCCCTCCCCCTCACCAACACCCTCCCCCTCACCAACACCCTCCCCCTCACCAACACCCTCCCCCTCACCAACACCCTCCCCCTCACCAACACCCTCTCCCTCCCCCTCACCAACACACTCTCCCTCCCCCTCACCAACACACTCTCCCTCCCCCTCACCAACCTTTTCCCTCCCCCTCACCAACCTTTTCCCTCCCCCTCACCAACCTTTTCCCTCCCCCTCACCAACCCTCTCTCCCTCCTCACCAATCCTTTCTCCCCTCCCCCCCATCTCTCTCCCTCCCCCCTCTCATGGCAGGTGTGCGTGTCTCCTAGCGTTTAGCTCCCTCCTTGTAACAAACCCAGACACCAGGACAGTGGATACAGACCTAGTCCGCTCTGTCTACCAACTCAAATCTAATCGCTGGTGATTTCCCACGTGTGTCTCATACGTCTGACTCGATTGTGTCCTTGTCTTGAAGAAACCAGGTAGAGTAGAGGACTGAACAAACACATGGAGACAAGGCTGTCATGGTTGTGAACGGCCTCTTTCAGCTCTCACAGCAGCAGAGATGGGCTATCAAACGCTTATTTACATGGAGGAACGCTGTAGGGTTCGTTTGATCTTCCTTCCCTCACATGCTTTGCGAACAGGCATCGATATGTGTGTTGTACGGTTCATGTTTACCATGGTTACCGGCATCAGATTAAGCCATTTAAACGCTGGCAGTAATTGATTAATCTAATCGACAGAAAGAAAGAAAATCAGTTGTATGTCTGGATTAACTGGTGGCAGTGATCAAGTCATGGTATCTAAATAGCTGAGGTAAAAAAAAAAAAATGTCAATCATTACATTACATTTAGTCATTTAGCAGACGCTTTTATCCAAGGTGATTTACAGTAAGTACATCACTATAATTAAGGCAGGTCTGAACTACGTATGAGAGTTGTGGTGCACAACTCTTTATCCTCCCAAAAAACTCTAATTGTGTTGAAAGTGGTGAAATCCCTGCAAATCGAGGAAATGTCTTCTTGTGTTTGGCGTCACATTGTTCCTTAGACACGAGCCACTAGGTAGACATTTTAAACTAGTTACATAATACTTCACTTTTTTGGTACGCTGGGTTCCTTTGATTTGACAAATGGATGCTGAGTGGAAATCCATTTGTCACATGAGGTACTTTGTTAAAGTAATGTTTAAAAGTTTTTTTTCTTTTCCAGCTTTGAAATGACATGACAAATTACGATAATGTTGGAACATTTTCTTGGAATTATTTCAAAGCCTGCACTAAAGGCTCCCAATACAAGTCACCCTAACACTGCTAACCACTTCAGTGTGGTCGGATGTTCTCTCTCAAGTGATTGTAAGGGGTTTGTTTAAGGTAAATTGTGGTTGGCAATCCATGATGTGAACATGAACCTTCATTTGTACCTTACATTTTTTTTTGTTTTGATTAATTATTGTTCCCCCTCAGACCCTGTTAATCGATGGTGGGATGCTTTAGAGTCGTAGTAGAAGGTGAAGTAGAACATTAAGTAGAATTGAAGTAGAATGAATCCATTAGATTTTCCTCCATTCGATATTGGCCGCTGTTATGGTTGTTCAAGTCACTACGAATCAACAGAAGATGAAGCATCTCTTCTTACTCCATTTAGTCACCAGTCCCCAGGGTGAAATGTTGGGAGATTAAAGGTAGATACAGCCTGTGTGGGGCTGCAGGAGACACCAGAAAGAGTCTCTCCCTGGATCTCAGAGTCAGAGGAGTCATGTCAGGAGAAAATACTTGCTGCATCCTGAGCACCATTACCTCTATCTCTCCTCTCGCTCTCCCTCTCATTCCCTCTCTCTCATCTCTCCCTCTCATTCCCTCTCCTCTCTTTCCCCTTCTCATTCCCTCTTCTCTCTTTCCCCCTCTCTTTCATCTCTCCCTCTCTTGCCTCTCTCTGTCCCTCTCCTCTCTCTCCACTCTCATTCCCTCTCTCTCGTCTCTCTCCCTCTCTCTCTCTTCCTCTCCTCCGGCTTCTCTCTCTTCTGCACCATGACATCCAGTCCCTCCCTCCCTCCCTCCCTCACTCACTCACTCTCTCTCCATCTTTGTCTCCTGGATAAGATGGCCTGTTGACACAGGTCTATGGTAAATCTGTTAACAGAGCGAAGTGCCGACCTTTGACTTTAGTCTGTCCAGGTGCCGTACCACCCACACCCATGAATTGAGCCACAGGAAAAGATCTACGACATTTTATAACCCATCTCCCCCTTGGCCTACTTGAGGAGAGGCAGAGAAACGCAACAGTGCGCCCTGCTGGTGTTAAAATGTACTGCACCCCTGTGATCTTTCATCTGGATCCCAGGAGGAGTGGAGAGCAGCAGGCTTGTATCTTCTTGGGGCAGCTTGAGGAGGGCAAACTGTCAACTCTGCTTGGAGGTGGTTTCTGGGGATTACCAGAGAGACAGTGAGGAGGTGACAGTGTTGCAGGCTTTGCACATCGCTTAAGTGGGTCCCTAACAAGGTGCAAGGTCTCTCAGAGAGGACCACAGTCCCACAGGTAAGAGGGGAGTGCTGAGTCCCTGAGTGCAGCAGAGCTGTAAAGGAGAGGCTGGGCTGCAGTCTAGGAGATGTGAGGATGATGAGTCACATGCTTTCACATAAATCATGTCACACTGTTTACCAAATGGGGCATCCAATTGCTCGCTCAAGTTTCAAATGTCATGTGAAAAATCGAGAAGCACTGTTTTATTGAGTACGAGGGTAACATCCATAATACATCACCTCTGTGAATAACCATTTAGAAAAGAAAACACCAGTAGTCTTCAAACTACTTCAAGTCGGATCGCACTGTTAGGTGGTTATGCTGCTGGGTCCAAATCTGGTTGTCCAGCGGTGAGATTTATCAGCAGAAATAAACTGGTGTTTTCTTTTCTAAATGGTTATTCACAGAGGTGATGTATTATGGATGTTACCCTCGTACTCAATAAAACAGTGCTTCTCGATTTTTCACATGACATTTGAAACTTGAGCGAGCAATTGGATGCCCCATTTGGTAAACAGTGTGACATGATTTATGTGAAAGCATGTGACTCATCATCCTCACATCTCCTAGACTGCAGCCCAGCCTCTCCTTTACAGCTCTGCTGCACTCAGGGAAAAGAGGCTGGGGACAGTGGCAGGCTCACACCTCCACACCTCCACACACTCTAGAGTTCAGGCAGGGAAGCACACACACTCTTAGTATCCCAGTGTGTGTATTTCTTGTCTCTCTCTCCCCAGCCCCTCTCCTCTCCTCTCTCTCTCTCCTCAGCCCCTCTCCTCTCTCTCTCCAGCCCCTCTCCTCTCTCCAGCCCCTCTCCTCTCTCTCTCTCTCCAGCCCCTCTCCTCTCTCTCTCTGGCCCCTCTCCTCTCTCTCTCTCCAGCCCCTCTCCTCGCTCCAGCCCCTCTCCTCCCTCAGTCTCTTCATCCTCTGGGGCGCTTCTCTTCTTCAGATCCCCAGTCTACTCTCTGCTCTCTGGGGTCTCTCTGCTCTTTCCACCGGTGCCAGAGTGTTGCTTCCAGGCTCCAGCAGTGTTTGCATGACATACCCCCGGTCAGCTGGAACAAAGGAGGTACAGATGAGGTCATTTCCTGCACCACAGGAAGTGCAAGCTTCATGCAGTGCCCGCTGCAGTGGTATCTGGTATTTTCTTTGGTATTTATGTATTTACTACATGTATTTATCTTCAGTCTGGGAAATACTGTTGTGAAGAGCATATGCAAGTCATTTTAGAACTTGCAAGTATGCTCACAGTTAAGTGATTTCGTTTTTTAGTTACATACACAAAATGATAATTTCAATAACAAACCCTCGTGGGGGGAGGTTAAATGTAGCTGTACTTAAATACAGTTTAATTATTTGTTTTGTTTCCATCCACTGAAACCGCAGAACAATTAATCCTCAAACCGGTGCTGTTTGCTACAATGAAAAGCCAATCAGTAATGCAGTGATGTAATCGATCACATAAGGGGGATGAATCTGACAAGGCGGTCGACATGACAACAAACCATTTCCCATCCCCCAACTCAGCTGTTCCCTGGCTGGTCCAGCATCAATACTCCTGTGCCTGGCCAGGTGATGGTCAGACAGCCTGCAAGGGCACATTACATGCTGGGGGCCACGTGAGCACCGTAATTACTCTCCTGCTAATGCCTGCCCCCCTCTGTCGTACCCTCTCCCTCTGCCTGGACAGTTAGTTCACACAGGGGACCTGATCATGCCCAGATACTGTAGATCAGAGATGGACTCTTGACCTGTTATATCCACAAGCAGCTCAGCTCCCGGACTGACAGTCACAGCGGGCTACTGTTCAGGAACACACACACACACACACTTATGTCACTTTCTATCGCCTCATGTTCTCAGACGCTGGAGTAGAACGTCTGTCTGGTAGATCCGGCCTGCGTAGAACGTAGACAGAGAGCCATCTGAGGCGGTGTGTCAGGCCAGAGAGTGTGGAAGGTTACACTGGTTCTTGAGCAGGACTGAGTGACATCACCCAGAGAGTGATTCGTCATCCAGCTGCTGGATCTCTGGATCTTTGGATATTCTGTACAGTTACTCTGTTGTACTCTGTTGTATCTCTTGCTTTATGTTCACAATCGTTGTGTTATGCATTTATAGTTCTTCCCTTGGCACTTATTGGTTCTCATGATGTATGATTCACAATCTAAAAAACCCACTGTGTTCGGGGTCTATCACTTTGCTATGCTCAATGACTGATGCTCTTTGTAAAAGCTCTCTCTTGTAAGTCGCTTTGGATAAAAGCGTCTGCTAAATGAATAAATGTAAATGTAAGTTACAGAGAGATGTTCACCAGCAGGTGTGTTTTTTGAGTATTCAGTCCTCTGGCTGCATCTTTCTCACGCAAAGACCTTGCCTGACTTCTGAAAGTGCTCGAGGCTGGGATTCCAAGATGGCGCTTGTGGAAGCTTGGTGAGTGTCACTTAAAGAAGCGACTCAGAAACAGCGAGGCTGATTTACCGTCAAACCCTGTGCTGATCTGGCTGTTTCTGAGAGCAGTACAGGACCACTCAGGGAACACTGGGATGAGACGTGCAAATGGACCATTACAAACACACACACACACACAGATGAACACACACGCTCGCAGACAAACACACACACACACAACCCTTGATTTTCCACCAGAGGACCCCCACCTCACCCACAACCCTTGCTGAAAGCCTTAATTTCTGATATCATTGTAATGAGGGGATGAGTTCAGCACGATAGGGATTATCTCTCAGCTGGTCCTGGTGAATCCTTTCTTCTCACCCCCTCAGGCTCTTCACTTGCATGGATATTGAAACATGGGAGCTCTATCATGTGGTCACCTAAGTTGTGGAAAGGGAAGATAACAAATAGCTTTCTACTGAAGCATATAGCTGAAAGGGAGACAGGATTGAGATGTTTATCTGGGGAATGCGAAGCGGAGGATTGGAAGACTTTCTGATTTCAATACGTGACAGAGAACTTCAAGTAGTCCAGAGGATTCAGATTAAAGTCGACCTGTCTGAATGCTCTCCTCTCCCTCTCATGATGATACCAAGGCTCTTTTGGAAACTTGATGATGTGGTATTGAAGAGGGGGGGGGGGGTACCAGATACCACTGCAGCGAGCACTGCATTAAGCTTGCACTTCCTGTGGTGCAGGAAATGACCTCATCTGTACCTCCTTTGTTCTAGCTGACATGTTCTAAAATGTGTTTCTAAAACGTGTTTGATGTTATGTGTTATTTCTGTACTAATTTACATGTAATTAGTCAATCAACATATCGATTAATCAATAAATCAATCAATCTTCAGTCATCCCAGAATCATAAAATAGCTCACATCTAAGTGCACTTGTCAACCCAAAAATGTTAAATTGATCAAATAAACAAAGAAGAAGCCAATTGTAAATGATGCATTTAGAATAAAATGCATTTCCCTGTTGCCCACTTCTGTAACAGCCAAACCACAGGTGCCCTTTCAAGTCATCCATTTCCTTGTCCTCCATTAGCATATATGCATAATGCATGAGGACTTGCTTCCTGGTAGGGAGTCCAATGAGAGTGCTCTATTTTTAGTATGCACCTGGTGTTAGCTCCGCCTCTTCTCATCTGCTGAAGTCAATTAAAAGGTGCAGCACAGATGAGGCTGTCTTCCCCACACTGTCCACCTCCTCTAGCAGAGCCACACTCCTGCACTGTAGAACCAAGATAAACAGCAACCATGCGTTTGTGAAAGTGGCCTTGAAATCCACATGGTCACCTTCAGAGTGATGTGTCTGGAAATACTGATTAAGGATGCAGCTTTATTTTGAGTTTTGGGTATCGCTTTTATCGTTTTTTTGGGGTTTGCTGTCAAAATGAACTTGAATGAAACGAAAAATTTTCAACTAGACATTTTGATTGGCAAATGATGGGATACTGTGTTAAAGATAATAACTAAAAAGTGCAATCTCCTTGGCAACATCCTCAACAACATGTCTTTTATGTATATAAAATCAAATAAAAAAGACAAGCAGCCCAGCTGAAGGTCTGTCTGCTCAGACACATACAGTTCTGGTTGTTATTGACTTCACTTCAACACAGGAGCTCCACAGTACTCAGGGAGGACCAGGAGGCCTCTGGCCTCTGTCCCAGATCCAGCTATCCTCCATGCAGACTGGGATCCCAGCACCAGCCATGCCTCCTCTAGCCCAGCTAGCTCTGCTGCGGTGGGGCTTCTCATCCAAACAAGTGATGTGTCAGAGGATTGTGCTCCATTCTTCCATGTTTCTGTGCGTCGTGCATTAGCAGATGGGAGAGGGGGAGTAGGTGAAGCTGGTGACGATCGCAGGGCCATGGTGGTGCAGAGGGCTGAGTTTAGATTGCTATCCCTGTGATGGATTGCCTGGGATGCTGGATTTAAATTACTTTAAAGTACAGTAAAAACATACACTAGTGAAAAGGGGGGGCTAACTAATGCGCTTGTCTCTTTCAGAATGAATGTGCTTCCACACTAGTTCTGAAGTTAGAACTATACACTCACGCTTACAGACAAATGCTTTATGATTTAATGTGTAAAATCTTGTTCGATAAACTGTCATTTTCTACCGTCCTTTGCTTGTGTGAGCAGGAGAATAACAAGATAAAAAGTAGAAAAGTAGCCCGTCACACATGCTGTAGTTTTCTTTCTCTTCTTATGGATGCAATTAAAGTATAAATTGATAGCACAGCAAAACAACAGTCCCCATTAAATTCCTGGATAATGACATTCCAGTTAAGTGGACTCCTGCCTCCAGAGGTGTAGTGCAGGAAAAACCTCATTAACTTTTTTTTGTATCCCTTAATTTTTTTTCTCCAGAACATCCCGCCCCTATCTGCTGACTGATTAAAAGTGCAATGAGGGAACATTTGTACACGTAACCCACACCCACCTCAGTGAGGACACCCCCAGAGGTATGCAAATGATCCTGTTTTCCAGGACACAAGCGTCTGAGCGACTGAAAGAAAGAAGGAAGTGAAAGAAATCACTGTGGTGTTTTCGTGTTATCATGAAACCATGGACATGTGCAGCGATAGATAGAGCAGGAGATGGAGAGAGAGAGGGATGAGGAGGAAGGAAGGAGGGAAGGACAGACAAGAGGCAGAAAGACGGGTGAGAGGGAGAGACAGGAAGGAGACAGGAAAAGAGAGAGGGGGCATGGAGAGAGACAGAGAGAGAGACAGGAAGAGAGACAAAAAGAGAGACAGGAAGAGAGAGAGAGCATGGGTAGAAACAGGGAGAGCATGGAGCAGAATGCTTGCGATTGTGTTGTTTTTGTTTTTCCCTTGATGTTGGTCAATATTTCACCCCTGACATGAAGGATTTATGCTCTGTGTAGTCTGATAAGGTTTGAGCATTGGCCAGTATTGATTCTGAGGTATTGACTGTGGATGAAAGAATCACATTAAATTGGGAAAGACTGGTGCTACTATATGAACGCTGCTGCTTTGTTGCTCATTAAGGGAAAAAAACTCCTTTGAGTGTATGATCTCTTTATTGTGTGAGAGACACGTACCTCAGGTCTCTCTGGCATGTCCACCAATCTGCAGTTGCTGGGAGACGGTCTTTCGTTGCGCATTTTCAAATGGTTTTCCTGCAACTTTCCCTTGGAGATCAATGAAGTACATGCATACCTATCTAGTTGATGTGTGTGGACAAGGTTGATGGTTTAATTCATCTTCAATCTGGATTCTGCTGCTTGTTTTGTTTTTGTGACTTGGATTTAGATTTTCTTGGCTGTCTGTGATTTGGAGATCCTGAGCTTTTTGTCGATTTTCTTATCTGGTTCTTCAAAATGCTTCAGTCACAGAGGAAGCTTGTAGGGTGAGACTTAAATGTTTATGTTCAGTCCTACATTCATCTTCGAAAATGAATTCTGAAAATATCTAGCTTTGATGGCAACAAGGTCAAGTAGTTCATATTAATCAATGACGACTATTCAGGTTTCAATCACCAACCAAACCAATCGATTCCCAAATATCCGAGACATTATCACTTTTACACACCTTCGCTTTCTCTCTCGTACCAAACAAGCACAAGCACAGACTAGCTGAACCAGGGAACAGGCTTACATCGATCGCATCAAGTCTGATTAGTAAATCCCTTGGTAACATCTGTGGCTTTACATACATTAGAGATGTTTTTCTCAGATCACTCAGGTCTCCCCTGCATGAGTCTCATCCAGCAACACCTGTGAGAGGCAGAGTGGGTGAGCTGTTTCTGTGGTCACAGTGTTCTGGAAGAGACCAGAGGACCAGAGATATGTGAGCAGGGCAGGTGACAGAAGAAGCAGACACCACGTGTGTAAAGGTTTCAAAGACGCCCACATCTCAAATGATTTTACTCATGTCGTTGCTGCCTATGAAGAAATAAAAAACATATTTTTTATAAATACATGTTGCAAGCCTTGATCTAAAAGGCCCCTCTCTCCGTTCTAGAACAGGCAAATAAATCCTCTACAGAAAGCCTGTTTTAAAGCGTGCCCAATTGATTTAATGTGCGATGCTGCTTGATATATGGTCTTGTCTTCTACTCTGTTTCTCTGGCTCTCCTGCAGTTCTTCCCTTCACAGGGTAACTAATTGCCAGGGGTTTATTCAGGCTATAAATAAGTAAAGGAGCATCTGAAGCTGATACTTCTGTTAGATCCATGAGGGTAAAACTTAAGGAAGCTCGCTGCTCTAAGACTTGGGGCTTATCTCAAGCCCAGAGGGCATGGTGGCTTTTCCCTGGGAGGAGATGACATCAGAAGGAAACACTGCTAGGGATTATGGGGGTTGGTGTTTTGAGCGTACCTGTCACGGCAGCCAGGATGAGCAGGATTGTTCTCCAGGTGAACAGGGAACACAGCCAGGTGAGCCTGGTGAGGTGGCGTGCGCATGAATAACCATCACCAGCAGCCATGTTCCTCGGAGAACCTTCTGGGAACCGTGAGAACTTGACAGGTTCCTGTTTATTTTTATTGTTTTAATTGGAGGGATCAGATCTCTTAGCAGCGGTGTCAGGCCAGGTATTTCACACCTGGGCCTTCAGTGAGGTCCTACACAGTCCCACCAGAATGAATTCACCTCTCTTAATACCATCATTATGATGCCATGGCTCTAGTCACTATACATTTAGACAGAAATATATGATTTATTATTATATTATTTAATATTAAATAATATTCTGATGATGTTTAGGCCAGCAGAGGAGAGAACTGCTTAGCAGTGATCCCATTTTGCTTCTCTTTTTCTCTGCTTGAATGTAAATATGAATTTCGATGAAAGTTGCATTTGTGTACAAAATGTACTTCCAGAACCTTCTGGAGTGTAAGGGAGGATATTTTATTAACTTCATGAGCACCATGCTCTGTTTGTGCATTGGGGCTACCAGCAACTTAAACGACTGTACAATAAATAAAAGCTAATCAGGAATGGTTTAACCAGGTGGATTAACCAGGCAGGGGCCATATACATTGTCCCCTTTCTGTTCGCTAATTACAAATTAATGAGCCCAAGCTGGTTCGTTTGTGGCAGCAAGACTAAGCAGTGAGTGAACACTTTAAGAGATGTTCAGTCACTGGGCACGCTTATTCATCTCACCAGCAGGTCTTCTGCTGCCAACATGAAACCTCTGCATGTTGACTCGGTCCACAGCTGCCGGCTTCATGAACAAACAAGCTAATCCCTGTGTGATTACACACACTGCCCCTTAGTGAAGTGTTTACAACCTGAAGGCAATAATAATAAAATAAAAAAATACATGTACGGAGTGGCAACTACACAGTAATTAGCCATTGGTTTCAGTATTGTCGGAGGAAACCCACTTAACATGCAGAGTGTCAACACTGGTACTTGTTGCGATAACTAACCGTTTTTCGTCGAGTCTCTAGTCGTTTCCAAAAAGAGGAAATTATTAGTAAAAACTTCATGCTTGATTGTTGAACTCGTTCAAGAGCAACCAGACACATTTCAAACTACCGTGAGAGATGAGAGGTCTTATCTTTCCTTTTCCCAGAGATTCTATAAGTTTCCAGCATCGTTTCGGAGGTCACAGAAGACACACAATCATGACCAGCTGATAGGATCTTCTTTTTTGCACGCGTTCGTCAAAGAAAGAACGAGATGGGCAAACATAAACTCTCCCAGGAGAAGGGAAACATGTAAGTGAACCTGAGACATACGTGTGTGTGTGTGTGTATGTGTGTATGTGTGTGTGTAAACACTCTTAGGGGAAACCCTGTGTTCTCTTCCAAGCCCCAGTGCAGAGCTGAACCACAGAGCCTGTCAGCTGTCCAGCAGAGATAGGAGGCCTAAATTGATTTGGAAAGCCTAGGGACGACTGTTCACCTTCACCTCATCAAGGCTTCAGCAGAGGAGGGAGCACAAACACCATCGGGGGGGCAAAGTTGGGGGTTTATCACACATGTGAGGCCACATGGCAATAACACGCTCTTCTTCCCTGCTGCAATTTGCCTGTTTTAATATTTCACCTCATAGACGTGCTGCTTTAAAAGGATGGACTGATACAATTCCTAGGGCTCCTTAAGCTTGATGCTTCTCCAGGCGAAAATATCTTCCTGGGCCAATCATTCCCCCCTCTGCCACAGGGATGTGAACTGCCTTAATAAGAGGCTTCTTTCTCCTTCCTCCCGCCTGACGCTCCCCTGGGCTCCTTGGCTGCCTCGGTCTAATCTGTGTCTTTGAAATTGCCCCCAAAATGGCGGGTGGTGTGACTTCTGGGAACTCACAGTGACTTGATTTTCAGATTTGAGCAAGAGTTACAAGTTGATGAGTGTGTGGGGGGGGGGGGGGGGGGGGGGGGGGGCTATGACATGACAAGATGAATGGCTTTGGTGTCAGAAAGGCTGGGCTTGGAGAGGAACTGAAGTAGGCGTGTGTCTACATGTGTGTCGACACTGTGTGGAGGACAGGAAGAATTTGCTCCAGTTCAGCTTTATAAACCACAGGAGGCTTTGCTGTTTATTTTGGTCAAAGCAAAGACTGCCACCGTATTGCAATTTCCAGCCAAATTATTCCAAGTTTAGAGACACAACATGAAGGCCTTATTGTGTCTGAAATACAAAAATCCATTATTCACCCTACTTATAAACCAAATGTTAGGGGGAAAAAGGTCAAATTTTTCGGGAAAGATGCACACCCAATGCACAAAATAGATGATTATGTAAATGTATGATTATGTATGGGTAAACTATTTTATATTTTCTCTTCATTTTCTTTTCGTCTGATGTCCTTGAGGAAATGTAATGGCTACAAAGTAAAATAAATACATTTAAAAAGAAAGATGATTAAAATAAAGACTTGAAATGTAGTCTCTCTAGTATCAGCTGCTAATCTGAGTCTAAGTATCCATTTACACAGAACAAAGACAAGGCCGTCTCTATCTCCTTTCCTTTCAGATGTCCACGACACGCAAAAGAGAAGAAAAAAAAAGAATTATGAGATCGTTGTTTAGTCCACGAAAACACAACGCCTTGATATGATAAGAAGTTGTAAATTGGAAACGAAACGTCCACACTAAGAACTCTGCTTGGATTTCCGTATCAAACACTGTATTATGAAACACTCTTGAACAGAGACCGTCTGGGAGACGTGTTTCGACTTCCAAGCCAAGTCGCTATTTATTTCCGTTAACCGTGCTGTGTTGTTTCTGTCCGCCCAGTCCTTAGCTGTTATCAGCGTTCTTTCAGAAAAGCCATCGTGTCCATGACAGTTCATTTTCTGCATGATCTCCCAAAAGTCGATACAATCTTGTAAAGACAAATACCAGATAGCTCTGGCTAACTGATGCTGTTTGGAGGGAAACCCATTAATCTTGTGGTTCTCGGGTGGGACGAGTCAGTACGCCCAGCAAGTCTTCATGCATTAATAAAATCGCAAGATGAACCGTGAATGAATTCATAGCAGGTGGTGCCTTCATTGCCCAGAGAACGGTGAGGCGGTCGCGACCGACATGGCACAGCGAACTCTGCAAAGCGAAGGTTTCCAAAGAGGCCATCAGCCTGGTGGATTAGCAGGTTTTAGACTGGCGTACCCATCGACTAGTTTGTTGACCTGACCTTTAGTCGGCCCTGACGTTACAACGTGATGTTTAGTGACCTTCAATTACCGTAGTTGAACATTTCTATCCAATTATTTGTTTCGAGGGATGACTGGCTTCTGTCTATCAGAGGTCCAATATTCACAGCTAATTCACTCAACTCCATCAACAGCCAAGCAGGACAACATCACGAGTCAACATCTATTAAGAAAAAGTATTCAGGTTTAAAAAAGAAGCTGTATGTCCCATCTTTTCATGTATGATCATACCTAATTTTCATGCTGGTTCAGTAGTTAATTGATCAAATTATTTAAATGTCATTTTCATGGTTATCGATTGAGTCATGCGTCTTTTACAATGTGTTTCTTAATGACCTATAGTCTTGAACATGTGTAGATGAATTTGATCTTAACTATGTTACTATTAACATACTTTCTGGTTCCACTTAATATTCTATAGGTTTACATGTCCATGCACAAATAAGACTTGATTTATAAAATCCCTTCATGGTCGCACTGGACAGGCTCTAGTATTATAATTAATCATGCATTACTGGAGGAATATTTTAAACAGATTCAGTGTTTTAATAATAAATGAGATGCAGTCATTTATCAGGGAGAATTTTTCAGATATAAGCCAGATATGAGTCATGTGAAGAAACAAACCACAGCAGTTAAAAGCACGACCAAGAAAACAAAACACATTTTTTCCAACAAATTTTATTGATTGAAGTTGAAATCCTACACTTACGAAACGGATGGGTCACATTTAGTGCAGAAAAATAAGTGCTGGACCTGGGATCCTGATGAAGGCTGGACAGGAGGCTTGGAAGAACGGCTCTTTAAAACTTCAGCACAGTCCGGCAACTGTGTAGGAAAAGCTATATGAATCATCACTTCCCCTAAAAACTAGGATCGATTCAAAACTGAGAGACATTTCTAATTTTTTTTGTAGCAGTCATGATACATCTAGGAATCTCAACGTACCTTTTCCCAGCATGCATCAGGTCAAAGGCCTCATTGATCTCGTCGAGGGTAAGATTGTGGCTCACAAACTCATCCACCTTCAGTTTCTTATTCATGTAGTCATCCACCAGTTTGGGCACACTCTCAACACTCTTCCAGCCTAACACAGGAAGCAGTGACCGTGTCAACCATGTGCCCCTGACCTGCCCCCCATGTGCCCCTGACCCGCCCCCCCATGTGCCCCTGACCCACCCCCCCCCACGTGCCACTGACCCGCCCCCCCATGTGCCCCTGACCCGCCCCTCAACCACTAATGCTCAGGAACATCTGAGCCATGGCACAAAAACTTAGTTATGCTTATCATTCCTGATTACAGTACCTTTCGGTCTTTCTTTGATCCTGCAGGGGACACACCCTTTGCAGTATGTGTGTGTGTGCGCGCATGTGTACCCACACATAGGTAATCATCTCCTGTATGTGTGTGTATGCGTGCAGAGTATATGAATGTGTCTGTGTGTATTAAAAGGTGAAAGCCAGGTTTACAAAACCCATTTACCTCCGAAGGCTGTTCCCTTCCAGATTCTTCCGGTCACCAGCTGGAAGGGGCGTGTGGAGATCTCCTGGCCTGCCGCAGCCACCCCGATGATCACACTCTCCCCCCAGCCTTTATGACACGCCTCCAGGGCAGCTCTCTGGAACAACAACGCCACTGAGCACTTAGAAAAAGAAAAAAAAAAAGCCTGGCTCCCCCTTTCCACCTTTCTTCCTTGGCAACAGTGCCCTCTAGTGGCCAGGGCAGAGCTAGCAGCCATGTTACATAAGGAGGCCTGAGAAATGTTGCAGTTTGGTAGGCAACATGTTGGCTAGCAGGATGAGTGCACACACATTGACATTTAGTCAATGTAGTCATTTATCAGACGCTCTTATCCAGAGCGACTTACAGCAAGTACAGGAACATTCCCCAGAGGCAGGTAGGGTGAAGTGCCTTGCCCGAAGACATAATGTCATTTGGCACAGCTGGGAATCGAACCAGCAACATTCTGATTACCAGCCTAATTCCTTAACAGCTAATGCACACACACACACACACACACACACGCACACAAAAACACGAACCAGGACTCGTTCACTTGACTGCACACTTACCATGAGGCCTACGTTACCAACACACTCGAATGAGTAGTCCACCCCTCCATCAGTCATCTCCACCAGAACCTCCTGGATAGGCTTGCTGTGGTCCTTAGGGTTCACAAACTCAGTGGCTCCAAACTCCTTGGCTTTCTCAAACTTCTCAGGGTTGATGTCCACTCCGATGATCCTGGTTGCTCCGGCAACCTTGCAGCCCATAATGACTGCCATCCCCACGGCGCCAAGGCCGAAAACAGCACAGGTGGTGCCAGGTTCAACCTGAACAGGACATGACATCAAAACCCTGCTACAACTAAAGAGCACCCCTTAAATACTTATGTACCATATACAGCATCAAATACATTCATCCTTTACTCAAACACACAATGGTTTGGGTACCATCACTTGCAGCCAGGCACACGATACGACCTTTGACCCACCTTGGCGGTGTTGAGAGCCGCACCATAACCTGTAGAGATCCCACAGCCCAGCAGGCACACCTTGTCCAGGGGGGCCTTTGGATCCACCTTGGCCAGAGAGATGTCAGCCACCACCGTGTACTCTGAAAAGGTGCTGCAGCCCATGAAGTGAAGGAGCTGCTTGCCCTTACAGGAGAAGCGAGAGGTGCCATCAGGCATCAGACCCTGGCCCTGGGTGACCCTGGGGGAGGAGAGGAGGAGGTTCAGCTGAAGCATGGCTCCAATCAGTTATGAAGGACTATGATTGAATGGGTGTTGACATCTGCAAGCTTGTCTTTTTTTTCCCCCTACCTGATTTTCTGGCAAAGGTTGGTCTTGGGGTGTTTGCAAAATTTGCATTCACCGCACTGAGGCACATACAGTGGGATCACAGTATCACCTGAAAAGAAGATGCGATTGATTGGTTCAAAAGTGGAATTTGAAGCTGACATCTGCTTATGAATATCTTCAGATGATTTCTGGAGTTTTTCCTGTCATTATTTCCTCACCTGGTTTGAATTTGGTGACCCCTTCTCCGACGCTCTCGACTATCCCGGCACCCTCATGCCCCAAGATGATGGGGAACGCACCCTCAGGGTCATTACCGCTCAGCAGGTAGGAGTCAGTATGACACACACCTGTGGCAACCACCTGAAAAACATAACAAGAACCTGAATATACCCACATGGAACCTTTCAGGAGACTCAAGGATGCTAAAGATTCTGCTTATACCTGTTTTGTACTTCTGGTTGGATGCTAACTGCATTTCTTTACCCTGTACTTGTACCTGTGTAATGACAATAAAGATGTATCTAATCTAATGAAACAGCTCAGAAGGAAAGATAACATGTAAAAACATCAGTTGTTAAGGACTACTTTTATTCACACTTCTTGACCTTAACTCGAAGTACTGACTACACTTTTTCCACTCAACTTTGACTCATCTTTTTTTTAAAAACATGACAATCTGTACTTCTACTTGAGAAAGGGATGTGTGTACTTCTGCCATTTATACGGCTCACTAACAGTTCACTGTGACGGAGCCTACATCTGCAGACATCAGCATCTTCAGCTGGTTACAGCTTACAGACTCACAGCAATAAGTGAGAGTTTCCCAGCAGTGTATCAGACTGTTGAACACATTCCAAAGATAGCTTCCCCTTGCAGCTGGTCCTCTAAATCTTAGCGGTGGTCGCTGAGTACGACACAGCTTCCTACAGGCACAGAAGGGGGGGGCCGGGTGAAGTCTCACTGAAGTGAGAAGTTTCCAGGAGGGTTGGTGGTTTTACCTTAAGGCGTACTTCATGGGCCCTGGGTGGAGACACCTCTACTTCCTCGATGGTGAGAGGTTTCGCTACCTCCCAGGCCACAGCGGCCCTGCACTTGATGACCTTGAAAACCAGAGTATTAGGACAAACCTGGTACGCGGGCTGGCTCAGGGGTGGGCAACCCTGGTCCTAAAAGTCACTGTTCGGAAGGTTTTAGGTGTTTCCCTGCTCCAGCACACCTGATTCTAGTGAGGGGTCAAGCTCTGTGGAAGCCTCTTAATGACCCATTCATTAGAATCAGGTGTCCTGGAGCAGGGAAACATCTAAAACCTTCAGGACAGTGACTCCCTTAGGACCAGGGTTGCACACCCCTGTCCTGGCAAGAACATTAGACAGTCTATACGTGGATTTTGAAAGGGAGTTTCTATGCACCCCCAGATTAGGCACATATCAAGTACTGGGTTCTGCCAACTCTTTGATTGATTAAAAGCGTCTCATTACGTAGAGCGTTAATGACGTATTTCATTAGAATTTAACAATTAACAACTCATTCAATGAGTTTACCAGGAGGTCTAAAACCAGTTTTTAACTGCTAATGTTCCCAAAAGTGTAACTTTTACTGCTGAAAGGGTTCAAATGTCTTATTGTGGACACCAAAGCTGCACAATCCCGCTACCGAACGGTCAACGTTCATAGCAAATAAATGCAACAACGAAATAAGGTTACAAGGTTAAGACGTGAATCTAGAGTAGTTATAAAAGCACAGTTATAACAGCACGTTGCAGGAAAACATGGCAAATTAAAGTTGAATCTGCCTATTTCTGATACAAAGCTGGGAACTTACTTTTCCTGCAGTCGACATTCTTTGTTCAGACGCAAGAAGAAAGAGGGTGGGAATTTAAGACAGCACGAGCTCTGAAATAGACCAATCAGACACCTCGTCTCTTCTCCATCTGACGCAGGAGCTCTGAAATAGACCAATCAAAAACCTCGTCTTTTCTCCATCTGACACGTCTTGATTTGTGCACAATCAAATGCCAGTTAAATAAATACAAAAGCAAACAGTTTATGTTATGTAATTCATTTTAAATCCACCAAGCCACAAATGCGGAACAAACGCTTATAAGATTTTAAAAACCAAGAGATGCATCAGTTATATCATCATCTGCTGGTGATGATCCCAGTTCCTCCACAGTACTGGAACATGCCAGACAGTACAGACTTTGGTAAAGTTCAAAGTCTGTGGACCGGAAACAGGTCCGGAAACACCGCACCTACCGTTTTTACTTATTGTATTGTTTCCCTCGGGATCAATAAAGTAATCTGAATAATTGATGCAGGCTGTTCCACTAGTATTACTGCAAAATATGGATATTTTGAATGGTGTTAAGTTTTATAATAACACCTGTAAAGGAGTTACAGCTCTCATGTTTTTTTGTTTCCTCATAAATATTGACCACAATCACAAATAGCTTTAAAAACAATGATCCACAGAACTCTTTATTCGAAGGCTTTTCTTTACAAAAAGTAAAGTCACTCTGCAACAAGGATTTGTTTTTACAGTTATTATAAAACATCTTGAATTATATGGAAACACATGAAAATAACCCCTTATGATCATCATCACCTTGCACCTTGACACGCTTGAGGAATAAATGTAAGATTCCATAACTTGAGTTGAAATGAAAGTCACCATGTCACTTCGGAGACGCTGGTATTGTGTTCATCACAACTCGTGTTGGCATCAGAAAAACTAAATCTGAGAGTCACTAAGTCTGTAACACCTTGGAATCCAATAAAACCATGAACATTAGTTGTCCAAATCGGTAGACAAAAACATAACCTAAAAAATAAAAAAAACGGTTGGAAGTAGTGCAGGAAATGATGCGCGTGTCCTTCCTGTGACTCCAATCCAACAGAGCAAGGTGCTGGCAGGGCGTCGCAGCACCAGACAACAGAAGAAGACTCAGGAGAAATCTTATTGGAGCCTTCATCATCGCCCACCTAGACGAAAACAGACGAATCAAACGATCCAGATTCAATGCCATGGTAACATCAACTCTTTACTGTTTTAAACAGTACACATGGTACTGCACACATTAATGCACGCACACACACCCACAACGTACCTCTGAATCCTCGTCCTCCCCCACCTCCCCTCCCTCCTCTGAATCCTCCTCCTCTTCCACCGCCACCCCGACCGCCAAATCCTCCACCGCCGCCAAATCCTCCACCTCCTCTGCCGCCACGGAAACCACCTTGGGGGTGGACATTTCAACAATGTTTAAATGACTTGTGGGACTTAATATCCCAAAAGACACATTCCCTATAAGATACTGACCTCCTCTGCCTCCTCCTCTCCCCCCTCTGCCTCCTCTGGGAGGCCCCTTCTCTCCAGGGGGGCGGGGAAGGAACCTCTGGAGGGGGAGGAGTTTCATGGGGTCTATGTAGAACTGAGGGAGGAACATGGTGTTTACTGACACATCAACACAGCTTCAGCAAACTCACAGAGATCACTGACTGAAAGACACACACACGACCTCACAACATTTTAATACCTTTTGGAGTTTCTTGAACGATGACGCCTTCATATTATCCGAAAGTTTGACAGAGAAATACTGCAACCTTGAGTTAAGGAATCTATGAAGGTCAGTTCAGTTATGATCCACTTTACTTTAAATATGAACAGGTCTAAAACTTTACATAAGTAGTGTTGGGGAAGGATACAAAGTCACGAAGCTGCCCGAAGATTTCATCCACCTTCCCGATCTGTTCCTTGTTTTCCAGATAAACTGGAGCGTTGAAGTACGGTACTTTGTTTTCCTCGGTCACACACTTACAAACGAGGTCATCTTCACAAGGGTGAACAAACTCTCCAAGTGCTGCAAAGACATCAACAAGGGAGTTAATGCTACACAACAATCAATACCAACACACACAATTCATCATGCCAACAATGTTTGTAACAATTTACCAACAACGTAATCTGGAGGTCCATAGTCCTGTCTGAAGCCCCCTCTGCCACCACCACGGAATCCACCACCACCACCTCTTCCTCCGAATCCTCCCCTGCCACCTCGGTCGAATCCTCCACCTCCTCTGCCACCTCGGTCGAATCCTCCCCCTCCTCTGCCACCTCGGTTGAATCCTCCCCCTCGGTCAAATCCTCCCCCTCCTCCATCTCGGTCGAATCCTCCTCGGCCCCCTCTCCCACCACCACCTCGGAAAGACATCTCTTATGCAATCTCTGAAAAAACAGAGTAGAAAAGGTTCAGACTTGATATCCATACAGCAACCAAAGGATTTAATTCTGCAGAAGTGGCTTTTATGCTCCTATGTTGTTTTATGGCACTCAGAAATATCACTTGTTGTTGCTGTAGTTCAGAAACTTCCTATTGTTGTGTTATGACTCTGGTGGACTACAGCCTGGCGGAGGCTCACCTTAATAACTTGTATAATGTTCAGCTGAATGCTCTTATAGTTCCTCCCTGGGCACTTATTGGTTCTCATGATGCATGTTTTGTAACCTAGATGCCAGCTATGTTGGGGTCTATCAAGTTTTTATGCTCAGTGACTGAAGCTCTTTTGTAAAGCGCTCTCTTGTAAGTCGCTTTGGATAAAAGTGTCTGCTAAATGAACACGTAAAATTAAAAGCTTGTGTTTCCATGACATGGCCATCTAGGAAGCCTGAAGCTGGAAGCCTGAATCTTCTGAGCTGCTATCAGCAATTTACCTTCACAAGTTGATGACTGCAAATTAACTATGCGTGTCCGAGTCCAAGTTGAGTTTTTGATATTACAAATGTATTTATTACAAATGAATAAGGAGTTAGTTAATGATGTGTTAGTTAATGATGTGTTAGTAAACCATCGTTAGTAGATATACTCGTTATACTAGCTTGCTAGCTGTTAGCCACCGGTATTAATATAAATAATTGTATATTCCTCAGCAAAATAAGCGTATATCATGAAATATGCATTACGTTATTGGATCATATTAGATGCACACAAAGCAATTCAATCAAAGTATTAAAGAAAAGACTGAAAAGTACCTTTTTTAAACCTTCAGCAGGATGACGACCACCGACCTCTTTAACAGCACCAGACACATGTGGTCAACATGGTGCCGTAAATTAAAACGCGGGTCTTGTCGTAAACTATACACATTTACGTCACCTCCACGGTTTACGTACTCCCCACCCCCGAACATGTGTATTTAAATGGCTTGAAGGGACTGTAAAGTTTGAAGTCCAGCATTGCTGAAAGACTTGCACTGTTTGAGCTGCTACCACGACTTTATTTATTATCATGACTAAGGGACAGGTAAGACTGTATAATGATGTGTTTTAGTTACTCTAAAACACTGTTCAGTTACTGAATCTTTCTGATTCAGACTTTTGTCTACTCAGGTCATCAAGTGCAAAGCAGCTGTTGCTTGGGAACCAGGGCAGCCCCTGTGTATGGAGGAGGTGGAGGTGGCCCCCCCTAAGGAGCATGAGGTGCGCATTAAGGTAGGACAGACAAGCAGAGATGGCAGAAGTACATCCATCATTAAACTCCATAAGATGCCCGGTTGTGGAGAAAGACTATCCACACCCATAGAAATCTCTCCTGCTTTTTAAATAGCAGATGATGCTTGTGTCCAGTTGAACCCCTAACACCCCCCCCCCCCCTTTCCCCCTCCCTATTAGATTTTGGCCAGTGGGGTGTGCCACACTGACTGGGCGTACCTGTACGAGTCCAACAAGGGCATGCGCCCCCGACCGTTCCCCCTGGTCCTGGGGCACGAGGGGGCAGGAGAGGTGGAGAGTGTTGGGGAGGGAGTCACCAAGTTCTCCCCAGGTAGCTCACTGCAGTACATCCCTCAGGGGGTCTTTTGAACACACTGCCTGTGTGTTGGCAGTCCACAGATGGTAGCCATGCTTCATTCTTGCTGCTGTATGTGTTTTCTACAGGGGACAAAGTTATCCCGCTGTTCTTACCCCAGTGTGGAGAGTGTGAACGCTGTCTCAGTCCAAAAACTAACCTGTGCAAGAAGAACTGGTAACTGGTCACATATCACCTCACTTGTCATCCCAAGATAGGTTGTTTTAACGATGCGAACATATTAATAATAGGCTTTTATCCACAGCAACGTATAAGGGATGTTTTAACCTTCATTTTTTTTTATCTGCAGTAAAATGCTCAAATCACTGAGCTACAGATATCCTACTTTGCTTGTGTTTAAGCCCCAGTTCTGTATGTGGCCCCTCCTGACAGGCAGAATACCCAGATGGGGGTTCTAGCAGACGGGACCAGCAGGATATCCTGTAAAGGTCAGCAGGTTCACCAGTTTATAGGTGTCAGCTCGTTCTGCCAGTACACAGTGGTGGCCGACACTTCTGTCACCAAGATCAGAGCGGACGCTCCGCTGGACAGGGTGTGTCTGCTGGGCTGTGGCGTGTCCACCGGCTACGGCGCTGCCCTCAACACCGCCAAGGTAGACGCTCGCCTTTCACACGGTCTAACTGTGCACCTACGGTTTAGGATCACTTTCATGTATGAGTCGGGTGGCTCAGCGGTTAAGGCGTTGGCCTCATGATCGGACAGTTGTGAGTTTGATTCCCAGCTTTGGCTACATTAAGTTGTGTCCTTGGGCAAGGCACTTCACCTTACTTGCCACTGTACTTGCTGTAAGTCGCTCTGGATAAGAGCGTCTGCTAAAATGACTAAATGTAAATGTAGACCAGATGTCTCATTGTTGACGAGTCCCTTATCCCAGTGGTTCTAGGTTTAGATTTGAACATGGGCCTGGACATTTGTTTTTATTTACACTTGCCCAGTTGCTAAGTACTGCTGAGGTTGGGTTCTCTGGTCTCTTGGGATATGCCAGGTAGTGCTTCCATCCACTCCTGAACCCTACACCTGCCTTCTCCATCCCTAAGGTTGAACCTGGGTCAACCTGTGCGGTGATTGGCTTGGGGGCTGTGGGCCTCGCCACGGTGATGGGCTGCAAGGTTGCCGGAGCAACCAGGATCATCGGAGTGGACATCAACCCTGAGAAGTTTGAGAAAGCCAAGGAGTTTGGAGCCACTGAGTTTGTGAACCCTAAGGACCACAGCAAGCCTATCCAGGAGGTTCTGGTGGAGATGACTGATGGAGGGGTGGACTACTCATTCGAGTGTGTTGGAGATGTCACTGTCATGGTAACCAGCATGTTCTCACTCCTGACCTAATGTAGCTCACATGATTATAATCATTATAGCCGGTTGACAGAATGAGGTTAGAAGCAAATGGAGTTTGATCGACAGGCTACTGAGAGGTAGCTTTTTAGAATTGTCTAGACTGTCTGCTCTCTCTTTCTCCCAGAGGGCTGCTCTCGAGGCTACGAAGAATGCCTGGGGAGTGTGTGTCATTGTGGGATGGACTGAGACAGAGGAGATGAGTCTGGTGGTGGAAGACCTCCTACTGGGACGCACCCTTAAGGGAACCTACTTTGGAGGTGAGTGAGGTCAGAATTGTCTGATTGTTTTTTTTGCCTGTACAGGACTTGTATGAACAGTAAACTAATGGCTCAGTAAAGGATTTGTGGAAATCTTTGGGTAATCACATTTTGTACAATAGAATCCATTTAAGAGGTTTTTGAGACATTGCTTCTGACAGTGTTGTATGAAAAGTGTCTGTTTGATTGAAAAGTAAGTGAAACCATGAATCCAAACTGCTACAGGCTGGAAGAGTGTGGAAAGTGTTCCTAAGCTGGTCGATGACTACATGAACAGGAAACTGAAGCTGGATGAGTTTGTGACTCACACTGTGAATCTAGACTGCATCAACGAAGCATTTGACCTCTTGACCAGTGGAAAAAGGTGAGATTTTTTTTACCTTCATGTCTCATAGGTACTCAAATACATGTATAACGGTATTATTTCAAGTTTAAGCTTTGCAATAGCCTAAAGTACAAAACAAACTGCACATTTTAATAGTTTTCTCCTAATCTTTTTTCTTTTCTTCCCAATAGCATCAGAACAGTTGTGAAGCTGTGGTGAAGCTGTTCTCCAGCATTCTGGGACAATATGAAGTTTGTTGTAGCGTCTAGGACCATGCTAGATGCTGTATTTATGTGTCTCTTTGCAGGAATAATTGAGCCATAATTCAGTCACATTTAAAAGCATTAAATATTCATGGCCACATATTATGTGTTTACTGAAAGTAAAAAAAAAAGTAAGACAAATTGTGATATTTCTTCTGGAGGTGTCCCAGTTAGATGTAGGTGTCTGTGTTGACCACTAGGGGGCAGAAATGCATCAGTCCTCAGTAGCAATAATGCCACGATCAACTGCTGTCAGTCAAAGAAAAACTACACATAACACTGAGCTAAAATAGTCATAATCACTGTTTGGAATACTTGACAACCAAGATGAGGAATTGTGTATAAATATATATATTTTTTAAACAGTTTTTCTATTATTTCCTCCGTACTGCGTAAACATTTGTTTTACTGTCTTTCTTTGAGAAGGCAGAGGAATCAGTCAGTGCTTAGTCGTTAGGTGACAAATGGTTTGATGTCAAAAGAGGGTTAAATAATATCAGTTTCATATGTTCAAGCTAAAATTCCACCTCGGTAATTTTATATATTGATTTAATATAGAGTACCATGACAGTCATAACACTTTAAGCCTGTCAGACCCAAAGACAGAAGGTTGGTTTGGGAACGGTTCTTAATGATGAAAACTGAAATAGCTGTCCAGGATTTTGCTTTATTGAAGTTCCATTCAGATCAGTTTCTCTGCCTGAACCAGGCCTGCCTTCTCTCTCCTCTCCTGACTCTGTCATCCATCACACATTCAAAGATCCCCATTTTTTTCTTACTTTTCTCGTCTTTTTCTCTGTCAAAGAAAGAAAGAGGGAGGGAGAGACATCAAAAGAGAGTAACAGAGACCAGATGAGTTGTGACAGGTGCTTGTGTGACTTGGACCTCTTTGTCATCCATGTTGGAAGAGCTCACGTCTTCAGATTTATAAGACTTTTTCTTCTTGGGGACGAGTGTCTGTCTAACTTTCCACTGTGGGAAAACAACCATGTTGAAACTCTGAGGTGAAGCACATTATCATGAAGTTGTGTCATGGCACTATTTACACGAAGTATTAGTACAATACAAAACATAATAGAATTGTAAATGAATAAAATATGACATTTCAGAGTGTAACTTTCTTCTTATTAAAGCAGCAGTTGAGAGCAGCCATGTTAGTGTCTCATAGCGCTATATGAGAATAGAGGCATCGTTCTGAGTTGATTGACTCCTTTGTGTGAGAATGGGATGAGAGAGGAAATGATCTTCTCTGTTGTTCCAGCAAACATGAGGCTGTTACAGCTGGATGTCTTCTGGGATCATTCTGACAGACATCAGCGTCTCATAAAGAAAATTGACAAACAGAAAAGCCATCGTGGGTAAATACCTTCAAACAAACAACTTCCCCAGTAAAACATGTCAAAGTGCTGCCTAGCCTCTCCTAATATAAAAATGGGGATCGTGAGATTTTCCTTTTCTTAATTATTATTATATTTATTTTTATTTTTAATAATATAATATTGTCTAAACAGATAGGAGGCACCAAAAATAGAGCAAAAACCCAAAATATCTGACGTCGACGCCGAGCGTCAGAAAACGAGGTTCTTGGTTAACTTGTTTTAATTCATTGAAGCCTGTGACTGATCTATCTGAATCAGGATATGGTTGTAGTTAGTGTGCGTGACATCAGCACATTTTCAGACCTCAAACCATGCAAGGCTCCATAAGACCCCCGTTCTATGTTATTTGACTCCCCCGACCCTCGTGTGTCGAGTCGTGGGGCAATTTGATGGCACATTCCAGAAGAACTGAGCCGTTTCAATGAAAGTGAAAAGAACGAGACGTCTTAAATGACTCGTCCAGACAGCATCAGATTACCAACTGGACTGA
Organism: Protosalanx chinensis; assembly: GCA_030340685.1. Lineage (NCBI taxonomy): Eukaryota > Metazoa > Chordata > Actinopteri > Osmeriformes > Salangidae > Protosalanx > Protosalanx chinensis. Next base: position 13,290,443 of record CM059330.1, on the reverse strand, counting down.
ATAATGCTAAATTAAATGAGTCCTGGAGCGTAATGCTAGTGGATGAAGTGTTGTTCCTCTTCGCTAGTCTTTGTCATGTCCAGTTGGCTACATTCATGATAATGTATTGTATCTATAGTGACAGGCAGAGTGGGATTCGAACCTGCAACCTATTGGGTCTGCATATGTACACTGAATGGGACAATGTGTCCAAACCTTTGACTGGTATTGTTTTTATTAAACTATACTGATACATGTATGATACAGGTGTGTGTTCCACACTATCTATGCTTGTTCACAGAAATCCATTCAAACTAGCGTGGAAACATTAACTAACTATTCTGTGCTTGATTCCAGCGCCCTACTGCTGGGTATTGAGCTGTGTGTGTACGATATTAAGGGTACACTTGTACATTCATCAAGATTAACCCACTGTCCTTCCCTGATAGTCATAGTTGTCATGTTAGAAGAAGCACTGAAAGGGACATTGTGCAATAAAGAGAGAGATGGAAAGAGAGACTTAGTGGAATAGATAGAAAGCCTTGCCTGCTACGGAACAATGCACCAGTTAAGTTGCTGCCGCAGGAGGCTTCTGTGTTATCTGAAAATCCTGGCCATTACAGCTAACGCCAGCCAAAGCCTGTGACATCCCCTGCCTTGTGCCCACACCCCTGACCCCCCCACCACACCCCTGTCAGACACCTGCCTGGGGTCACCCCAGGGCCACCCCAGACCCCACACATCACGGAAGGATGGGAGTAAGACCTTACAGCCACTGGGAACTTCTACTTGGTAGTTTTCTTGTGACTCATATTGTAGTTCTTCATGAAACATTGCCTAACTCCCAAATAATTGCCTGCCTGTCTGGTTTCTATTGCAGGTCAACTGTATTGCAGAGATATAGACAGTAAATAATGGTCATAAAGAGGATTAGATACAGCCCACGTCCATCGATTACTAATGCATCTGTGTACACATTCACACAGACTCATATACAAGGAGTAACACTAGCTCTTTGTCTTGAGTGACAGGATAAGCTACTATTGTGTCTACCAACTGCAGCAAAACAGTAATTGTGAGATTAAGACCACTACAAGCTTGTGCCCCTCCCATGTCTGATGTCCACAGCCCTTCTCCTTCTATCCATGCAGCCTGTCTGGGCAGTAACAGCACACCTGAAAACACTGTTCCTTTGTAACTTCACCTTTCAAACAGCCTGCGAGATGCATTCACGGTTTAACATTTCAAAAAAATAAGGTCCTTCCACGATGAAATACCTCAGATTAGCCTATTTTCAATGTTTGGGTCCGTAGATACAAAAGCAATAAAGCATATTATTGACCTGTCAATATTGTCCACTGCCTGTCTAACACCAAGTTGCCTATAGCTTATAGGGGGGGGGGGGGGGGGGGGGGGCTATCCACACTATCAATTTAGTAGGGAAACCGCCCCTGCATTTCTAGAGTTACCTATGTCAGTACTAGTTTATAGTTTGGATAATTCTATGAAATTGACAGCTCTTCAGGATGTATATGATCTCAATATATACAAGAGATATTGACATGATGGGGGGGTGGGCTGGGGTGGGGTGGGGGTGGGGGGGGCTGATTACAGGTCTTTAACCATGAACACTGACTTAGAAGTTCCATCGTTCACTCAGCAGGGCTACTTGATGTGGCAGGGAGATGGAGGAGGGTTAGGACAGCTCTCTCAGCTTCCTGTGTTTGCCTCCTAATCCTGGAGAAAAGGCTTCCAAACCAGGGGAACACCCCAGCGGACATCCAAGGCTCTCTTTCAATGGAGAGACGACGTTCGGTTCATTCTTGGGAATATTTGTTGGTCACGCGCGTCTCGGCAAACATTTACGAAATCTTCGGCGTCTCTCCGAAAACAGCAGAGTATAGCTACAACCTTCAGTAGCCGTTTAAACCTTTCACATTGCTTAAATGTGTCCTATGCTGTGTGGCACATCATTTTATTTCACAGGAGGCAGATGTGTGTATGAATACGACAGTAAAATACTGAGATCTGAACTGTGGTTAGTCCTAAAATCTTCCCACACACTGTGAGAATCAACCAACCTCAAGGAGTTGTTTCCTGATCTGCTAGCCTGTAGATACCCAGGCTGGCTGTTTGCTCATACTTTTAAGATCCTTGAGAGCAAACATGAGAAACCCAATGATTTGTTTAAAGTCATCCTGAGCACAAGGTACACAGCAATGACATGTTATCCTACTACAAAGGTACGTGTCAGAGTTAAACAACAATAAAACAGATGTTGGAGGTCAGAATGTGGTCTCTTTTCAAGTTATAACCACCCTTCTGTCACCTTTACAAACTCTCTCAACAAAACAAAAAATAATGACTATTTTCTCCCCCTCTCAGTTTTCAGTCTTTTAGCTGTGAGCCAGTTTCTGTGTTTTCCAGGAGATGTGCAGTAAAACAGGCCGTCGCTAATCTTTTCAACAAACTCCCCCACTTCCCAGGTGGCCTCCTGGCATCATAAATCATGTATATTTTACCAGCACCTCTTTTGACTGATATACCAACAGGGTTCAATCTGGTCTTCAAACACATCTCTTTCTCCAAGGCTTTTTCACCCCCCGCCCCCCAAACCCCCTCAAACCTATTGGTTTACTTTAATTAGTGGTATTGAAAGTGGGGGGGGGGGGGGGGTGGGATGGGGGGTAAATTCTGAAAACAAACACAAGCTTCAATAGTAGAATGGTGCTGGATGCAGCCAGTGCCACTGCACAGACGTGTGGGACACATGGTGTAAGCAAACACTCCTAATTGCATTAGAGTCCCTTGGCACTGGGGTAATTCAGCCTCCGCTATCCCAGGGTGCCACAGTGCAACGGGTGAGATCGCTCTTTTAAAATGATTTTTTCATTTCATTCTCCCTTACGGAATAATTAAGGCAAGATGCTGCATTTGTAAGTTTAGGAAATAGTGAGGGAGTTTTGTGTTTTGTTTAACACAACTACACATCAGAATGTTCTTTGTGTTGTGTGTGTGTGTGTGTGTGTCCGTGTGTGCATGCATGTGTGTGTGTGTGTGTGTGTGTGCAGTAATGGTATAAGCACCCTGTTAAACAGTTGTCCTGGTTGATATTTCAGTCCTCAGTCTTCATGTCTAGAGAGATTGTGTAAATCCTTCTGTTTGTGAAGATGGTCCCTGAGCAAACACAGTGAGGTGGGCTTCATATGAATGTCACTGATGACTCACAGAGCGTCTCTTCCAGCTCTTACTGAGGTTCTCTATTGGACGACACCTCAATACCTCTTAGACTCACCCCTCAACATCAGCTATCTGAAAGAGCATATTCCTTTTTTTTGTCCAGCTTCCTGTTTGGTTGCCCTATAAAGGTAGATTAATGTGACCCAGGTCTATGTTGACCCAGGTCTATGTTGACCCAGGTCTATGTTGACCCAGGTCTTACCCTGTTGGGACTACAATTCCCAGCACATGGGATCCTTAAATTGTGTACTAAGACATTGGGATGGTTAATGAGACAGGAGAATACTTGTGTAATGTGTAACTGGAATAGTGTTGTATATGTGGTATAGAGCAACGCTGGAGTATACAACACAATGTATTCAAGCATGTCTACAGTTGTATTATAATTCACCTGGTTTTCAAATTTTTCTAACAAATAACCCTCCCAGAAACATCTTATTACCAAACAACTCAGATGACTAAGGTGGATTACCTCGACACGCCTGAACTAACTCATCCTCCCTGACTAGCAAACAAACAGAGAGGAGCAGGAACACCCAGAATGAAGCTTTTAACCTAGAGCCTCTAAATCCCACCTCCACCCCCGGTCCCTCCAGAGGACCCAGCCGACACACAGGCAAGTGGCCCCTGCTAATCCCTCTTCCCCGGGGCCCCTGGAGCAGCTCTGCCCACCGCAGAGCCCTCTCCTGCCCTGACAGGTCTCTCTCCCTGGGGCAGGGAACACCCACAGACCTCCCCCAGGTGGAAGCACCTACCTACTGCTTCAAGATACCCAGGGATGCTGAGTGTGGGAGGTGGGCCACCAGGCTGGAGAGAGTCACAGTGTGTGTGTGTGTGTGTGTGTGTGTCTACCTGGCTCTGCAGCATGGCATGTGTGTGTGTGTGATCTCCATTCAGTAATTGTGTTGCTGCTGTATCTCACCCTGCTTCCCCAGATCAGCTGAATATGTCACTGCTCATTAAGAAGCAGAAGGGCTGGTCTATGAAGAGCCACAGAGATCACTATTCTAACCACTAATTGAGCTCTAGCGAAAACAACCAACCTGAGAACGATGGAAAGGTGTCATGGTGTAATGGTGGGTTTCTGCATTCTGCTGCTGCCTGGTTCCTTAATCGTGGAGTGCAGTAGCAACCCAACGCCACTGGGGGGAGCGATGATGCACCAAATAGCCCCAGTGGCTGATACGCTGCAGCAAAGTCAGGGTCTATCTAAATCCAAATTTTAAAAGGTGGAGATTCTTGTTTAGATGGCTCTGCATGTTAGCTTAGTCTAGCTGCGCTGGACATTAAGGGTTTGCACACACATATACACACACATGCACACACACACACACTATCCTCCCACCGCTCTAAGGCATCACAGCCTCAGATACAGGCCTGTAATCATTAGTGCAATCATGAGTATTCATTCTATACTAAACTTTAACCAAATGTTTGAGTGCCTCACAATATATTTTCACCAGCAGAGCGTAGAAATACAACAAAAAAGAGTATGTGGTTATAGTGCTGTCTCTCTTGATTCGGATTCTAGATTGTAAACCCATGCTTTCCTCCTCTCTTTGTGGTTGTGAGTTGACACGTTTTGTAAAAACCAAACAAGAAATCATTTGTTTCTGACTGTGAGAAAACACGACCGAACTGTGTTAGTTGACCAAGGTGACATTGAGTGCATCTATAAACTCACAGAAGGCTGCTGTGTTTGTGGAGGTTGTGCTGTATTTTGGAGCCTGAATAGCCGTCATTATGTCTCTCATCGCTTTCTAAACTAAACCAGATGAAGTTCCACAGCGTCCAGGGATGAGAGAATGAGCATGAAGTCGTCTCTACTCCCCCGAAAAGATCCAACCCAGAACCAAGAATCCAAGACAGGCCTGTGTAAGTTACGCTGTATTTCACATGTGAGCGCGTTCAGATTAATGCTTTGAAATTCTGTCTCCGCTAAGTTATGGCCTCCAGTGAGTTATATCTCCGCGGTCTGGTAAAGATGTGCTTAAAAAATATTCACCCTGGAAAACATATCATAAAATTTTATGACATCAATGCGTGGGTTCAATGAAAGCACAGTAAATCTTTGATCTCTTCCACCTCTGTCTGCTCATTCCTTGACCATATGACTGCTGTGTCAGGAGTTGCGTCTATAAAGCTGTCTGGACACACTGTGAGGTACAGGTACACCTCTCTGCCAGACCCACAGGAGCCAAACTGGTAGGGCATGTCATATCTCTCCCCCCCCCTCCCCTCCCTCCCCTCCCTCCCCCCCCTCCCCTCTCTCCCCTCCCTCCCCTCCCTCCCCTCCCCCCCCTCCCCTCCCTCCCCTCCCTCCCCTCCCTCCCTCCCCTCCCTCCCCCCCCTCCCCTCCCTCCCCTCCCTCCCCTCCCTCCCTCTTCTCTCTCTCTCTTTGACAGCTTGGTCAGTTGCTCAAATCACCCCTAAGCGACCCAGATGGTGAGCAGTTACGGCGTTCATGCTAGGCTGAACTGAATGGTTTTGGAACATTTCTGAAGGTCTTTTTGCAGCTTATTGGGAGAGAGACGGTTGGAGATAAACAGGAGATGTACAGGAAAGAGAGAGAGAGAGGGAGAGAGAGATGGAGAGAGAGAGAGGGGTGGACATGACTAACTCGGATCACTGTGTGTGGAGCGTACCCTGCCTACTGAGGTACCACTTAGGCCACTCTCTGACCCGGATGTTAAACTTGAAGATTTTATAAATGACTCAAAGAACCCACGTTATCACGCCTGGTCTTTGGTCTGGTGTTTTCACTCAAATATTCTGTTTTAAATTATTTAAAGTCTTTTGAGTTTGTGTTTGCTATACAAAGTTGTTCTTCTTTTCTTTGTGTGCAGTGGTGTCATCCTGCTAGACTCTGTTCCCTGCTGGGACACTTCAGGCCCCTCAGAGAAAGAAATACGGAACCCAAGTGAAGGGGTTTTCCCACATGCTTCAGACGAAGCGTGTTCTGACCCAGATCCAGTTCAAAAGGCCCTGTCAGTGATACTGTATAATTAATGATATCAGGGGGCTTACGTCCCCAAAAGAACACTGTTTGCCTACTTAAGCAGAGGTTACTGTTTAGTCAACACATAACAAAGAAGCTAGCTTGAATAATCATGGGTTTCAACACTGAGAAAGTTAATTAGAGCTTGATGTGAACGAGCCTGAACAGTGAGTAGTGACTCAGAGCATTTCCAAACCGCCACGATGGACCGTCATGATAGACGTTTATTTGTTTTAACCCCGCAACAGTAGCAACACATCAACATTTTCTCACAGTCGTATGCAACATGTGAGTTACTCAACAGCAAATAAGGCGTAGCCTTATTCCAAGATCTCATTGCTAAGATTTAGAAAGTGCACCGCAAACAAAATACTTTAGTTGAAGCGTGGGATTCAAACCTTCCCAGTCACACAGCCTGAAAAGTAGACATTAGCCCTGGCATGGCGGCCATGTTGTTCCTTTCACCTCCTTCTTCATGAACCAGTCCAGTCAGCAACAATGGCCGAAAGATCCTAACCACCTTGACACTCCATTAAAGGAGATTAAAGGAGGACAAAGTTCCTGAAAGTGCTGTGATAGCAGCAGGGGTTCTGTCCAACACTCGTGTGACTGCTGGTTCTGTGCTCATTCAATCACAGAAGAGACAGGCAGTTACCTCTGACAGATCCAGAACGCTGCTATTGCAGATCCAAGCTTTATCTTCAGCAAATAACTGTGAAATTACTGAGCATCAAGTCCATACACTCTGTAGGATTACATGTTTATTTTTTTATTAAAACAAATCTGTGAGGTTTCCAATGAGATGTCAAGCATTTGAAGTGAGTTAGCAGCAGGATGAATGTGTGCAGATGCCAGGAACATCTCATGGACAGGAGCTGTAAACACTGAGGATGAACGAGCAGACAGCCTGCTGGGTGACTGAGTGAGTGGGTGAACAAGTGAAGTGAAGATAAGCTAATGCTAACGCTGCTCATCTATCTTAATGGACACACCTGAATGGAGACAAATCCATTAATTTCAGTCCAGATCGTGTTATTATTATTACTTTATGTTTAACTGTAAAAAAAGAGAAGCATGTCCACAGCTCTGGAATAAAAAACCACAGCAGATTTTTCTTTCCTTTAAAAAAACAACTGTTGTGAGATAATTTTGCATGAGGAAAATAATTTGACCTTTGCATGGCTCCAACAAAATGGTCTTTCTCAACAGGCAGGTGTGCAAAGCTGCTGCCAAGCTCACATCAGAAGATTCACCACTCCTGACAACAGCCAATGAGATGCTGGCGCCTAACCCTAACCCTAACAGAGATCCAATCAGGGGATTGTCCAGGTGGAGAGTTCTGGAAGGGTAATCAGAGCTGAATTTGTCAGGTCATCAAAAGAAAGTAGCCCTGCAGTTTGTCTTTGTTTTGAAATAGATTAAGGACAGCAGGTTTGTAGATGAGGAAAAGAGTTTGTGTGGAAGTTTGAACATCTTGTCTTTCATCGACAGGTCAATGTACGTTCCTTTAACCTTGAGACCAGAATCGTTCACATAGGACTCATTTTCGATTGACGTTCTTGTTAGTAATACAGTCATATATTTGAAAAAAAACTACAAAAAACGACTTGAATGAGCTGACTTCTTACCGGAACTAAATGACTTCAACCTCTCCCTACGAGCAGTGAGCGAAATCTGAAAACAACACAGTCAAAAGGATAACCATTGATCCTCATCTAAGCCACGTTCAATCATGCTCCTCCTAACAGAGGAACCAGCAAGAACCTCTAAGTCTGCTGCTAATGCTCCATTTAGTCCTCTCTCTCTCCCTGCCTCTCTCTCCCTGTCTCTGCCCCTGTCTCTCTCCCTGTCTCTGTCTCTCTCCCTGCCTCTCTCCCTGTCTCTCTCCCTGTCTCTCTCCCTGTCTCTCTCCCTCTCTCTCCCTCTCTCTCCCTGTCTCTCTCCCTGTCTCTCTCCCTGTCTCTCTCTCTGTCTCTCTCCCTGTCTCTCTCCCCATCGCTCTCCCTGTCTCTCTCCCTGTCTCTCTCCCTGTCTCTCCAAGCTCTGTCGAGCTACAACTTAATTCCAGACGATCTCACGCTGGTTGTCAATGTGACTCCAGGAGTCGACAGCCAACTTCTGCTCCTCAGTTTGTTTGCTCCTATTCTCTGCCCCCCCACCCCACCCCCCCCCTCTCCTTTGTGGGTCAGGAAACACTAGGACAAAGCCAGCCCCCCAACAGGCCTCCAGCCCCCCCCCCCCAGCCCCCTAGTACCCCAAAGCCGTCCAACCACTAAGAGGTCAACACCACCAAACAAAACCCTGGAAGATGACATATCCTCACCCCAGTACCCCCTGTACCATCCACCCCTAACCCCCCCTCCCTCTCCTCCTGTCCCCCACTCCCCCCTCATAATCCAATCAGCGAGGCCTTAGCTTCTCTAATATAGTGGTGGTCTCATACTCTAACTTTATCCCTGCAGCTGTGCCGGACCCCTCGTTGGCAAGATTAGGTTCCCTGAAGCCCTCTGATCAGGCATTTCAATATGAATGAGACCAATAAGGGGGTGGATTACGGCTTGGTTACTCTGGAAATCCCAGGCCCCCCTTTGATGCCCTGGGTCTGTACGGCAGTTTGGGCCTCGCCTGGTCACATGGTGCTGCGGGGCGCCACCTGGCACATCACTGTTTGCTCGTTAAACACCGCCGCTCTGCCACCACGGGCGCCGAGAGCGCCCAGTCCACCGGCCCGCCTCCGGGACCAGATGGCGCCGGCGTCCGTGCGCCAGGTGGGGCTCCACGCCGCCTGAGAGCGTAGCGGCGGGCAGGACGCCCGCTGCAGGAGGGGGACGGAACAAGAGCTGCCAAGTCAGGAAGTGATCAAACACTGCAACATTCCAGCCTGGTGTGTTAGCAGACAGACGCGCGTAGGAATACACACACACACACACACACACACACACCACTCACACGTTGACATACACACATGCACACCGCACATGTGCACACACAGGCACACTCATGAACACACCACACATGGGTTGACACACACACACACGTTCGCACCAGACACAGACACACAAACCATGCACACTATGCAAACACAGCCGCCCGCACACCACTATACACACGCTACACACCACGCTCAACACTACAATCACACCACTACACACACTACACACCACACTCAACACTACAATCACACCACTATACACACGCTACACACCATGCTCAACACTACAATCACACCACTACACACACTACACACCACACTCAACACTACAATCACACCACTACACACACTACACACCACACTCAACACTACAATCACACCACTATACACACACTACACACCGCGCTCAACACTACAATCACACCACTATACACACTACACACCACGCTCAACACTACAAATCACACCACTATACACACTACACACCACGCTCAACACTACAATCACACCACTATACACACTACACACCGCGCTCAACACTACAATCACACCACTATACACACTACACACCACGCTCAACACTACAATCACACCACTATACACACTACACACCACGCTCAACACTACAATCACACCACTATACACATGGACACATGGAAACACACATAGATCTCAGCAGTCTCCTGGTCTCTGTCCTGGGATCCTCTGCCCTCTGTTTCATTAGCTGGTCTCTGTCTCTGCAGACCACCAGTCCAGACACCTCTGACTCGTCTTATTCCAGAGGTGATTCATGTTTGTTTTCCTCTATAACAGAAGAGGAAGACTCAGATGATCCACTGTGACCTCTCTAATCCCCACCAGGTCCACGCTGCCCTCCCTCCCTCCCCTGCCCTCCCTCCCTCCCCTGCCCTCCCTCCCATGCCCTCCCTCCCATGCCCTCCTTCCCCTGCCCTCCCTCCCATGCCCTCCCTCCCATGCCCTCCCTCCCATGCCCTCCCTCTCCTGCCCTCCCTCCCATGCCCTCCCTCCCATGCCCTCCCTCTCCTGGAGTGTCTCCTCTGAATACCGTTGTTTCAACGGGATATCGCACAGATTTCACTAAATCTTTGATATTTGAATGAAATTTACAGATGAACAAAACAAATGCCACTGCATAAGGGATTTGATATTGAGGGATAAAAACTAAATCTGGTCCTGAAATTCTGGCCACCTTCCACTGAATCTATCTTCAGGAGAACCAGTCCACTTCCAGAGAGCTTCTGCTTAACTATTCTCTGTCAGCAGGTTCATAAAATCATTCAATTCCTGCAATGTTCCAGCGTATCATCTGAACTGGGCTGCTAGGCCAGGGTGGAGGTGGAGGGGGGGAGGTAGGGAGGGAGAGAGGGAGGGAGGGAGGGAGGGAGGGAGAGAGGGAGGGAGGAGGGACTGACTTGTGGGGTCTGTTGTGGACTTGGCTTGTTGACAGTTCTGTTGCCTTTGTGAGCGCACGGCTGTGATGGATTCGACAGGTGCAGGATGTGAAGCTGCTAGAAGAAAATCTTTCCAGCGTAGAATTTCCGAGGTTGTAAAAACACAGCTGTTATGAACTGCCCGGGTCCTGTGTCTCTGCTCAGCTCCTTGTTGGCGTGGTCGCTAAACTCACAAACATGGCATTATGGTCTTAACTCTTTCTAACAACCTTTGTGGGGGGAAATATGTGCAGGTCGCTGTTAACGCTCTCGCTCCGGGTTGATGAGACTTCTTAGCAACTGGTTGAGAACTCTGGTTGCGGAAACTGATCTCACTGGGAATCTGCTGGCCTGTTTAACATGCAAACCTAACCTGCCCACCAGGACGTTCTGTGGAGGATGTTACTGGAAGAAAAGTCTGCTTAGACAGACGGGAAAGCAAGAGATTTGATGTTTGAAAAGAAAGTAGTTTTGGGATCATGTGGAGTGATAATGTGGAGTGATAATGTGGAGTGACAATGTGGAGTGATAATGTGGAGTGATAAAGCGGAGGGATAATGTGGAGTGATAATGTGGAGTGATCATGTGGAGTGATAATGTGGAGTGATCATGTGGAGTGATAATGTTGGAGTGATAATGTTGGAGTGATAATGTTGGAGTGATAATGTGGAGTGATAATGTGGAGTGATAATGTGGAGTGATAATGTGGAGTGATAATGTGGGGTGATAATGTGGAGTGATAATGTGGAGTGATAATGTGGAGTGATAATGTGCAGAAAAGTAATGTCTAACTTTCTGTGGATGTTTCCTTCAGGCTGCTCTCAGTGTAGAGGTGAGCTTCAGCAGGTTTGGCTTCCAGTGTTTCTCTTATCGTCAGCAGTTTTCTCCTTCTTAGATTTATTATGGTGAAGTTCTTAACCTCATAACAAGCTCTGGGTCAAGTTCTGAGTGCAGCACTGTCTGTGTTGTGTGTGTTTGTCTGTGTGTGCATGCGTGAATAGGTGTGTTTGCGTGTGTGTACCTGAGGAAGGAGAGAGATAGAAAGTCTGTGTGTGAGTGTGTGTGTGTGTGTGTGTGTACCGGAGGAAGCAGTGTGTGTGCAGTGCCTGACACGGTCCAGTCAGCTCTGTGTGGGAGGTGTGTGTGGGAGGTGTGTGTGGGAGGTGTGTGTTGGGAGCACCAGGATTTCTAGCTCTGAAGCGAACTAACCATCGACGCCACCTTCACAACCCCTCCACAAATTACCTCCCTATTCTGTCCAAAGCCTCCACGAATCTGCTCATTCTCCTCTTCCTGTCAACACAGGAAGCCACTGCCATCTTTTCTGAAGCATTGCTGGCAACTTCGAAAACACCAAGAATTAGTTCACCTTTTTTCTTCTTCCTTATCACAACATCTCCCGACGTACCTGCTCTACCTCAGGCCTGGGCGCTGATGGATGACATCACACCTAGACCAGCTAGCGGCGGCCATTTCTGAGGAGATAAGAGAGACTGGCAGGATTATGGAGGATTCAGAGCAGATATTTGTTTGTGTAATACAGCATCTTCATGACTGTCTGGCTGTGGGAGTCTGGGAAGCAAAGCTGTTCAGCGTGAGACCAGCCTGACTGAGACCAGCCTGACTGAGATCCTCCTCTCCCACACCTTCCCTGCGTTACTGTAAATCAGCGCTCGCAAGGGGAGACGCTGAAAAACTATTATCCAGTGTTCAAGCTGCAGCAGTCTTCCAAGAAAAATACTCAACGTTTGTTTGTCTCTGTTAATGTGATCTTTCTTTTTCCAGCTTCTGAAAGCACTTGGAACTTTGCAGTGCTTTTGAGACCCTGCTGTGTTTGAAAAGTTAGTCTACATACATGGCTTTGAAAATCATCCCAGTTAGAGAGAGCTGAGGATGCAGACAGACTCGTGTGGAGGTTGTCGGGGGTCCCAGATCACGTCTTGGAGGGAGGAAACGTTGAGAAACGCTGTCGTTCTGGTCCCTGGCCAGGAGACAGAGAAGATCCAAGCTACAGATGATCTGGAGACAGATGCAGGGAGCAGAACCCTGGGCCACAACATTCGCTGCTAAGTGTGCTGATCCAAGGGTGTTGATACCTTGTCTTTACATTTTCGGAGGGTTAAACCATTCAGACACATGAGAGGCAGTAAAGGTGCATTTGACTGATTTATTTTGTGTGTGATGCTATGTGTGTGTGTGATGCAGTGTGTGTGTGTGTGACATGCTGTGAGTGTGATCCAGTGAGTGTGTGTGAGATACTGTGTGTGTGTGATGCAGTGTGTGTGTGTGATGCAGTGTGTGTGTGTGTGACATGCTGTGAGTGTGATCCAGTGAGTGTGTGTGAGATACTGTGTGTGAGATACTGTGTGTGTGTGATCCTGTGTGTGTGATGCAGTGTGTGTGTGTGTGACATGCTGTGAGTGTGATCCAGTGAGTGTGTGTGAGATACTGTGTGTGTGTGATCCTGTGTGTGTGATGCAGTGTGAGGGGGGCCCTTGTTGCTCCAATGGTGGTGAAGGGGGAATTACATGTAGTGTTGTTTAAGTCCATGTTAATCCTTGACTGATTAGTGGAATTCTCATCAGGGCTCCTTGAGAAAGAAGAGAGAGAGAGATGGGGGGGAGATAGAGAGAAAGGGAGAGAGAGGGGGGAGGGAGGGAGAGACTTCTGCATTGTGAACAGATCTAGGCATTAGGAGTCTAGAGACCAGCTCCTCCCCCCCCCCCCCCCCCCCCCCACCCACCCAACCACAGGCCTGCTTCCTCTCCGGCCAATGAGAACCCGGGCCCTCAGGTCACTCTGTGCAGCAGACTAATCCAGAATCTGCCTTGTAGATGAGCTCTTTCCCACTCTCACACACTCCAGCCCAAACCCGGTAAATCCGAGGTAAATGTCGGGGCTTCCGGTAAGTGGGCGAGTGTGGCGTTGTGGAGTGGATTTAGGAGGATGAGGATAATATTTACTAACGAATCGCCAGTAGTGATTAGGATGAGGATAAACAGTAATGACCCGGATTTGATCTTTTTTTGCCGAAAAGACAAATGGCAGGCTGTGATTTTGGACTGTTTGACACTTTGATGAGTTGTTTGCGAGGATTCTGCAGTATATCATAATGTTATATATGTAGATAGACTGAGAGAAATGGCTAAAGTATAACTCAGAAAGTGTCACAGATATGCAGCTACTCTACAGAAGAGTCCTGCTAGACTTCACCTTATATTAATAAATAAAAAACACTAATAATGAAAATATATTTGTAAACTTTCAATACTTTTTTACCCCAAAAAAATCTTTTTCACAGCCAAAGAGTTAGTTTTGGCTAAGTCTACTAACATTTATCAAGTTGATTTCTTCACACAGCAGTTATATCTCGGTATATGCACATGAACAAGGTCCTTCTCTTCTGAAAAACTTTTCATCCATCTCATCTTTTCAGCTTCGCGAATGGATGTGACAAAATGTTACGAGAGAGCTGGATGTAATGGAGGTGGAAAGAGAAGAGCAGGGTCTCAGAGTGTCAGACAGAGGCAGCAGGAGGCTCCTCTGTATGTGACACTGTTAACCTGAACATACTGCTGTGACGACGACACGGTCCAGCCAGATTGAATCCACCTCGTCTGGTCCTCGTTACTGCATCTCGCCCCAGAGGGAGAAATAAATCAAAAGTTATAAAGAATAACAATAATAATAACAAAAGATTATCGTCGTCATCACAGTTATGCTAACAACCGTTATGGAGTTTGGAGGGGAGTGAACAGGCCTGACTTGGCTGACACCACGGCTGCTTCTATCTCAACTGATAACTAGAGATAACTGGCTCTCCCTCCCCCCTCCTTCTTAGAGGGAGTTTTCTTCCCCCCGGTTTTCACAGAAGTGTAAGGGAATAGGGGTGGGGGGGCTCGGGGGGGGGGGGGGGGGGGGGGGGGGGGTTAGGGATGGAGTGAAAGGCAAGTGTGTTATTGTAACAGAGTTCACGGGGGAGTCATCTGCAGGGCAGTGGGCCGATCGCACGCTAGGCTGTGATTCACAGACCAGAGCCCAGGCTGTGGGAGCCTCATGAAAAGCTCCAGTCAGCTCACCGGTACGACTGGCAAAGAAAAACAAACAGGCTAGGGCCTCGCGACACCCTCCTCCCGGAGATAAACCCTCCCTCCATGTTGGTAGGACCTCCGGCAGACTTTAAGCAGTCTCTGGTGAAAAGGTGCAACCTACACACACGTTCACAGATACATCTTGTCACCTCGCTTATTATGGGATGGTGGTAAGACACACCGCAATGCTGTTCCTCTGCTGTTCCTAGCCAGTACTCCGTGCACGACATCCAGACAAATGATCTTTTTACATTTTTTATCACGGAATGTAATTACATCACATTTATACCCTAATATATTAGGAATGTTCTCTTCTGTTTCCTTGGAGATTATCCTGGCCCTGTGTTATTGGATCAGGGAGCCCCTCCCTTCAGAGGCAGGCCCTGCCTCGTGACTCCAACTGAACCTGTTTCATGTTGCATGCGATGGGTCTGACTTCATACTTAGATTCTTTGACCTCCTCCCTGAGCCAGACCATCAGCTTCCTGGTGACCAGAACCTGCTGTCGTCACGGCAATCTCTCTCTGCGATCCGCTGGCCAATGAGTGAGTCCTAATAGAAGACAGGTGTGAAAGGAGAGAGGGGTGGCAGGATGGAGCGGGTAAATAGGAGGGGTCAGCGAGGTCAGATGGGAGGGGCCAGCGAGGTCAGATGGGAGGGGCCAGAGAGGTTAGATGGGAGGGGCCAGAGAGGTCACATGGGAGGAGCTTGTGGTCCATGGTTGCTCTCCGATGACGATCCTTAGCAGAACATGCTTCACAGCAGCCTGATGTTGAGTTTCATCTATTTTAATGTTGAAACAACCAGCGCTCCTCAAGGTCTTATGGCTTGACATTCACATTTCAATTAGGTTCTTGATATACAGAAATCCAAGACACTGAGAGATGGAAGATGATGAACTTAGCTTAGCTTCTCATTAGATATTTCCTTGAGCTCACTAGTAATATTGTCTGACCAAAGTTAGCTTTGGTCTGAATTACTAATCAACTGCACACATCCTGTGTTTGATGACATTTTTACCCTTCACTCTCCCTCCCTCACTCTCTATCACTCCCCCTCTCACCCCCTCACTCTCCTTAACTCCCCTTCACTCCCCCCTTCACTCCCCCCCCCTTCACTCCCCCCTCTCCACCCCCTCACTCTCCTTAACTCCCCACCCCCCTCCCTCCCCCCCTCCCCTCCCCCCTCTCCCTTTAAAGACCCCCAGTTTGTTGCTACAGCCATCGGATCCCAGAGGGGGGAGGTAACAGCGAGCGAACAGCGAGGACAGGCAGTGACGGCGTCCCAGAGACCCCTCTGGATCTGAGACAGGCCTGGACTGTACAACACTATCCCGTCTCCACGGCAAGGGTTCGAGCCCGGGGAGGGGGGGGAGGTTTGCCTGTTAAAACCTCATCAGACAGTGTGGTTTATTTAAGGAGGAATACGATCCTGACAGCTACTGTGTGCTCACCACGTCACTGGAGACCTAACATAATAACTTGGAACGGAGCATGAGACAATAATAATAGTCTTCAAATTGTAAAATTCTGAGAGAAGGTCAGGAGTTGTGTGTCTGAACATACCTTTATTTGTTTGCTGAGGGTAGAGGGGCAGGAAATAGAACCAGAGTTCTGTTTCACTTGTGTAGGGCCACATGGACCTTATGAGGTAGGAATCACAGCCTCTTCATATATATACTGTCCTCTCCCTCTCCCTCTCCCTCTCCCTCTCCCTCTCTCTCTCTCTCTCTCTCCCTCTCTCTCCCTCTCCCTCTCTCTCCCTCTCTCTCTCTCTCTCTCTCTCTCTCTCCCTCTCTCTCCCTCTCCCTCTCTCTCCCTCTCTCTTCTCCCTCTCTCTCTCTCTCCTCTCTCTCTCTCTCCCTCTCTCTCTCTCTCTCTCTCTCTCCCTCTCTCTCTCTCTCTCTCTCTCTCTCTCTCTCTCTCCCTCCCTCCCTCTCTCCCTCCCTCCCTCCCTCCCTCTCTCCCTCTCTCTCTCTCCCTCCCCCTCCCTCCCTCCCTCCCTCCCCCTCCCTCCCTCCCTCCCTCCCTCCCTCTCCCCCCTCCCTCCCTCCCTCTCTCTCCCTTTCCTCACTCAGTTTCCCAGTCACCTTCCTCCGGGCCGTGTGTCTCGTTGTGTGCTGATAAGGTCTTTGTTCTCGAGGGCAGTTGCCTGTTTTCGTTGGTAAGTGTGTGAGAAATGAAAAGCAGGTCCTCCTGTGTTCACAGTAGAGAAGGACACTCGTGCACGCTCATAGTCAATGAGATATCCATCCATCCACCACTGAGATATCCATCCATCCACCACTGAGATATCCATCCATCCACCAATGAGATATCCATCCATCCACCACTGAGATATCCATCCATCCACCAATGAGATATTCATCCATCTACCACTGAGATATCCATCCACCCCCCCCCTCTCTCATTTGGCATCCATAATTTATTAACCTCTACCTGTTCTCCATAGTGACCTCTGGTGCTCTGTTTGTCACACAATGGGATGTCACACACACACACACACACACATACACACACACGTGTAGACACACACAGGCATATACATGCACACATACACACACACACGCCAATCTAATGTCTGTACCAAACCATCCTCATTAATGTTGACAACATTATCTTCTGCATTACGTTCATCACATTAAAAGTTATTAGCTTTAAGACTCTGCGAGCTGCTCTGGAGATCAATCTAATATTATTGTGCAGTGTCAAATTGAATTAGCATTTTTTACCATTTTATCCCTTGGCAGAGAACAAGGAAAACAAATGAATGGAAGTTCATTTCTTTGACGGCTTATTATTCCGAGCACAACACTGGCTCATTGCTGAGTCTGAGAGCACATTTTCTATGGGAATGCATATTCATATGTTTAACGTACAGACATGCATTCTTGATGATCCAAGATAGCGCAGAATGAAACCAGCTCATTAATACGTTGGGTCATGCCTCCTCCTGTTACCAACACAGCACTACCTTGTGACTTTTAATCAAGCTAATTCAATTTCTTCACCAGAAGGAATTAAAATGGTCGAGCATAAATTAGAGATGCATTAGTGTACTTTCTCTCCCTGAAGAAATTATCATTTTAACTTGTATTTTTCCCTGAAATATATATATTTTTAAGTCAGTATTGACTGTTTTTTTACTTTTAAAATGGTCTTTCTTTGATTCTTGATCTTTTTACTTTTTATTAATTTGTTGGTCCCACGAGTCCAAGGAAATGTGTGTTCTTGTCAAACACTGAGAGTAATCAGACCCTTGATTTATATGTCTAGATTGTTAGGGTGAGTTATTACAGAGCTACACAGCCCCTGTACCCTAACCTCGACAAAGTATTCACAACGGATAGTAAATCTTCCGAAAGCAGGGGCACGCATCTAAAAGTGTGAGGTAAAGAATGGATCTTAGGTGTCTGGTTGTCACGGGGTAATGGGCTGATATGACAGTTTGGCTTCTCTGGATTGCAAAGCTTGTGTTTTTATTGGAAGGAAATAAAATTACCTTTCCACTTCGTTTTTTAGCACCTGATAAATTCATGGACTTTAGAATGAGACATTTGCTCATCATTTCAAGCTGATTTATAATTGTTAAGAATTTAAGGAGAGGTGAGCGTGGCTGTGCTAATAGATTTCAAGAGCGCTGTCTTGAAGTGGACCTTATTATGAATTGATCCAGCTATGTGTCATGTAACCATATACAAAAGGCCACTATGACCTTCCAAAGAGTGACTAAGCAAACATCACACACACTAAAACATAACAGGAGTCAAATTAAGACTTAAGGCCGAGGATGAAATTCCGCAGAGCCACACAGAAGCTGTGAGCAAAAAAAAAAAAAAAAGATTTACAGTTTCCAAAAACACAGCAAAAAGCTTCTCACAAATTAATGGACCATCATCGTAAACATACGGAGGCATTTATGGGCTTCGCCAGCTTCATAAAAAGCACTTAAGCCATTTTTAGAGCCAAGCTAAAAGCTCATTTTAAGATGTAAACGTCTGTTAGCAAAATTAGTTGAAGCTTTAAACTGACAAGACGTGTCTTCAGATGCAGTGGTTCATCTGAGCGTCACCCACAAACCACACTAACCCCACTAACCCCACTAACCCCACTAACCCCACTAACCCCACTAACCACACAAACCCCACAAACCCCACTAACCCCACTAACCCCACTAACCCCACAAACCACACAAACCCCACTAACCCCACTAACCCCACTAACCACACTAACCCCACAAACCCCACAAACCCCACTAACCCCACAAACCCCACAAACCCCACTAACCCCACTAACCCCACAAACCCCACTAACCCCACAAACCACACAAACCCCACTAACCCCACTAACCCCACTAACCCCACTAACCACACAAACCCCACAAACCCCACTAACCCCACTAACCCCACTAACCCCACAAACCACACAAACCCCACTAACCCCACTAACCCCACTAACCACACTAACCCCACAAACCCCACAAACCCCACTAACCCCACAAACCCCACAAACCCCACTAACCCCACTAACCCCACAAACCCCACTAACCCCACAAACCACACAAACCCCACTAACCCCACAAACCCCACAAACCCCACAAACCCCACAGACCCCACAAACCACACTAACCCCACTAACCCCACTAACCTCACTAACCCCACAAACCTCACTAACCCCACAAACCTCACAAACCCCACTAACCCCACAAACCTCACAAATCTCACAAACCTCACAAACCCCACTAACCCCACAGATGCCACACACCCCACACAGGCCAAACAGAAACCCTGGGAGGGAAAAAAGGCAGGAATTTCTCCTCAGAACTTGTACTTTGTCAGACCTAACACTACAGTTTTTTTTTCCTGATCCTCATGTGATACCCTGTCACTTGTGATTGGACAAATAACATTAACCAGCTAGGTTAGGGGGCCAAAGGACACGACACATGTCTAAATTCCGTCCCGGGCTTGGGTTTGAGAGCACGGCTCACGGCTGCTGGGTAATGGTTGAGGTCTTGTTTATAAATTATTAATGATTTTCTTCCCTTCCTGTCATTTTGGACGTGGTCTTCTTAGACTAAAGGGTCGTCTGAGCTGTTTGCGTGGCAGCGGCTTCCTCAAACACGTTGCAATTTATTCCTCTGCAGTTTGTCCGTCAAGACTCCCTCTGACAACATAATCCCGAGCTAAGCCGCCGCGTTCAGTTTTTCTTGTTGGCTCTCATGCAAAGCGCTCAGCCAAATCCCGGTACCTGTCAGTCGCTCCTTCGCGCGCGGAGACCGGACAAGCTGCCAAGCCTGCTGCAGTGGCTCCCCCGGGGGGGAGGGGGGGAGGGTGAGGGAGGGAGGGAGGAAGGCATGGTGCCTGGACAGACTTAACCCCTGCATCCCTCCCTGTAATCCACTGTAAACATCCAGAGCCTTAGAGGGGCTAACTTTGCTAATCAAGCCTCAAGCTCCCCCAATCTCTATCATACACAGCCACCCTAAGAACTAGAGATTTGAGCAGCCGCTTCAGTGTGTGTTTGTGTGTGTGTGTGTGTGTTTGAGAGGGAAATGGAGAATGAGTGTGTAAAAGTGTGTGTGGGACAAGGACCGTGAGCTTGTAATCCCTAAAGAAAGACACGTGTGTCTTGAGGAACACAGGATGGTGTTTCTTTCTACAGCTACTAGAAAACAAGGGACAACTGAAATAGTTTACTTTAGTTTCTCAGTCATTGCAAATATGTACAAAACCTTAATTCATCTAATTAAAATCCAAGACTCACTGACATTTATCATGTGTTAAACGCTATTAAGCAGCCATCTGACATTTACGCTCAGTTACAAATCATATTTCACAGTACAAATAATTTACCAAATAATTTATATATTGTAAAAATTATTTCAAATTTGATAAGTACTCACTTATTGTTCTCCGATCCATCAATAAAGTTGAAAGGGTGTAGCCTATGGAAGGAAGGCTTCAACGATTCACCAACGCTCTAGAGAAGAACACAGAACACAGAACAGCGATCCCTCCAGTCAATGATCCACACTTCTGGAAACAGACATAGAAATTTCCCTCACATCCCTCTACAGTCTTTCTAACAGTCACCCAAAATCCACAGGAAGAACATAAAAGGCCTGACAATCCTCAAAAGCATAGAAAAGAGAACTCCCCCCCCCTCCCCATCCCCCACCTCCCCTCACACCCCATCTTCCCCCCCCTCACCCCAAAAAAGAACGATTTGGAACTTGTGAGTGGCCAGCACATGACACAAGCGTTAACACTTATCTCCCCTGTGTTTCCTATTCTCACTCTTCTTGTATCTTTCACCTCTCTGGATTGATGAGCAGGGGTGGAGGAGGTGTGAGGAGGGGTGGAGGAGGTGTGAGGAGGGGTGGAGGAGGTGTGAGGAGGGGTGGAGGGGGGTGAGGAGGGCAGGGAGAGGGGTGAGAGCTCGGCTGAGAAGAACACAACATTTCTCAACATCTCCCTCCACCATGAGAAAGCAGCCGAACAAATCTGACTAAATACTGAACTCTGCACGGCTTGACCAGTTCTAAGATCATCATCCTGTAACTCCAAGACTTTATTCATGCTCATTTGAGTTGATCTCTGTTTGATTTTTGTTTTCTGACTAATTCTTGTAAGATAGTGCTAACTCATGGAACTTTGAGAGACAGGGGTGAGACAGGGGTGAGGCAGGGGTGAGGCAGGGGTGAGGCAGGGGTGTGGCAGGGCCCCCTCACTAACCAGCGTAATATGAGGCATCCCACATAGACCTGCCTCTTCTCCTGTCCTCCCTCCATCCACTCCTCTCCTGCCTCACTCATCATTCCTGCCTCCTCTCCTGCCTCACTCATCATTCCTGCCTCCTCTCCTGCCTCACTCATCATTCCTGCCTCCTCTCCTGCCTCACTTATCATTCCTGCCTCCTCTCCTGCCTCACTCATCATTCCTGCCTCCTCTCCTGCCTCACTCATCATTCCTGCCTCCTCTCCTGCCTCACTCATCATTCCTGCCTCCTCTCCTGCCTCACTCATCATTCCTGCCTCCTCTCCTGCCTCACTCATCATTCCTGCCTCCTCTCCTGCCTCGCTGACTGTGGGAAAGCTTGGGGCAAATATGTTAGCCACTTTGAAGCTGGAGATAAGGAGGATGTGGTAGCAGGAGCTGGATGAGTGTGCAGATGCCCAGCAGGGTGGCGGGGCAGCGGGGACAGGCAGACATGACGTGGGCCGGATAAGAGCCCTCGAGTGGGTTAGCACCAGAGCTTGTATCCATGATTGGCCTGAGAAGCCCTCTTAGAGAGCACTGGCGTCTGCCCCCCGGAGCTAACGCTGCTATCGAGCTAGCGCTGATATCCCATGAGACCAGGGCTGGGATGGAGCTCAGGGCACCAGGAACCAGGAGAGACTTACACACATCTTCTGTTTCTGTGATGACCTTTGAACCCTATCTCTTTAGGTGGGGCTCAGTGTGACCTTGCTCCTTCCAAGGTTTCTTCAATTTTTTCTTCCTAGTGAGTTTTTCTGGGAGTTTTTCCTTGTCTTCCTTGATGGTTTAGGTTGGTTGAGGGGCAGTTCTATGGGCATATGTGAAGCCCTCTGTGACATTGCTTGTAAAAAAGGGCTATACAAATAAATGTTGATTTTTTTTTTTTTTTTTTTTTTTGATTTTATTTTGACTTGATTTTGATTTGATTTTGATTTTGATTTGATTTTGACTTGATTTTTATTTGATTTTGATTTTGATTTTATTTGATTTTGATTTTATTTGATTTGACCTCACACGCTGAACTGACCCCTTGGTAGAAATGCTCAAAGGGCCATTTTGAAGCCAGAGGAAGACGTCAGTCTCCAGTCTGGTGTGACGCTTGACGTGGCTCATGCAGTGGGGAAGGTTAGCTCACACTTCCTTTGGCAGCAGAGCGAGGGCACAGGGCGCTCGCTGACAGTGGCAGGATTAGGGCACAAAGTCTTCACTCAGACACCTGGCAGAGCCACACTGGAAAGATAACCATGGGGCATTAGCTTCGTCTGTGGAACTTTCTTTCACATTCTTTACACAACTCTACGTCGTTTAAACACTCTGCAGTCTTGCAAGTAGACGCCATATTTGTTCCTTTTTTTAATTCATGCTTTATGTATTCAAATGCATTGTTTTGTTGTCAGGAACATCTTTGTACGGAGATGTATAACATGATTTTGCTGATCTAAAGGACAAATGTGGACGTGACTGACATTCCAAAGACGAGCACATTTTAAACCCTGTTGTTGATTCTCTGCCTGTCTGCCGGTTTGCTGGCACATAATTCCACGTCATATTCTCATCTTAACCCCCCGAAAAACCTAAACTAAGACCACAAGACAAGCCAAACATGCACCAAGCAATAAAGATTGATTGATGGCCTTTGATATTTGAGCCTCAAGAAGCGACCAGTCAGAGGCATTTAGACAGCTCTACGTAAATAGGGTAATAAATAGATCGATCACACATAGCACAGAGAGATTTATATCACATTAAAATGAGCGGACAGCAGCAGCTCACCAGGAGGATCATTACTCAGCGGCTGAAGCCCTCAGGGGAACCGCGATATGTCAGCAGCTCGCTGGACCCCGAATCCAGGGAGACACGGCGAGCGGCGGCGAGGGCCCCAGATCCCAGACGGCGTGGCGGATCTGAGCAGCCGCGGTGACAGGTGACATCCATCAAAGAAAACTGCAGATGGAAGTCATGTGACTGCGACAGGAAGGTGAAGATCCATCAGACAGGAACATGGAGGGTCCGTGCTCAAACTCAGTCACGGCTGGTTGAGAACACGGGATTACAAGACAGACAGCAACAGATTTAAATTACTGTAAATGACTGATTTGATAAACGACTGGTGGAATTCTCCTGTACTGGAAGCATGATTATACATACATACAGACATATAATGTTCCCCAAACAAGAAATCCACTCTTGCTTGTGACCAACATATTAAAATTATTATTATTTTGAAACTTTTAAAATCTAGTTTGTGTTGCTTTGCAGTGATCAGTTTGGTTGATCTGCAATTTTTCACACAATACTAACGGATTAGGATCTGAATCAACAGTTAAATGCCGACGCTAAGCGATGTGAGCCAGTGCATTAAGGCTCGCAGCGATTTCTTCTTTTTAAAACCTCATATTCATTTAGAGCCAATTGCCTCTCAATTATTTAAACTCTGTCAACAAGGCTTTGCTTGTAGAGGGAGGCTCGAGCCTGCTTCTCCCATCTCTTCAACTCGTGTAACAAAAATCCGATGGCTGTACGCGAGGACTAGCCTTTGACCTTTCCACGAGCCATTCTATTTCCAGTGGTACATTCCAGCCGTTTGGAGTCCCGTACAGAGAAGTGAGGCCCTCGAACCACAGACATCAGTAAGATTTATGGGAGGTTAGTGGACGTTGGTGTGTGTGTGTGTGTGTGTGGAACCCCAAGCCATCTGTAGATACGTCAGTAGAGAGACGGAGAGAAAGAGAGACAGAGCGAGAGAGAGACAGAGAGAGAGAGGGAGAAAGAGAGACAGAGAGTTAGTTAGTTAGTCCTGCACGATCTGTCTGTCTGCAGGGTGTTAAAGGTTGCAGGTGATATCCCTCCTGTGATCTCACTCACAGGCCTTTATCCCCCTTTATCCCCTGTTCATTAGGTAGTGTTTGGGAGCTACGCATCCCAGCCACTATTAGCAACTTCAGCCCAGCAATCGGGGCCCCTTTCACTCATAAATCCAGATGTCCAGTGGCCAGAGATGTGTTGCCTGTGTAGCAGTGTAACCAAGAGTAGAGATCCAGGTGACTCTAACCAGCAGGGCCAACAGACAGACAGGCAGACACGCAGACAGGCAGGCAGACAGGCAGGCAGACAGACAGACAGGCAGGCAGACAGGCAGGCAGACAGACAGGCAGACAGACAGACAGATAGGCAGGCAGGCAGACAGACAGGCAGACAGACAGACAGGCAGGCAGACAGATAGGCAGGCAGGCAGACAGACAGGCAGACACACAGGTGTGCTGGACAGGACCAGGGCAGCGTCTCAAACACTCAGGTAAAGACAGAGTGAACTTCCAGCAGGATGACATCACATTGGGCCAGGATTAAGACCTGGTTCTTACTAACAGCTGTTATAAAATAAAGTATTTGTGGTCTAATCCATCCAAAGCCTAGTGGTCAAACTGAAGCAATCCAGAGCTGGCTCTCGTAAATGAAATACCACCTACATTCACAACAGCAGAGATTCAACGGAGCAGAAGTTATATTTAGGCAGGAACATGAAAGACCCTGATCCCTTAGCAAAATAAAAGCTCTACTCTGTAATCTCAACAGCACCAGTCAATACGGTTGAAGTGCGGTGATGTATGGCAGCTTTGTGACGAGGGTCCGCAGACAAGATGAGCAACTGTCAGTCGTATTTTTCCCAAATTTGAAATGATGCCTTGACAACTCTCCAGTCCATCTTATTCTGTGTGTTCTCAGTGTGATGGAGTTACCAGGAGACAGGAGGTCTCCTTAAGACAAACCACCGCTCGTTCCCAGACTGGAAAGGCAGCTTGGATTACAAGCCGTCGTTTTCAACCGATAGAAATGTTGCTATTGAATTGTGACTGAGGCTAATCCCTCTCTAATGACCTCCCGCCGTTCAGCGGCTCTTCTGTGGCGTTGGGAAAGCAGCTTGTTCAGATGAGAGCGTGGCCTTGAGAACAAAGCCGTCTCCAGTGTCGTGTGTGTGTGTGTGTGTGTGTGTGTGTGGGGGGGGGGTGTCTGTGTCTCCTCTGTGTTCATCTGGAGATCACGGTCAAGTACAGTCAACTCACTTTGCACTTTGTCTTGCACTGTTCGCTGCTGCGCCCAGCTCCCACGGATGAGCGTGTGTGTGTGTGTGTGTGTGCGTGTGTGTGTGTGTGTGTGTGTGCGTGTGTGTGTGTGTGGACACTCCATCACCTCCCCCTCCCCCTCAGACTCAGGCAGAGTAGGTAAAAGCCTGCCCCCTTCACTCCCAACAGGCTCTGCAGTTCCTCAACAGTGACCTCCGCCATGACTTTGACCAGATTCCTCCATATTTTAAACAAGCCTCCTCTTTACAGGCCTTGAGTACAGTAACAGGTTTCCATGGTATCTGAGGGAGGGATGGCGGATGTGTGTGAGCGCGCGTGTGTGTGTGTGTCTGGGAGAGGCGGAGAGAGAGAGACTGTTATGTTTTGTGTTGCTGCTGTATAAATCACTTGACCCAGTCACACTGTTGACCGTGGATTTGTGCCAAGCAGAGAGCCTGGCGATGACAATGTATCTGCCCTGTCTGTAATGGATGGTACACAGAGAAACGCTGTCATCTGGCAAAAATGCTGGCAGAATGGATCTGAAGTGAGGCTGCGATCAGTCCAGCCATGGAGCCGCTGGGGTGGGCGTGGGGAAGAGAGGGGTAATTGATGGCGCTTACCCCAGGGTGGAGCCGACTGCCTCTGCATCCCCCCCCCCCCCACCACACACACACACCTCACCTCTCTTCAGTACCCCCTCTCTAACGCCCCCCCCCACCACACACACACACCTCACCTCTCTTCAGTACCCCCCTCTAACGCCCCCCCCCACCACACACACACACCTCACCTCTCTTCAGTACCCCCTCTCTAACGCCCCCCCCCCCACACACACCTCACCTCTCTTCAGTACCCCCTCTCTAACGCCCCCCCCCCCACCACACACACACACCTCACCTCTCTTCAGTACCCCCCTCTAACGCCCCCCCCCACCACACACACACACCTCACCTCTCTTCAGTACCCCCTCTCTAACGCCCCCCCCCACCACACACACACACCTCACCTCTCTTCAGTACCCCCCTCTAACGCCCCCCCCCCAGACACACACACACCTCACCTCTCTTCAGTACCCCTCTCTAACCCCCCCCCCCAGACACACACACACCTCACCTCTCTTCAGTACCCCCTCTCTAACGCCCCCCCCCAGACACACACACACCACACACACACACACACCTCACCTCTCTTCAGTACCCCCTCTCTAACGCCCCCCCCCACCACACACACACACCACACACACACACACACCTCACCTCTCTTCAGTACCCCCCTCTAACGCCCCCCCCCAGACACACACACACCTCACCTCTCTTCAGTACCCCTCTCTAACCCCCCCCCCCAGACACACACACACCTCACCTCTCTTCAGTACCCCCTCTCTAACGCCCCCCCCCAGACACACACACACCTCACCTCTCTTCAGTACCCCCTCTCTAACGCCCCCCCCCACCACACACACACACCACACACACACACACCTCACCTCTCTTCAGTACCCCCTCTCTAACGCCCCCCCCCACCACACACACACACCTCACCTCTCTTCAGTACCCCCCCTCTAACGCCCCCCCCCCAGACACACACACACCTCACCTCTCTTCAGTACCCCCCTCTAACGCCCCCCCCCCCAGACACACACACACCTCACCTCTCTTCAGTACCCCTCTCTAACCCCCCCCCCCCCCGACACACACACACCTCACCTCTCTTCAGTACCCCCTCTCTAACGCCCCCCCCCCCCCCTTGTCTCTGAAACAGGAGCGCTCAGGCCTGAATCAGAGCGGCAGCAGCAGCACAGTTGGTCAGCTTCACCGCCAGTCTGACGCCTGCACTTCTGGGATCTTAAAGCAGCGCTGAAAAACACACCAGCATGAAACTGGATATCCAGTGTTATTATACTGGACATCAACTGGTGTCTGCGTGGAACTTGAAGTTATATTTTCGTGGGAAAAAGAAAGGGGGGGGGGGGATGGGAGGAAGGGGGGGGGGGAGGAAGGGGGGGGGGCAGGGTGGTGGGGGGGGTTAGTGGTATTAACACAGGGATACGTCTCCATGATTGACTAGGTATTCCATCGAGGATGAGACCGCCAAACTGTACCCAGTGCCGTGGTCTCATAGCAGCATTGTTACCCTTCAAACTGTCAGCATACACAGCAAAACACAAATCCTTCACAGCACAGGTAATCATTTAGACTACACTGACATCGTCTGCATCATGAAAGCGCTGCGTTATGAAGACTGTATAGAAGAGAGAGAACGAGACAACAGCAGGACAGAGTTAGAAGGAGATCAGATTGAAACCACATGCTGCTCCAACCTGATCCAGTCCTGTGGGTTCCTGAAGCTCCACAAAAGACGATCTGTAATTCCTCCAGACTGGGCCTATCCCAGGCCCTGACATCTTCCAGACTGGCCTGGGCTATCACAAGGCCAGATAGCTGGGGCCGTCACAAAGCAGGGTGACGAAGTGTCCTATTTCCATGTTGTCTCCCAAATCTGGGGCCCACACTTCACTTGGACAGGGTAGAAGCACTGACAAGTTTGCCTTTATCTGTGTGTATGGAGGTGTGTGTGTGTGTGTGTGTGTGCGTGCGTGTGTGTGGGTATGGGTGTGTGTGTGGGTGGAGGTGTGTATTTATGTGGGCAGGGTAGGGTGAGGGTGTGTGTGCACCTTAGTAAACCTCACTATTATCTTTCACAAAACATATTCAATCTGTTTGAAGTTGACATTGAAACTCCAACTGCTACTTGGTCCAGTACCACCACTCCCTGATTGTGGAGCTCCACAAAGTTGATGCTCTCAACCTGGACAGCCAGCCGACAGACAGTGAGCAGTCTGGGCTGTGTCTGGGCTGTGGATGGTCTGTGTCTGGGCTGTGTTTGGTCTGTGGATGGTCTGTGTCTGGGCTGTGGATGGTCTGTGTCTGGGCTGTGTCTGGGCTGTGTTTGGTCTGTGTCTAGGCTGTGTCTGGGCTTTGGTTGGGCTGTGTCTGGGCTGTGTTTGGTCTGTGTCTAGGCTGTGTCTGGGCTATGGTTGGGCTGTGTCTGGGCTGTGTTTGGTCTGTGGATGAGCTGTGTCTGGGCTGTGTTTAAGCTGTGTTTGGGCTGTGGATGGGTGCTGGCTGGCTGAACGCAGACTAGAACCAGAGCTAATGGTGCTAACAGGAGTCTACTGTACGGCTCATGACAGAGAGACCTTGATTCTTTATTCTTATACTGATAAAAGGAATTCACCAGACAATGAATCTGTGAATGGAGGGCGCCACAAGGCCAGATGGGATTTTAAAAGTGTTACAGATAACGCAGACGCACCCACCTCTCCTTCTCTTTCTCCTTCTCCCACACAGGAAATGTTTATCTTCTGATGCAGGCAGGGAAGGTATTAATCAGCCAGAATGTCAGAGGGCCGTCCAATCATATCAGAGGTAACTAATGGTTGTTTACAGAGTGAGCTGCAGAGGTCGGACTGCAGAGGTGCGGATGGATCCATATTGTGGAGATCTTCCATTGTCTTTCCTCTAGTCTTCAGGTCTTGTATGCTGTCCAGAAGGTGTTTTTTTATTATCATTTATACTTCTGACCTAACCGTTGAAAGGGGCTTAATACAAACAGATGACTACATTTTAAAAAGGAGAGAAAATTGATAGTGATGTGAAGCATGTGTTTGTCTGTGAATACGTTTGTGAGTTCAGGGAGCAGCTGTTCTCATCCACAACAGGAGAGTTTATTAGCAGCAACTGCTCACACAGCGTTAAACCACACACACACACACACACACACACAGTCACTCACACTAAAGGGACAATCATTACACTGTCACAATGCGTTATATGTAAAGAAGGCAAGGAGAAGACTCCACACACACACACGCACACACACAGACACACACACAGACACACACACGCACACACACACACACGCACACACACACACACACACAGACACACACACACACACACACACACAGACACACACACACACACACACAGACACACACACGCACACACACACACACACACAGACACACACACAGACACACACACACACAGACACACACACACACACACACACACACACACACAGACATACACACACACAGACACACACACACACACACACACAGACACACACACAGACATACACACACACAGACACACAGACACACACACTGTAATCCCTCTCCATCTCCAGGTTTTTAACACCCTGCCCCTCCCAGCCAGCCACAGTGCTTATGAAGCACGGACACTCGTAAATGCTCTGTCTTGATTTTGTTAACCTTTACTGTGACCTGGCACATCCACGCTGGCTGTTATAGCACCCACTCAGTCTCAGGCCCCCCGGGCCCCCCCGGCCCACCCCCCGGCCCCCCCTCCAGGCCCCCCCGCCCCCCCCCCCGGTGTGCAGTATGTTAAAGACAGAGCCTGTGTACATTGTCAGCACGCTCCTTGGGGGGCGGGGGGGCCCGGGGGGGGCGGGGGGGCCCGGGGGGCCTGAGAGTGTCATGTGTGTGTTTTTCCAGTAACGTTAGTGTACCGTTAACAGAGCGTGGGGCAGGTGTGGATGTTCACGGTCACATGGTGCGCTGGTGCAGCTCTCTCTTCATGATTCCTCCAGCTCTCCTGCTCTTTATGAACCTGCTGGAACATTGTTATTGAACGCAGTCAGAAGAAATGAGACAGACGTTCAGAGTTGAGTGGTTCCATCTCGTTCCCATGGCACCGGGCTGGCCAGACCCTCCACTCTGTCTCTTCAGGCACCTGTTTGACTCCCCCCCCCCCTCCCCCTCCCCCAGGTGTGGGCAGGAACCAGAGCCAGCTGGCCACACAGAAGACTCCAGCCTCTCGGCTGATAAAGACCCTCTTGTCATATCACATGCCCTTTCCCATTACGGCCTTGATGACTTTAAGGAAGTGATCAGATTAGGTCTGTATAAACTCTCCACTCTCTAATCCCCAGAGCTTAACTCCGGGTTTGTCCAGCTCTCAGACGCTCCAGGCGTCATGGCGACAGGGTCAAAGCCCCTCCCTCCCCCCCTCCCCCCCCCACGGCGTGGTGGGGGGCTGTCGTCCAGTTTCAGAGCTACCGGGTGGGGCAGTGTGGTGGATGGGTTCACACGGAGGGGCAGATCTCCCGGTCTGTGAGGTCTGGGGCCTCCTCGTCTCTCCCCGCCCCGGCTGCATGTTTACCGCAGCGCTAATCCACCAGCCCCCCTCCCCCCCCCCCCCCCCCCCCCCCCCCGGCGTCACGCCGAAGTGGCTGGTTCCCGACTTAGTGACTTGGAGGTTTGGAGGGGGAGAGCTTTTGGCATCGCCGCGGTAACCGGCTTCCTTTCCCGCCCACTGTTTTGTTGGGATTTTTCATTGGCTCTGTGTCTGCAGAGGAGAAGGGAGAAGGGGGGGAGAGGGGGAGAGGGGGAGGTGAGAGGGAGGGGGGCAGCAAAGGATTATGGGATGGCAGACAACCCTCAAGAGATTGAGACATTCTGAGATTCACACATTCACAGCTGATAGCAAATCCTTTCAGAATTTTCTGGAAGAAACCGAGAGGTTTTCTGTGACGCTCTGGTTCTCGAGCCCGGGGGGACTCATTCGGTCTCTGAGCTTCTGAAACACGGCTTTGATTCGTTTACGTTCCAACTCGGAGGTTTGGTTCAACTTTCTGGGTCTCCATGGGATCTCTTCAACCAGGGACAAGCAACCAGTTTGAGCAACCTCAAACTGAGATGGACAAATACAAACACAGCTAGCAATCTATAGGAATACATTTAAATTTATTCATTTAGCAGATGCTTTTATCCAAAGCGACTTCCATGTGACGCTCTTTACAAAAGAGCATTGGTCACTGAACATAGCAACGTGATAGACCCCATGGAGAAGCTTTAGCTGACCTGAGGTTGAACTGGACGCAGTAACAGACAGTTTGGACTTTCTTCAGAGCTAATGGTGGAGGTTAGGATGAGAGCTGCCAGTTAGCGATCAGCTAATGTGTGAATCAGGACAGCAGGAACCCAAACATCAGGCCTCGTCTGACTCTGAGCAGTAAAGAGTTTACCTTCACAGAGTACACAGCTCCCATGCAGCTGATAAGACACATTCCTGTGAGCACAACCCCCTCTCCATCACCCCAGACCCTACTGATGACCCCTGCTGACACACACACGCACACACACACACATACATACACACACGCACACACACGCACACACACACACACACACACATACACAGACACACACACACATACACACACACACACGCACACACGCACACACACACACATACACACACATACACACGCACACACACACACCCACACACGCACACACACACACACACACACACTGTTCCACATTGGAGAGTGACAAGATAAGGACAAGACAAGCGAAAGCTCTCCACCGCCTGTAACACAGGTCAGCTGATAAGTTTGTTTTCATTGGGATGCCCACTTGACACGTTGGGTGGATTACTTTCCATGTTGGTACAGGAAGACAATGAGGAATGGCTTGGTGCTGCTTTTTGTGGGATGATAACCAGCAGTTTAGACAAAGTCCTGAAGCACTGACAGCTGGACAGGGAAAGTATCTCTGAGAAGTAACAGTGTCACAATGGTAACAAGTTTCTAATCGATGCTTGAATGTAATCATGACAAGCTATCATCAAATTAGAAAACTTTTGTTAAGGTTAGACTTAACTTGGAAAAACACTAAACGATTTTGGCAGGTAGGCCAGATAACTTTTCAACGATGGAACTTTTGATGTTGATACGTTGAACAGGTCTTAATTGACTTGATCCTATGCTGACTGTAAAGACAGAGTTTCATTCTTACCTCAAATGTGTGTTTGTGATCTCAACATCCAGTCTGGGATTAGTCTCTGATAACTCCACACACATCCTGTCTGTGATAACTCCACACACATCCTGTCTCTGTCTCTGATAACTCCACACACATCCTGTCTCTGATAACTCCACACACATCCTGTCTCTGATAACTCCACACACATCCTGTCTCTGATAACTCCACACACATCCTGTCTCTGATAACTCCACACACATCCTGTCTCTGTCTGTGATAACTCCACACACATCCTGTCTCTGATAACTCAACACACTTTCTGTCTCTGATAACTCCACACACATCCTGTCTCTGATAACTCCACACGCGTCCAAGCTACTGTATTCAAGTCATCTTGATGTTATCTTTGTCCACGTTCTCAGTTTAGTGGAGGACAAGGCGAGCTGGCTGGTCCTTAGCAGATCCCCAGCTGAGCTCTGTCTTATTCAGGCTGAGCAGGTTTAAACCAGCTGAAGCACTGGAGCTAACAGGGACTTAAGAGTGGCTTATGCTAACTCCATGAGTGGCTGGGACTGTATGGAAGCCTTCCCCTAGGAGGCCTAGCCTCAGATACTGAAGCTGCAGAAGCCTGTAGAGGCTGGAGGGGCCTGTAGAGGCTGCAGAGGGCCTGTAGAGGCTGCAGAGGGTCTGTAGAGGCTGGAAGTACCTGTAGAGGCTGGAGAGGGTCTGTAGAGGCTGCAGAGGGTGTGTAGAGGCTGCAGAGGGTCTGTAGAGGCTGCAGAGGGTCTGTAGAGGCTGGAAGGACCTGTAGAGGCTGCAGAGGGTCTGTAGAGGCTGGAAGTACCTGTAGAGGCTGGAGAGGGACTGTAGAGGCTTGAAGGGCCTGTAGAGGCTGGAAGGACCTGTAGAGGCTGCAGAGGGCCTGTAGAGGCTGGAAGGACCTGTAGAGGCTAAAATGACCTGTAGAGGCTGCAGAGGACCTGTAGAGGCTGGAAGGACCTTTAGAGGCTGCAGAGGGCCTGTAGAGGCTGGAAGGACCTGTAGAGGCTGAAATGACCTGTAGAGGCTGCAGAGGGACTGTAGAGGCTGGAAGGGCCTTTAGAGGCTGCAGAGGGCCTGTAGAGGCTGCATGAGGCCTGTAGAGGCTGCAGAGGGCCTGTAGAGGCTGCAGAGGGCCTGTAGAGGCTGCAGAGGGCCTGTAGAGGTTGGAAGGACCTGTAGAGGCTGCAGGGGTTGTTAGAGGCTCCAGGGGCTGATACAGGTCTGGAATCCCCAGTAGAATGTCTCGAGGAAGGCGGGACCTCCATAGCGTGACTTGGGGAAGCCTGGATGCTGCGTGTGGTGAATATCCTGAGTCATGTTTGTGTGTTATCCTGAACGCCCCTCATTCCTGGGGAGCTTCCCCTCGTCTGGGTTGGTGTCCTCTCCCTGACCTCGTCTTCTGTGTCCTGGGGGTTCCTGCTCTCAAACCTCAAAACACCGTCTCAGGGAACGTCTACACACACTGTGAATGTGTTTTCAGTCATGATGAGGATAAGGCAACATACAATATTGTCTCTGCTTAACCTGCCAAACTTCCCTGAGTAGCACAGCTCTACTCTACACCAGATCATCCTAATGTTGTCTCAAAGCCTTCACTCAATTAGTTGGCAAATGATGCAGATCTCGCTTCAAATACTTTTTCTTTCCTCCTCTTCTTCCTCTATCTATCTCGTCCTTCCTCGATAAACAAACCCGAGGAAGACTCTCACCCTCCCCAAGGCTTGGAAACACACAGCCTCTCATTCTGCTCTTTGCTTTTCTGAACCCTCCTGGAGGCATGGCTGCTGCAAGCAGGCTGGGAAACTCTTATTTATCATTCCTGCTGAATCTGTTGTTTCTGTTAATCTGGCCCCGAGCCGAAATCAAATTAAAGCAGCGGACCAACCGTGGAACACATTAATTCAAGGCCTTGATAAGAAATGGCTGACGTTTTTAGTGCGTTCCTGACAGTGTAGCTAACCGCACAGACGATAGCGCTAGTGGTATCGCATTTTTCCGGTGTTGTCACGATGTTGGTATTGCATATTTTTTCGTTCTGTCTCACTAGTTCGGTTAGGGTCCCTAAACTTTTATGGGACAGTTTATATACTGCTGTCCTGTCAGCTGTCTTTGATAAGGGAAGCTGTCTGCCTGGTGGAACAGTGTGTCAAACAAGCTGTCATTGACCCCAGCTGACCCCTGTCTGAACAATGAGGCCTGGATAAGATTGGAGGAGACGGGTTCTTAAGTTCAGCCTTTACGTACTGTCATGCATGAAGCAAAGCATATTTACTGTAGAAACCTTCTGCATGTCAGGTTCATAAACTTCAGGTATTTAGAATAAGCGGGTTTGAACTTTTTCCTTGGTGTGTGTTACTTGCAGGGCACTTAGTGGACATGAACAGGGGCTACTGCATAAACATGTTTAAATATAAGTACTTCAAACTACTTGTATTGCCTTCCTCACTTGCTGCATGTGCACACATGACCAGGGTAAATACAGTGTAATGCTGTGTGTTTCCTGTGGAGATTCTGTGTTTATGGTGTGAGTTTAAAGGTACATCTAGATGTTTCCGTGCTCTGTATTCTCCCTGTATTCATAGGACACAGGGCTAGACACTAGGAGACACACACACACACACACACACACACTGGGGTATAGATCCAGATAATTCACCTCAGCTACAACCCAGCAAACTAATCACTAATCTCTTTATTTCAGAGATCTCAGAATTTTATGAAATATATTTTTTTTCCACATCATAACATGACAACAATCACTTGTTGCTGTCTATCTTTTGTTCTTACAGACTGAATTGAAGTGTTTCAGGGAATAAATCCTAATTTAATCCCAAAACTCAGCATCTGTGCTATAGAACGCTTTGGTTTTCGTAGCACATCCCTACTATTATGAATCCATCGTGAACCTTATGCCACTGACAAAATGCTTTTTAATACCTTGTTACTGAGCAATTTTGCAAGACATTCTACAGCTGTTTTTTTTCAAGGACTGTTGAGGTGTGTGTGTGGTGTGTGATGGGCGGGGGTGAGTATGTGTTGGGTTGAGGTGGTGTGGTGGGTCGAGGGGAGATGTGTGTGTGTGTGTGTGTGTTTGGGGGAGGTGGTGTGTGAGTGGTGATGTTGTTGAAACACCTAAAGTGGATCTAGCTCAGTCCCTAGTGGTTTAATGCCATAATCACAACTCTGACCACAGTATAGAACAGCTGGACCAAAACCTAGACTATCAAACATCTAGGAAAGGATAATCTAGGGTTGAAACCTGTACTGCTTCTGCTGTGGGATGTAGATTTGGGAAGGGGGGCGGGGGTGGGGTGGGGGCGGGGTGGGGGGGGACACTAATGTAAAGCTATATTAGTTAATTGTTGATTTCACTTCTCAACACCACCCTATGAAGTGAGATGTTCAGGTGTTTTCAAACTAAGGCTGCTTCTTCACTCTGGGTTTCTTTGTGTCTTGGCTCCCCTCTTGTGGTCAGTTTAGGTCACTGCAGAACCTTTAGTTTGGGATTCTTTAATGTGGAGAAGCTTTATTTCTCTTACTGGCCCCAGCAGCATCACCAAACAATATATCCTAACTACTATCACTTCACTCAGGACCTTTAGCTGAATCAACTGATCACGATGACAACGTTATGGCTTTTTAAGATGCAGCGGGACCCTTTAGACGTGTCAAGGCTGTGGCCTACTTGGACCTGGCTGGCTCACAGGTGCTCTTGTGTTTTCCAAATCCCAGATCCACACCGTGTTTTCAGTCCAAACCCACCAGAACGCAGCCAAAAGAAAAGCCCTCCGCCTCCCTTCCCTTCTGGCAGGCGGCCATTTTGAGAGAAAAAGAGAGAGTAGATCTCAGTTTGCTTTGTGACCAGATTCTCTTCCTGACTGCCTTTTGAAAGTCACTCTGAGGCAGGTAGGACCTCCGGTGAATAACCTTTCAGCTTCACAATGACAGCTTGAAGGAAGAGACACCTTTTAGACACTCCGCCCCCCCCGCCCCCCCCCCCCCGCCCCCTGCCCCCCCCCCCCCACCCCCCTCCCTTCTCCCCCATCGTATTGTCTGCAAACTGATCGGAACACTTTGCTTTGTTTATTTAAATGGTCCTCAGCCCTCAGGCTTGTTTGTTGAGAATAGTGGAAATTGCCAAATGGCTCTGCTCTCCCCCCTTTTCTCTCCTCTTTCCTCCCTGCCTCTCCCTCCTCTCTCTCTCTCTCTCTCTCTCTCTCTCCCTCTCTCCCTCTCTCTCTCTCTCTCTCTCTCTCTCTCTCTCCCTCTCTCCCTCTCTCTCTCTCTCTCTCTCTCTCTCTCCCTCTCTCTCTCTCTCCCTCTCCCTCTCTCCCTCTCTCTCTCTCTCTCTCTCTCTCTCCCCCTCTCTCTCCCTCTCCCTCTCTCTCTCTCTCCCACCGTCCTTCAGCTGTGCGAGACAGAAATCCTCAGTAAACACTCCCGACCCGGCAGCCTTGTATCAATAAGCGTGGCGTCTCTCCCTCTAATGTGTGGTCCCCCACGCTGGAACGTGGCAGGAAGCGGTTCCCCCCTCATCACGTTTGTAGTCTCAGATCCAGGATGACTGGCGGGTCACTCATGCTTTCAGGATGCTTTGGTGCAGAGAGGGAGAGGATGTGCCGACATCTTTAATAATGATGATAGCGAGGCATGATAGTCCTCTATGTACTTTATCTAACATTGCTAGTCAAAAACACATTTTCATTCCGAGTATAGATTTGTATTAATATTTATACATATACAGTATATATATATACACATATACACACACAAAATAAATTCCCTAAAATATAAATATAGCAAACACTTTCTTTGATATGATTTAGAGTTTGATCTCATGAGAACACACAGGTGTTTCCTGTCTAACTTGTGAAATACAGGCTGTGTGTATTTTCAGCAGGGTATGTGAGCCACATGGGCACCGAGGCAAACTGAGCCCTCTTCCTTCAGGAGAGGTTATCTATGGGCAACTGGATGGCTAATGACAAGTTCAGGAGCCTGAACTGCAGATCAGGAATCATCACTGTCATCGTCCCTGTCATCATCCCTGTCATCAGACATGACGATGTATAACTAGGATTCACAGGAAGATAGTGGATGACCCACCAGAGGAGGTAGAAAACAAAATAAATGTGCATAAGCTCACTGTAAAGTCACAGTACATAACCATTCACATGGCAGGTCAAAAAAAGTAGACAGGATTTCAAAAGTATGATTCAGAAAGAGCAGCGGGGAAAAAAGAAGCTTTTGCTTATTTCTTTATTTCTATGAGTTAAAGCTCATGTTGGGCCTATCGATCAACATGAGCTGTGTCTCTAAGGGGAGACAGGCTCCTGCACGCTTGGTATGCACGCTCCAAGCCTCAGTTCCTAGTTGCAACAAGCGAGCTAAATCACCTGACAAGAGCACCTTTAACTGACAGGATGAAAAGGCAATGTCTGCCTCATGACAGAGAGCAGAAAGTTCAGCAGTAAATTTCATTTGTTCAAGACCCACGATTCTCTCCTCTTTCCCCGACGACGGGACCCAACCATCAGTCTGCCTCGTGAACTTGTGAATGCAGTCAGAATATTCAGTAAAGGAGCCTCAAGCGAAGGTTCTTGTCGCTTCGCATGGCAGGTGGTGGAGAGGCCAGGGTGAACTCACACAGTCCAGATCCTCTCCTCTCTTTCTCTCGTGCCAAGAAGCTATCCTGTCTGAGGTCATGTCCCTTGTCTCCTTCCTAAAACATTAAATAGACGAGGGAGAAATAACACTGAAACTGCAGCCCTCTGCTATATCCATTCATTTTCACGCTCGTATTTGTACAAGCGGTGTCAACTAATATCATTAGCCAACAGTATCGTTACCAAACTCTTGTTAGTGAAAGCAGAGGAGGATATATGTCATACCATCAGCTCCCTTCCAATAATATCCACTCGAATCGGGGCTCTCAATTCCAACTCCTTCTTGCACTGCCAAAAAAAGACTGTGTTCTGTGTGTTAATTGGAGGGTATAAATTACATGTAATTTCTAACAGGTTTTTCCACTGGTTAGACAATCGTCAGTCATCATCCCTCTTCCTGCTTAAACTATCTGCAGCAGGATCGTAAAGCCTCACTGCTTATTGTCCAACGATTAGCTGTACATCAGCATTACCACCTCAAATCCAGCAGTTTCACATCTAGCATTAAACCGGATGAATATTGATCTGCTAAAGAGGATTTATTTATTTCATGCTCTATCCAAAGATCAACTGCAAGCAGCTTCGTGTGGATCTGCGAAGCTCTTTGCGGTGTAAAGCTCCAGCATACATGACTTTGGACTTGACATTTTAGACCTGGAAGAAAACCAAACAGTAAATTCACTGCAATAATCCCAGATAAATGAGATGATCACTGCAAAAGCTTAAACTAGTTAAGTGGCCTACGCTTAAGTCCAGAGATGATAAAAACATGTCTTGTGTTCAGATCCTCTGTCTGGGGGGGGGGGGGGGGTGGAGCGGGGGGGGGTGGAACGGGGGCGACACACACCTGGGGACACATCATTTCCTGTCTCCTTTTCAGCCAATCACACAACAATAAAACACAATGAACAAAGCAGGAAACTAAGTTCAACAATCAAATTTCACTTTTTTTCTTTCTTTGCGTTTTCTTTTGTGTCCGTTCCCATCACATATTTACCCTCACAGACAGTTACCCTGTGTCGGTTTAGTGGATAGGCCCCATTGTTAGCAGTAGAGACTGCTGAGCTAATGCAGGGATAAGCCTCATGCTGTCTGCTCAGTGGTCGTCTCAGCTGGGATGGGCCGCCAGACAGACAGACTGACAGACAGACAGCGACCATCTGGAAAGACACGGACACTCGGGGTCACATGACACGGACAGTGGCTGCCGCGTCTCAAATGGACGGCTCGTGATGTCATGCAATCGGCTTTGACGTGCAACTTGCAAACCTTTCCCCTTTTTTCTGTTGTTATATTGAAGAATGGTAACATGTTAAATGTTTTTTATTATTATTATTATTTCATTTTTTTATTGTTAAAGGGTCATCTCATTTTCATTTTGTTATTAAATGTCCCTGAATGGGTAAATAATTATAAAAATATTTTTGTTTTGAGGATTACATCTCAGTTTTGTGCAGGTTGAAAGCATATTGCATGGATAGTAGTATGTCCAATACTACATCATTAATCCGTATTTCAGGCGAAATAATGTCTGTATATATGAATGTAAATAATGTGTTTGAAATCACAAAGACGAATCATAGCCTTACAAGTGAATATTCCATCCATAGCACCTTTCACTTCTAAATAGACTTTGTGATTTCCTGAAACTACTCAGCAAAATAAATATTCTCAGCTATGTAGGCCTGTATATTGGTATCCAAAGGTGATTTATACATTTATTTTGGCTTTCTTAATTCACACGTCACACCTACCGCTTTAATTCACAGTATTTAGGATGACTGATCTGACTATCTGACTATTTAGGATGACTGATCATCCATGAAAAACCAGACTCCTCTCAAACTGGACTAAATGAGGTGTGACAGTTCATTTCACTGCCAGAAGATGGCGTCTGAAACCTTCTGTTGTGAGAATGTTTTGATCTCTTTCCCCTTATTCAACCCATATGCTGCGTTCAAATGTCAAACCAACCAACTAGTTCACAGGGCAACTAAATTATTTTAACCGCAATATAGGTTTCAGTAATTAAAGACATACAGAATAAAAAAAGAAATACAATTAAAAATAAATAATTATAATTGCAAGCGTACGAAATTTGAGACACTGCGTATTTGTTTGACATAAATCATACAACTGTATTTCATTAGATTTCATATTGTCATTTAGGCCTGGACAAAAGTGAAATTAGGGAATGTACGGTTTGTAAAACTCCAAACTCAAGTCACGTCAATCCCATTAAGAACACA
Source organism: Protosalanx chinensis (assembly GCA_030340685.1). Taxonomy (NCBI): domain Eukaryota; kingdom Metazoa; phylum Chordata; class Actinopteri; order Osmeriformes; family Salangidae; genus Protosalanx; species Protosalanx chinensis. The sequence goes on along the minus strand of CM059330.1, from coordinate 13,250,175 downwards.
ATGCATTTTCAGATTTACATGTGAATACATTATTTCGGATCATACAATAATAATGGCTGTCGTAATTTTAAAAAGTTTAACACGTTCAATGCATAATACAATTATTTCCTTAGATGACATAAAGATTTAAATAGGCTACTGTAGTAGGTTAAATGCTCATTAAGATTTGCTATCTTAAACCATGACGTCGTTTTAGCGATGTTTTTTAAATTATTTATTTTAACCTATTTCTATTTTTCAACCAAGCAATATATTATATCTGATATCTGTTTTCTGAACGTGCCAGAATCCCGTCCCTGCTGCAGCTCTCAGATCCAGCAGAGACTTCAGAAGATCTGCTGCTGCAGATCCATCACACATCAGAAGACATTCAAAGCTCATCTTCTGAGTCAAAGACCTACACAGACTAAAGCACAGACTGTGTTCTAATGATAGATAGACTGCAGGTGAAGAGACCTCACAGGATGAATCTGCGGGCTCTTCCAATCATCTTAGACAGCGAAACAACAACAGATGAACCACACCTTAGTTAAAGATGCTTAACCTCCTCGTGGGCTAAGTGGCCCTCAGTCCATTACAGGTAATTATAGTTAATCAGGGAAAATGGTAAAGGATGAGATTACATTTCAGACCTACTGCGCAGTCATTGTTGAGTAAGTAGGGGAAAAAATAAGAAAAACCCCACTTCCTTAACAACGAGTGTGTTCAACAATTAAAAAATTGTTATCTTTATAAATGGCCCCCTTTCAAGATTAAACTGTCATAAATGGCCCCCCTTCAAGATTAAACTGTCACCCATATTAAAAGGTTTCTGTCAGTTATTTAGATATATCTACACTAGTGATAACCTGTTAATAACAGTGTGGTATTTTCAGTGAAAAAAAGTCATTTATTTATTTGGTTGTCCTTGGCTTTGTGAGACTCTAAAACCTCCAAATTGTCCTCATCAGTTTATTGGTTATGATAGAACTGCTGTGAATCACACAGTTCTTGGCTAAACATTCATAGCAGATGTTCAAAAGCCAGGAAGTTTCCAGTGAAATTCAAAAAATGTTTTAAATCCTTTTTATTCCATAGAAGCACTTAATAGGATATCAGTCACAAAATGGAGGACTGCTCTGTCCTGGGAGAGCGATGAACTAAAGCTCTAAAAATACTAATTGTTACATTAATTATTTGTGTGATTGTGTCTACAACAATTTAATGGCGTATTATTTGGAGTGGTTTGCAGTATGTTAAATGTTTCACCCTATTTAAGTAACGAGGCAGTACCTTTTGTTTTTATACTTTACAACACGTGTTGCAATGTAAACAGCATATATAATCAGACAGTATTAAGTCAGTGAGTCATAATGTAATAATGTATTAATTGATAGGAGGTTAAAACAACCAAACTGGATCCTGTAATCTTGTAATTATCAAAGTTTAATTAAACACAAAACACAGACTGCAGAACAGGGGCAGGCCACCTTTTACTGCTGAAATAACACAACTGTGTTGGTGAAATAACACAACTGTGTTGGTGAAATAACACAACTGTGCTGGTGAAATAACACAACTGTGTTGGTGAAATAACACAACTGTGTTGGTGAAATAACACAACTGTGCTGGTGAAATAACACAACTGTGTTGGTGAAATAACACAACTGTGCTGCTGAAATAACACAACTGTGTTGGTGAAATAACACAACTGTGTTGGTGAAATAACACAACTGTGTTGGTGAAATAACACAACTGTGTTGGTGAAATAACACAACTGTGCTGGTGAAATAACACAACTGTGCTGGTGAAATTACACAACTGTGCTGGTGAAATAACACAACTGTGCTGGTGAAATAACACAACTGTGCTGGTGAAATAACACAACTGTGTTGGTGAAATAACACAACTGTGTTGGTGAAATAACACAACTGTGCTGGTGAAATAACACAACTGTGTTGGTGAAATAACACAACTGTGCTGGTGAAATAACACAACTGTATTGGTGAAATAACACAACTGTGCTGGTGAAATAACACAACTGTGTTGGTGAAATAACACAACTGTGTTGGTGAAATAACACAACTGTGCTGGTGAAATAACACAACTGTGTTGGTGAAATAACACAACTGTGTTGGTGAAATAACACAACTGTGCTGGTGAAATAACACAACTGTGTTGGTGAAATAACACAACTGTGTTGGTGAAATAACACAACTGTGTTGGTGAAATAACACAACTGTGCTGGTGAAATAACACAACTGTGTTGGTGAAATAACACAACTGTGCTGCTGAAATAACACAACTGTGTTGGTGAAATAACACAACTGTGTTGGTGAAATAACACAACTGTGTTGGTGAAATAACACAACTGTGTTGGTGAAATAACACAACTGTGCTGGTGAAATAACACAACTGTGCTGGTGAAATTACACAACTGTGCTGGTGAAATAACACAACTGTGCTGGTGAAATAACACAACTGTGTTGGTGAAATAACACAACTGTGTTGGTGAAATAACACAACTGTGCTGGTGAAATAACACAACTGTGTTGGTGAAATAACACAACTGTGCTGGTGAAATAACACAACTGTATTGGTGAAATAACACAACTGTGCTGGTGAAATAACACAACTGTGTTGGTGAAATAACACAACTGTGTTGGTGAAATAACACAACTGTGTTGGTGAAATAACACAACTGTGTTGGTGAAATAACACAACTGTGTTGGTGAAATAACACAACTGTGTTGGTGAAAATGAAGCACTTCAGCCCCCCTGCAACACTGAGGGATCGATAGCAGGCCATGTGGCAGCGGGCCGGTCGATATGTGATGATAGGATGATATCTCAGCGTGCTGCACACTCTCACCTCACCACAGAAGAAGACAGGAGAGGATGAGTGTGTAGGGGAGGGAAAAAAAGCAAGAAAATGAAGAGAAAAAAATACTCTATTTTGGGGAAGCTTCAAAGTGTGCGGAAAAGATAATGAATAGATGATTGTCAGCGTGCTTAACTATTCTCAGAGAGAGAAAAATGAAACAGATAAATCTGATTTCTTTCCATTGAGGATGACTTTGCAGGATTTCTTCCCCCCCTTTTCATTTCTACCAAATGGAAAATAAAACTTCCATGGAGACAGACTGAATAAGAGTTGATGATAGATTAATGAAAAGGTTTCAGTTTTGACACACAAGATTGCTTCATACATACAGTGATGTCGCAGTATCTTCTGAGAGTGGTGGTGCAACTAACACACACACACACACACACACAAAGAGCAACATACAGAACATATTTGAAAACAATATTATCCGTTTTCTAAATGTAGTACATAATCTAGTGACTGTATTGGTCCTGGCAGTAAATATCACCTGTTCTACCACCAAAAAAAAAACAAATTAAACAAAGATTATTTAATAAAAACTCTGGATAATAAAGAAGCCATGTAATTGAGCAGTTCATTCAAACACTGATACATAATGTTTTAAATAGACTAAGTGCACTAAGCACTTATTTACAGAAACAACAGCTCAAACGGCTATTTTCGATGGCAAAGAGAGGGTTAACTGTGCTTATATGGGAAGCTTTTGAAACAATAGGTCTCCCTTGTGATTTAAGAGTATATCCTCGGATTTAAAACTTGGGCTCTTTAAAGTTGTATGTAGAAGCTCTTAAAGCTCACCACACCCAAGAGAGTGAAGATGTTTTCTTTATAGTC
>CM059330.1:13233975-13241475 GCA_030340685.1 Protosalanx chinensis | reverse complement strand
GACATGAAAGTGGAGGGAAAGAAAGGCGCAATAGATGAGGGAGAAAGGAGGGAGAGAGACATGAGAGAGGAGGGAGGGAGAGACAGGAAAGAGGAGGGAGGGAGAGCGAGAGAGAGGAGGGAGACATAGAGAGGAGGGAGAGAGAGAGACATGAAAGTGGAGGGAAAAAGAGGAGCGATAGATGAGGGAGAGAGGAGGGAGAGAGACATGAGAGAGGAGGGAGGGAGAGACGTGAGAGAGTGAGAGAAATGAGAGAGGATAGAGTGAGGCCTCAAAGCAGCACAAACGTAGAAGAACCCAACACATGTGGAGGACTGGAGGAGAGGAGGAGAGGGAGAGAGACAGGAGGTGGAGAGAGACAGGAGGTGGAGAGAGACAGGAGGTGGAGAGAGACAGGAGGAGAGACTGGAGGAAATATCTAGGAGGGAGAGAGAGAAAGACAGGCAGAGAGTTAAAGGAGAGAGAAACAGACAGGATTAGCTCGGTAGGAGGGAGAAAGAGACAGGAGGGTTTAACCATCACTGTCTTGTCTTATTCACGAGGGGACCTGTGTCAGTGTCACTAACATGTGACAAATGACATTGGCGGTGACGGGATGTGGTAGAGTGAAGAGGCTGTCTAAGAGAGGCTGAGGTCACCAAGCTGCTTTTACGAATCAATCACAGCCTTTTCGATTTGACTATCGCTGGCAGACTAATGCCTAAACATGAGCATGGAGAGAATGTGTAAAGGAGAGAAGAGATGTGTGTGTGTATGTGTGTGTGTGTGTGTATGTGTATATGTGTGTGTGTGTGTGTGTGTCTCCCAGTGAGCCTGCCACCGATTATGAGCAAACATGATCCCCTGGAGGAAGACAATAATATTGGCATTAAACACCTCAAGAGAAGAGATGCTGTCGGTTTTTAATATATCTTAAATTATGTCAGGAAAAACACTGGAACACCACACAAAAGCCACAGTCAGTGTATTATGCTATCTCATAAAGCTGCTGCGCTCACAAAACAATATTGACATTGGGAGCAGGCAAGCAAATGTCAGACCTTATAACATATGAAATACTTAACGTAACCAATTTCCATCTGTCAATCACCCAGGGAATAATGACAGGTGGCTGAAAATCAATACAGACCAATTGAATTTCTCAGCTCTTGTGTATGAATTGCCGTGCTGTACAGTCACTAGGCCAGATCAGAGGGGGGGCCAAGGAAGAATGATCTTATTAAACCAAAGTGAATTTGCAACTAGTTTTCTTTTGCTGCTAGAGGTTTTTTATTCCAGCAGAACAGAGATTTTCAAGAGGAAGATAATCTCCGATCCACCGTCTGCATGTGTGACGTTGAAAAAGCGAGTTCTGAGAGGCAGCAGGTTTTAAAACTCTGTTTCTGACTGTCTGGAGTCCGTTACTGTGCAGAACTAGTTTCTGTGATGTAATTTAGACTTTTGCTTTCCGTGAGAATTGCACTAAACCAAAATTCTCAGACTAAACCGCGTCTCCAGCGCTGAGTAACACAACACAACGTATCGTCCAGTTAGCGATCATGGCTGTCACAGAGCAGCACCTCATTAACAATACGCTGTTCTTCTCCACACATAATCAGTTAAGAGGCAGAGGAGGAACTCTCTGGGGACGACAGACTCACATCAAAAGACAGACATGCTGCTGAGGAGTCACACTTTATCCTTGACTGTTCGCTCGGAGACTGCAGCCCAGTCACTTTCAGACAGGGGTCAAATCTGGATCTTTCGTTGGAAAACGTATTTCTCTTTTTAGTTGTTTTAGCTTTTTTTTTGGTAATGTAGCTGTGAATACACACCTACTTCAAACAGAATTATGTGTATGTTTATTGTGTTTTTTATACACAATATATAAATTACAATATAATATGTATTATTCTCTGTGAATCTGCAAATGGGAAATTCCTTGAACCAAGAACATTTTGAAGACCTTTTCAACAAGTCAGTTGTTGATGAATCGATGAATATCCAGTGAATCCAAGTCAGTGAACCGATGAAGATCCATACCTGTTTCTGTCACAAGCGTCCCCCGGCTGATGAGTCCTCTGAAGGGGCCACAGCCCCACACAGGCCCCTCACAGGGGCCAGGCTCTCCACCAGCAGCCTCCAGTCCCTGGCCCTGCAGCTGTTCTGGCAGGATTGATTTCGAACATCAGTTGATGGTGCTGGACACATTTTTATGAAGTGAGGAATTCTGGGTACGCATCTCTGGCGCCGTACAGGAGAGCACACAGCAGGATGTGTGAGGGGGGCTTCCGGTTAGCCAAGACATATCAGTGTGTTCGTTTACATCCCAGTGCCCCAGCACGATATCTGGCCATATGAGGACCGCTATATAATGCTCTATTCAGTCTGCAACTGGATATATTGTTAATGGCCCATCCTTGAAGCGACATGCTACATACATGGGGGAGATATCGGTGAACTTCCCCATATAGAGTAATTGATAACGCTCAGTAAAAGCCGTCTTCGGCTAATAAAATCGTCGACTGTACATATCTGGACAGCTGTGTGTTTGAATCCAGGAAATGATGATTTACTAGGGAACTGAATCTGTGTTTCCGTAGAAACCAGGACTGTGTAGTCAGAGGAACAGGTGTTAGAGAGTTAATATTAGACGGGGGTTGGGGGGTGGGGGGCAATTAAGAGAAATTGTACATTTGAGTTTAAATTGTTGATTAGATTATGTTTATATCTTTTTTTACAGGAGTTCAGGTTTTCATATTGCACATGTATGTTGTCAAATTAGATGCTGTCAAAGTATCTGAAAGAAATAATGTAAACGTGTGTGTGTGTGTGTTCCAGATGTCTCTGTGTGTGTGGGGCTGTGGGCTCGGGTGAGCGTCATGACAGATGGACAGACTGACGTCAGACTCAAGCAGAGTTCTGCGAAAGTTGTTGGTTGTTTTGTCGATCCTTCCATATGGATGTCAGTAGTGTTGTTAATCATGTTAGCGTGAGGGGACACCCCAGCCCCCCAGGGACCCCCCAGCCCCCCAGGGCCCCCCCAGCAGCCTTTTTTAGCATGGACACAGCACACTCTGGCCTGCGTCTTAAAACGGCAGTCCATGGCTAATCTCTGATATGCCAGGGTTGTTTTTGGAAAATAAATCATGTCGTCACTTGGATGATGGATAGGGTACAAACTCATAAATCTGAGGAGGATTTGTAGAACAAATGTTGGTCGGGCGAGATGTATTCTGAAACGTCACTTAAGCAACTATCATGAAGAACTGTCTCTCTCTCTCACTCTCTCTCTCACTGTATCTCTCTCTTTCTCTCTTTCTGTCTGTCTGTCTCTCTCTGTCTCTCTCTCTCTGTCTCTCTCTATTTATCTCTCTCACGCTCTTGCTCTCTCTCCTGTTGCAGCGTCAGCCGTCCTCCACCAATGAAAAGACAAGAGTCTTGTTCGTGAACCGTAAATCAGTGCACAGTTGGTCCTAAAACTGTGGATGACAAACCTTGATAACAGGGTGCTGAAGACTTACAAGACAAGCTCACACTAACTTATTTGTTGTATGAGAAGATAAATGTCGTGTATCTGCTCAGAAAGCTTAACAAAGATACGTTTGCTACATACAAGCTGGAAGATGTGTGCTGCCCTTTACCCTTCAACACAGGCTGCCCTTTACCCTTCAACACAGGCTGCCCTTTGCTGTGAATCGTTGTTGTATTTCACCATGAGAGGCAGAGGAGTGCGAGAAAGAATCTGGAAGCTTGGAATCGAACCCAGGTCACTATGGTGAGGCCTCAACCAGCTCTACCCCCAGCCACCATGTCTCTCTCTTTTTCTCTCCCTCTCTCTCTCTCTCCCTCTCTCTCTCTTTCTCTCTCGCTTTCTCTCTCTCTCGCTCTGTCTGTCTCTGTCTGTCTCTCTATATCTGTCTCTCTCTCACACAGGATCTAACACAGGCATTTGTGCTTGAATTCGATTCCCTCCCATCGTAAATATCTTGGACGTGAACAGCAGATAAAAGTGCAGTACACACACACAAAAAAACTCTGAAGTGATGTTCCTCCCTGGTCATTCTGTTTCTGCCAGGTGTGTTTCACCAGTACCCGCCTCGGACATTTGCTTTTACTTAGTGACATCTGGTTCCAATGATGGTCCAGAGGAGGAGAAGGAAGGACGAGAGGCTGGAATTCATTCATTCATTCGGAGATGAAAAAACTTGGATTTTTGGATTCATCAGCGTACAGACGGGCGATTTTACATGTAGACATTTTTAGCAGGCAGTCTTATCCAGAGCGACTTACAGAAAGTACAGGGAAATTCCCCCTGAGACCAGTAGGGTGAAGTGCCTTGCACAAGGACACAACGTCATGTTAACACAGCCGGGGTTCGAACTGGGTACCTTCTGTTTACTAACCTGACTCTTGGATTCGTCAGCGTACAGATGGGTGATTACCATGGAGCGTTTCCCTTCCATCATGTGTGTCTTTGTCCTGTAAACACGCGTGTGTTTCATGTGTCCTTGCTGTTTTCAGGTAAGACATCAGTACACTGTCATGGCGTGAGTCACACAGAGAGACCCTCACTTCCTCCACAGTAGGAGCTCGCTAGGCAGACTAGGAAACAGACAAACATATGTTTGGCTCACAGGGGCCTCTGGAGGTGCAGTCAGACGACGCAATCTTCTCTCTTTTCTCTCTCTGAGAACCTGAACATACAGAACTGTTGCACCACGCCTCTCCATTGTTTGAAGAGGACTGTCAGACGAAACTGTCACACTCGCCCAATTGAAACCAGCTCTCTCTCTCTCTCTAGCTCTCACACACACACACACACACACACAGACTCACTTGCTCACACAGGGCCTGCCACCACAAAACGTCAAAAACTAAATATTTGGGGAGGGTGATATCATTCTGCCTTGGCCTCCTTTTCGGAGTTTGAATCTCAAATGTGCTTTCAAAGACTCTAAAGACCATCTCATTTTCAACTAGCAATATGCAGAGCCCATCCCCAACCACCACAGACATGCCAAAGCAATTTGTCTCTTTTATTGCTTTTGGAAGCCAGTACGTTTTAATTAAGGCAATACGTGAGCATAAACAACAGCATAAATAATCCTTTTCCGAACCCATGACAAAGGAATCTCGTCAGATCTTGTGTGTTGCTGCAGTCATGCCTTACATATTACATTAATTAAATCGATTTGGGTGTTGTTATTGAAACAGGGGGGAGGCACCCAGTGTGATCATGGATCCCAGCGTGCTGTGCTTATTTCTGGACATGGTTATCTGGCTGTGACCGTGTCCAGGAGACTGCATGGCTGATCCTGGTCTCTGATCTACAGAGCTGTTGGCACATCTTACAGTCAACAACAATGTGTTTATTTAGCGAACGCTTTTATTCTGAAAGACATTCAGCACAGGGGGAGATTCGAACCTTCGACTTCTTGTTCTGCTGTTAAGTTCTCTAACCCCTTGAGCTGCCCCCCCCCACCCCCTCACCCCTGGTTCGGTGATGGGTAACAAGATGAGGAGGAGATTCACACAGAGACCTCCAGCCCACCTGACTGACCTTTTGACCCGGAAGTGAAAGCCCGCTTGCAGATGTGGATGACCTTGTGTAATAGTATTATGACTACAAACAGCTACAGGTCACACACAGTGCAACGACATTCCCCGAGTGCTCCCCAACATTCCTGGAGCTACATAAGTGTCTTTCATGTCACTTGAAGACATTAAGTAAAGTTTTGTGTTGAATATACAGCCAGACAGAAACGTACACGCCTTCACAGAGGCTGACAAAACTGAACAAATGGTTTTGGCTTCTACGTTTTTAAATAGGAACCACATCAAATAATGATCCAAGTGAATGTTTGTTGATTTAAACATCCAGGATGAATTCCTTGTGTTTTGGAAAAAAAGATTAGGAAGAATAAGATTGAAATAAATTGAGAAATGCTTCAAACGCTTCAAAAAACTGTCTTCAAGAGGGATCAAGGAGTCATTTAAATACCTCAGGACTGTGTAGAGTACGGCTAGTTAGCGCAGGACAGCAAGATCCTTTGTCATAGAACGTCTCACATGCATTTCTATTTTAAAACAAATCCTTCTGTAAACAAACATGTTGATACTATTTGGTACAGATTAAGTTGTGTTGTTTAAATGGTTCATTATTGCTGAGACCTATCCCAGAGAACTGATCCCACAGATTAAGGCAGCTTGATTGTATTTGTCCACGGATTACATGGTGCCATCTATTCAAGGACAGGTCCACTAGTGTGGACTCCCTGTGTTGTTGGAGTACTTAGAAGGTTCTTAAGAGTTGAGAGACGACACTGTGAGGAAAACACTTGGTGAAACGTTCACTTCATTTCTCTCATTTAGTCAATTACAGTTGTTAAAATGTACAGTCAGGATCTTTTCCAAACTTGATGAACTAGCTAGTCTGCTCTCTGCTCCCCCCCCCCCCCCCCCCCCCCCCGAAGGAATAGAAGAAGACATTCTGCAGCTCGTGACTCACCTACATGTCATAGATTTTCCATCTTTCTCTTGACAGTCGTGGGCGGGGCTTCTGCCCCACGCTGCAGTGTTGTCACAGTCCCGTCACACAAGCAGATCATTGCAGGCTGCCCCGGGCAGACGAGATGCCCCTCTCAGATGCCCCCCGCCCCTCTCAGATGCCCCCCGCCCCTCTCAGATGCCCCCCGCCCCTCTCAGATGCCCCCCGCCCCTCTCAGATGCCCCCCGCCCCTCTCAGATGCCCCCCGCCCCTCTCAGATGCCCCCCGCCCCTCTCAGATGCCCCCCGCCCCTCTCAGATGCCCCCCGCCCCTCTCAGATGCCCCCCGCCCCTCTCAGATGCCCCCCGCCCCTCTCAGATGCCCCCCGCCCCTCTCAGATGCCCCCCGCCCCTCTCAGATGCCCCCCGCCCCTCTCAGATGCCCCCCCGCCCCTCTCAGATGCCCCCCGCCCCTCTCAGATGCCCCCCCCCGCCCCTCTCTGATAGCATGCGGACGGACCTTTCTCTTTCTTCAGAGACGTACAGCAGCATCTGGTAACAGTCATCTCCCCACCCCCCCCGGCTTGCAGACTAGTGTGCTATGTGATGAGGTTCCTCCAGGTTCCTCTAGTCTCATTTATTAAATCAAACGATGCATCAATGTGGTGTGTCAGCATCGTGGTCAGGGATGGGAGGGTGTGTGTGTGTGTGTGTGGGGGGGGGGGGGGGCAGTGCTGGGTCTTTCATGCTGCTGGGAGGGAGAGGTGGAGGCCAGGGAACGAGGGAGAGTGACGCCTCCCCTGTGCTCCCTCCCTCCCTCCCCTATCCTTCTTTACCTCCCTTCTTCTCTCCCTCTTCTCTCTCTGTGACACCTGAGCTGTTCCAGACAGACAGACAGGCAGGGTTCACCAGCAGACAGACAGACAGACAGACAGGGTTCACCAGCAGACAGGACAGACAGACAGGGTTCACCAGCAGACAGACAGACAAACAGGGTTCACCAGCAGACAGACAGACAGACAGGGTTCACCA
>CM059330.1:13100115-13233475 GCA_030340685.1 Protosalanx chinensis | reverse complement strand
TGGGGCAGGGTTCAGGAGGGGCGGGGTAGGGTGGGCTGGAGGGGTGGGGTGCAGGGGGGGTGCAGGGTAGGGGGGCCTGCGGGGCAGGGGGTGACTGCTCCCAGGCACAGATTAGCGGCTCAGGATGTCCCAGCAGGGACATGAAAGTGTGAAATGATATGTGGCACACACACTTAGGTGCGTGTGCACGCAGGAGCACACATCAAACAATGCTCAGATCAGCAGAGACTGCTACACACACGCCAATTAAGGTGATGGACCACGTTAGAGAGCTGGATCACGAAATAAGATGAAATCTTTTCACCAGGCACCATGTAGAAGACATTATAATGTGTATGGCGTTCATTTAGCATATTTGTTTATGTTAGATATAACTTAATCATTTGATGACTATGATGCCTTTGTATTGCCATTGAGAAAGAAAATAAACTTTTTAGATCCCTAATCATGCCTTGTGAAAGGGGCCCCATGGATCAGGAGAGGACTTTGAAGTTCCCTTTAAATGAGGCATTTCTTGCAACATCTAAATTTGTGTGATTCAAGGCTGAAAGAGCAGAGCTGATCCTGTGTTAAGGCCACTAATTACGTTGAGAAAAGCAGCGAGCAGTGTTGAAACAAGGCCTTCCATTACACAGCCAGACTGGACCTAGTCCTCTGCTTTCACATGTTAGTAGCTAGTAATTAAGGTAAAGAAAAAGGGATTTTAATTGGTTCTCTTGTTTCATCAAAGCCCCTTGTCTTTGATGTTACAATCAACCATATCATTATTTTACTTTTTAAAAATCTGAACTTGTTCCCACAAAGGACATGAAACGCCCCAAAAAAAATAAAAGAAAAAGAGAATCAAAGAAAACACAATTCATTCCTTTTTTTTTTCTTTTTTTTTTTACAACAATGATATCAGTTAGCTCCTAGATGTCTAATATTATTCTAACATGTGTGAAAAAGCGCTTGTGGTTTCATACATGGAGAATTGGCTAATCAAGAGGCTGGGGAGCAGAATGAACTACTTAGGTCCTGAAGTGCTTATCTGCTGTATGAGTGCTGCAGCAGCAACATCAGCCTCTGCTCTTTCCCCCAGCATGAAGAGGCAAAGTAATTGGATTCTTTCCCACAAAATAAGGCCTTCACCCTTGAGCTTAATTAACCAGCCAGACACAGAGGTAGTGTCCAGCCTGCTCCAGCCCGTGTACACCCCCTTCAGATACCGAAACACAGCTCTCTTATCGCCCCGGTGGCTGCTATTACAATGACTGGGCAGTGATATAGGTCAGGCAGTGGGGGCAACTTACTGAATGAGAACAACATTTTGGCAGCCGTACGACAGCTGAAGTCACGTAGCGCATCCATAATGAGCTTGGATGTTTTTTATTTGGGGGGGGGGGGGGGAATACGAAACGATCAAAGCAACGTGTGACTAGTGCCCCAATAATAAATGAAGCAGATTATCAAGAATAAAACAAGCACAGTTCTGACAGGATTGAAGTGGGTAGGACAAATACACTCTGGCTGTTTGGAGACATTGTGCAAAAATAACAATAACTCAGCACATTAGTAACTAATAAATGTAGAAATCAACTAAACCTAGTTTACTATCAAACCTTCGGCTGTTGTCAGAAAGGAAAAACGGATATACAGCGGATCTGAATGGTGTCTCATTCTTCAGTAACACATGCATCCACAGTACATTTAACTGTATTTCACCTCTGAGTTCACGTTTTTCACAGAGATAAAATAATAATCCTGTAGATATAATGATTCACTGTGCTTTCTAATCATCATTGTGTGAACTACCAAATTGTACTGATATTTTAGAAATGAGAAGCTTTGTAATGTTTGATTAAGATGAACATTTATTAGAAGAAAAAATGTAAAGGATCTCCAGTTCACTCTATCCACATGAGTGCAAGTGGTACACCACTTGTTCCAGAAATGTCTCAGTGAATGGCACTGGTCAATACCGTTACAAATACTGGCTTTAGAAGCACTACCATAAACACGAACAGCACTCACAATCTATCCCGGGTCAACCAGAGCTAATACACGGCCGTTCACCATATTAACAAGGTAACATTCAGAGTAACAGCAATCTAAAGGGATAAAGCTGTGCTGTTTGGTATATTGAGGGATCGTACTTTATCCTGGGTGTAGTTTTATGACAAAGTGCGTCTCAAGCCCCTTTGCGCGATGCCAGTGCTCGTATTCTAGCTCTTCCTAAGGTCCTTAGGGCCACTTTGGATGAAGAGTTGCCATCTTTCTGTCACCGTTCCCCCCACACACTTCCACCAGCTCTAAAGCTTCATGTTTGTTGTTCCGTTCCCCCGCTATGTCTCCCCGAGGATCCGACTCATTTTAATATAAATAGAACGCTTCATCATGCAGTGCCACAAGCTGCCCTGCGACGCTGCGCTCGCGCGGTATTATACCGAGCACGCGATGCACCTCGGAGACCTGCGCGAGGCATCAACGGAACAAAACAAACGTTTATTTCGCTATCATGTCTGGTGACGGGTTCAATTTGTGGTTCGGGTGAGATGTTCCCGAAAAAGATTGCCAGCGCCATTGTGCTGTGTCTAAAACGATTAATACTCATCCCCCCAAAAATATAGAGAAGCCATAAAACACAATGAAACTTCATAGAATTATCCAGAGAACTGATATGGAACTCTAGATTAGTAAACATATATGAAAGTACTGGAGACATACCAAGAAGTTTACTAAAAACAGACTTTCCCAAAATGTGAAACTCTTTGTTAAAGAACCTTTATTTTTATTTTTTATGTGGCTCTTGAAAGCAGCTCTTGGGCTAGCAGCGCTGGCCTAATGAGATGTGCACAGCTGGATCTCAAATACCAGGGAGATCATTTAACGAGATGTGTGCAGCCCTTCTCGAATTGGGATTTGGGTCTCTTCTCTGTTGTGGTAAAGAGGTGTCCAAAAGGCCGTGGGGGCTAGGACACAGCCCCAGGCCTCGCCTGCCAATACCATCGCCCCGAGAACCACTGATTTGTGGCTTCTGATGGTGCACACCTAAAGCCGCACGCCATTGACTAATTGCATTTCATCTAGGTGAGGGATCCATCTTGGCTAACAAGAAAGCACTAGAGGTCTTCATTTAGCTATCACACCCCGTCTCCCCCTGGGAGGAGTCCACTGGAGCTTCAGCCCTCACCCCTCTCTCCCTTCTCCTCCCCCCCCCACCCTCCCAATCAACACATCAAACGTAGTCACCCCCCCCCCCCCCCCGCACACTCCCCTCCTCCGTGCCCCCACCACCCTCCCTCCCAATTCATTTCCCTCCCTCTCTCCCTCTCTCCCTCCCTCCCTCACTCTCTCCCTCCCTCCCTCCCTCCCTCCCTGATGGAGGAGGCAGAGACCCAGTGGTGAATACTGAACGGCAGCTTTACTCCCTCCCTGCAAGCACTCCGGATTTAACTGGATATTTATTCTTTTATATCCAGACAAAAGAGATTGCACATGGCCTCCCAGTCAGCAACCACAGTTACTCCAGCACATCAGCCAGAAACTACAAAGAATATAATGAGACTCCATCAAGAAGATTGTGGCAGATTTTGGCAAATAATCGTGAATACATCCGGAATGTAGTAGCATAGATTCTGTTGTTGTTGTTGCAATGAAATTACAATTCACCATGATGATGACCGGATCAAATAATCGGAAACTCCACCCCACATTTAGCTAATATTCTGCAAAAAAGTTAACGTTTTATTTAATATAAATATTTATTGCAATGTTCAGACTCACAAACATACATCCACTTTCCATCCCACAGACAGACAAATATATACATCTATTTATTGGTCACAATTCCCATCTGCATTATTCATCCAAAACTTAGTTAAACTTTCTTTAACATTTAATCCTGGTGCTACTCCCATAACTGCAGTGAAACAGGAATATAAACTGCCTTCATAATGACCAGGTCTGGAGCTGTGGTCCAGGTTAATCAACCAGGCGCACCAACAGGAATCTAATAAAAGTCCTATATGTGAACCCCCTTTCCCCAGAGGAGAGAGGCTCATGTGTTTATTAAAAGACCTTATTCATGTATGGCTTGATTGGTTTTCTTAATTACTGGATATTTCTAATAGTGCCACACTGTGTTTCAGTGCTGGTGTAAAGAGCGTTATATTAAATACAACCTTACATAGTTCACATGTTCATTAACAAGACGTAAAATGTGCTAATGCGTCTCAGTATGACATATGTAGCTTTATTACATAAATACATAGTAAATATACTACACAACATGTTGTTGTATTGTATGAAGTCTACAGCTAAGCAGATCTGGAACTAACGTCACTGTGTCTGTGTTGCGTCTTGTTTTTCTGTCCTGTGTAATTCATCACCAGTGTTTCAGTAATTTGCCTTCAAATAACCAATAATCTATCAGCCATTCTCTAATTGAACAACAGCAGCGAGCAAACAGTGGAACCTATTACAGCTGCTAGTAATGCATGACAATCAGCCGTGTTAATGCGTGTTGACTGGCATTTTAAATGTCATGTTAATAACGCATCTGAAATAAGATAATGAGCCATGAGGGTTTCTGTGTATCAGGTCATCACCGTGTCAATCAATAGCTCGGTAAAAACGTCAATAAACATATGCGTGATCATTGATTGTCCTACTTGGTTATTATCATATAAAACAGATTGGTAACTATGCAAATGGCCGCTCCAGACATTCTGGGATGTCCAGCACCCTGAGACGAACACGTATAACAAAGTCACTCTCATGACAGCATGTTGATATTTCAGTGATGCTCGAATCCTCTGATAGCGACATTAACAGCGTCCCCTAATATGATAGACACCTTTTTTTCGGGGATTAAATCAACTGAATTCTATGGCCTTGAGGCAGTAAAAAATACAAAATAAATAGTGGCACAGCGACCAAATATGAAAACGGTCCCCATTTCTCTTCAGAATGTTCTCAGATGGTGAGCGATGAAAGTGTGTGTTTGTGGTGAGACTGGTGAGACCAGCCAGGCCCTGCTGGATCAGAGGGCAGCGGGAAGCTTTCATTCATATCTGCTGTGATGTGTCCCACCCAGGGGGGTCCACATATCACACAGGGGGCTCTGAATGCATTCACTTCATACTTGTGTGTGTGTGTGTGTGTGTGTGTGTGTGTGTGTGTGTGTGTGTGTGTGGTGTAGCTATCTTTCTAGTCAGAAAACAGGTAGTGAAGGTGGTAGTTTGACAAAGTTGTCTAGATAGACAGAGAGGTGACTTTTAACTCCACTGTGGTCATTTCCAGTAATTAAGAATCAAATCTATTTTAATAACCTCATCAGCGACTGGCTGCTAGGGAAGGAAATTAAATATATAAATATGACTTTTATTGGTTGCATGTTAGTACACCCAGCTGGTACAAAGTTTTATTAGACTTGCTGTGACGTTTTACGTTCCCATCTGAAATCTGACCTGAATATTAACCACTCAGTTCTCCTGCTCAAACCAAAGCTTGCAAAAGTTTGAATTCTGTGTGTAGATGTTGAAACAAATCACTTTTTCTAGTGACATCATGTTGATTCCCCAGTAAATTGTTCCCTGACATGAGATTTCTCTCCGCTGGATCATATCCTTCAGTCAACTCCTCAGAACATGCCAACACCAGCCACCAGCCGCTCTTTACCACCCCTAATTCATCCAGCCACACACATCTTGCCCCCCTATTCCCTTGCCAAATCTTAATCCCGCTGGAGTTGAGTAATATGAGATGGAGAGAGGACCCAATTCTCATTCCCATCCTCCAATAAAAGGGGTATCTACCCCTCTCTCTCTCTCTCTCTCTCTCTCTCTCTCTCTCTCTCTCTCTCTCTCTTCCTATCTCTCTCTCCCTCTCTCTCTCTCTCTCTCCTCTCTCTCTCTATCTCTCTCTCCCTCCCCCTCTCTCTATTTCTCTCTAACAAGATGAGCTGTTTTCCATGTGGGCCCTTAATGCCACTCGGAGCGTCATTCTGTAGATCCCCTATGCGCCACAGTGAAATCACAGCCCAGGCCGAATACCTGCTTGTTGATCTTGAGATTACTGCCCGACAACAGGTTTTCCCCTAAACCCGACCCACCCTCTGTGGAAAACCCAGATGTGGGGTAATATTGAGATGTCTTTCCCCTCTCTCTCTCTCTTTCTCTGTCTCTCTTTCTCTCTCTCTGTTTCTCTGTCTCTCTTTCTTTCTCTCTGTCTCTCTCTCTCTTTCTCTCTCCCTCTCCCCCCCTTCTCTCTGTCTCTCTCTCTCTCTCTTTCTCTCTCCCTCTCCCCCCCTTCTCTTTGTCTCTCTCAAATTTCGGTTCCTCCGCTCTCTCTTTCTCTATGCATTCCTCCCTGTTTCTCTCTCTCGTTCTTGCTCTCCATCCGTGGTTGTGCACAAGTGCTCACAGCTGCCACAGCGCCGCTAAGCAGGTTTTAAGACCAGTCCCAGTCGAGCCGTCTCTCCTCCAACCAGGACGATGAGCCCTCCATCCAGACCTTTTTAAGTGATCATCCTTGTATCATAACAGATTAAGGGCTACTGCTACTTCGGATTAGACCTAATCTAACCTTTATCCGCTCCCATCTTCACCTGAAATTTACAGGGACCTAGAAGTCAATCGCCTGGGCCCATGATTTACAGTGACACTGAACTGCCTTTCTGTGCTCTAATTATCCGGATTAAGAAAAACACTTTTCAGTAATTATTTTCACATTGGATAAACATTAAGCTTTCACGGATTTACTTGAGCTTTCTTCCAACAAGGAAAAAAAATCCTGGATCCTAGAAGGCTTACAAGCATGTAACAGGCAGACGGAGGTCCCTTCTAATAAGAAATGAACCCACAAACAGGCAGAGTACATAAAGAGAAAAACAAAGAAACGGCTTCTCTTTTTGGTTCAAACGCTGGGGATTTTGTGCGGCTGGGCGCACGAGTGTACACACATTAAGCCGAGATGCCCTTGTCACTCTATTTACATTTCAGAAATGAGAAACAAGGCCATGGCAGGGGTTGTCTGTTGAGAAGATAGTTTTTCTTATAGTGGTGGGGGAAAAAAAACACATATCCTTTCTTTGTTTCAACCTGTGTATATAAATACACGGGTTAACACTCTCTAACATCACATTGTGCTTTGGGATCTTTTTCTGCTAAATAAATAAATTCTCCCTGGGAAAAAAAGGTGATCCTCATCGAATCTTTGGTATTACACTGTTTGTTATTTCAATAATACACAATTACAACATGGCTTCACATCACAGTGGTCCCAGATAACCTTGTAAAGAGAGAAGTCCCTCAGAGTAACAACCTTTGACCTCACGGATGCTAGCAATCTTCCTCAAGACCACATCGCCATGGTCACAGAGCTTGCTCACGTTCACACAATCGCTTTCTCTTTTTCTTTTTCTCACGCTCTCTCGCATTCTCTCTTTCTCTCTTCACTCTCTGTCTTTCGCTTTTCCTTATCTTACCATCCCTCTCTCTCTTCTTCCTTCTCTCCTATTCTCTCTACCTCTCACACAGGTACACACACACACACACACACACACATCAATTACTTGAAGTTTGTCAGGCTCTCTCTAAAGCTCAATATCAGCCCTTCACATGTACACCAGCTTCTTATAAAATACCTCCAAAGATTTATGGATAAGCTAATTTTCACCAAACACCCATCCAGGAAACCTCCGTCCTGCTGTCATCAAATCATATTCATCTCTGTGAAGTTTGCAGAAGGCTTCCATGCAGCCTGTAACCCCAGTCGGCCTCTAACATCCCCCTCCAGATGCAGTTCAGACCTCAGTGATTCTCTTCCCAAACCAGATGTGCCCAGGCTTTGATGTGGACAGAGCCTCAGCAAAACAACACAGACGTCCCTACATGTTTTAATTACTTATTCATTTAGTTTGTGTTTTGACCTTTCTGAGGTGGATTGTGATGTGGGTTTTCATGTTGTTTTTTTAGTTAGTTTTTTTGAGGAATATTTGGTAAACTGCAAGTTTCAGGGCAACATTTTGTAAATGTGCACAATTAGTGAATGCTGTTATAAATTTTATTTAATAAAATGTATGTAAATTATGTACTAATAATACAGCATATTTTATAATATTCTTTGACATGAGACAGTACAGAGCCTCTTTTCTATCCTCCTTTTTTTGTATCGACTGGATCTCCTGCTGTTCTGCGCAAGGTGCCATGAAACCCAGACAGTGGTGATAATGTGTCGAACCCTTGGTGTTCTTCCGCCTCGTTCTGCCAGCGCTGTACAGGAGCCATCTGTGGTCAATAACGTCTCAGGAAGAACTCTGAGGGGGTAAACCAACATTTAATGTGCTTCTCCAAACATGGCTCTCTCTCTGACCCCCCGTCTCACTGACAAGAGTCTGTGTAAACTGGACTCATGCTCTTAGCAAAGTTTCAAAATGTTGCATGAACGTCGATTGTTGGCTTTGCTAATCAGGCCCAGCAAGAGAAAACAAACATGTTCTTTCTTTTTCTCTTCCCCCCCCCCCCCCCCCCCCGGTGGAAGGTTACCCTGCCAGTTCACTCACAAGGGCAGGGTCTGCCATCAAGGGTTAGAACGATCAGGCGTTTTCACTACGTGTTTGTTACTGAACACTCAACAGAGTGTATGAAGTTTTCAAGCCGTATTAGAGGAACTGGCCTTTTCTGCGTCAGGATTTGTGGACACACATTTAGGTATTGGCAGCTTAGTTATTCTGAGCCTTCCAATTCAGCATGTATGACCGTGCGTAATAATAAATAACAACACGTCAATAAAGTATCGTGTGGAGATGGGCCCATTCTCTAAAAAACTGTCGTCATAAATTACTCTAGAACGTATAAAGCATCCTAACATCACAACCTCAGAATGCCATCTCCTCGATTGTCTGCTCGATGTAAAAATTACACACCTAGATCCCAAGCCCATATCATGTCTCACTGACATCCTATTAGTATGTTTTACTGTCTGAGGTCTGTTGGGTGACTCAAGGGGGTAAATTCAAGGAGCATAGCTATTCAATTGACCTGTCAAGTGAATCGACAAACAGATAAATTTGGCAGCAGTAGAGCGGGCGGTCAGAGGCCTGGCTGTGTGTCGGCCCCCAGCGCTGTGGTCCCAGCCAGCCCGGGTCCTGTCTCCTCCCAGGCACAGGAGAACCAGGCTTTCTTCTCCTGTTTGGACAGGAAGCGAGCGCCAAGCCCCACATACCTGTCCTTTGTGGAGAGCCAAGTAGTTATGAGCTGGTAGCCTGACGCAACCTCTGAAATATTAGGGTGGTTTCTGAGGATGTTTCAGAAGCCGGTGACATTGACATGATGGGGAAACCCAACAAAGTATGGAAGAGATTACTCCTTCCTGGCTGTGTAATCCATTAATTTCTGCTTCTCTTCTGTGCATCCAGTTTCATGTCTAGACTGGCTGTTTCTGTACCTCCAACAAAGCTTTGGGAAAAGTTATAACCTCATCTTCTCAGGCCCTCCTCCCCCTCAGCTAAAGGCTAAAGCCCATGATATTAGTTATGTTTTATGCTATTGTCCCCCACACACTCACACAAACTTGGCAATAACGACAGCATTTTGGTTGTCGTCTTTTTTTAAATAGACGCTGTCAATTGTCTGGAGTTTAGCAATAACCCTGAGCTGTTAACAACAAAGTATGTGTTACAGTGTGCCACAATGGAACACTGGGATACTAAAATAAACACTCTGTTTATTCTCACGGATGATTCTGAAAGTAAGATTCTAAAAGTAAGATTCTAAAAGTAAGATTCCGACGGTAAGATTCTAAAAGTAAGATTCCGACGGTAAGATTCTAAAAGTAAGATTCCGACAATAAGATTCTAAAAGTAAGATTCCGACGGTAAGATTCTGGTGGTGAGATTCTAAGCTGGTCTTATTCGGGCCCTGAGACATGAAGACACCTGCCTGCAAAAACAGCCGTCCCAAATGGTTATCAACACAATATTATTATTCCAATAACGATCGCAGTGCTTTTGTTTACCTTCAAACTAACCTCCCCCCTCAAGGCCCACATGACTGCTCCTTAACAGCCACACTCATCTCAATATCATCATTTGATTTCTCAGGGCTTGATCTGGCCTTGAGCCTGAGTGTCTCCACCATGTGTATTCACACCGGAATATTTCCCTGATAGCCTTTATTGATTGGTACTGTTATTTGCAGTGAGGATCACGGCGGTAATTAAAATGTGACCACATTTAGCATTTGACTCTCAATCAGTCATTACCTTTGTGTCTCGCTGCAGGAAATGAAAAGGTCATGTGTAAAGACGTCTTCACATGCTGACGATGGGTGATATGCACGACAGGCAATTTGGGGAGAAAAACAACAACGATTGATTCAAATTTATCATCGTAGATTTTGACATTTGATCAGGATGTTTTCTTACTCAAACATTTTACAGCAACATTTGGTTCACTTTGACATTATAACATTAACCACATTAAACAGTTTTAAAACCTATAATTCCTTTTGGGCCTATAAACAGTTAACAGTTGACTTGTCTTTTTATTAGTAGAGTAGAACTTCATTAGCCCCTAGTGGGAAACTTTATTGTTCTGAATTCACTGAGAGGCATGTGACAAACCTTCCACAAAATATGCAAAGTAACTGTTTAGAAAATAGTGACAAAGAAACCAATACCAAACTTATAGAACTAATCTTAAAGGAACAGATTCTGTGTTTGCATCAACCAAGACTGCACACCTCATAAAACAAATTTGAGAACAAAATTACAAAATTACAGAGAAAGAAGGGAGGAGAGAGAAAGGAGGAGAAAGAAGGGAGGAGAGAGAGGGGAGGGGAGAAGGGAGGGGAGAGAAGGAAGGAGAAAGGAGGAGAAAGAAGAGAGGAGAGGAGAGAGGGGAGAAGGAGGGCTCAGACAGAGCTGAGCTGGTTCAAACAAATGGCCTCGGCCTCTCTCCTAGTAGCATGACAGCTGGCTTCTCAATGGCTCCCAGAAGGCCCCACCCCTTTAGATGGACAGTAAGGTACAGAGAACACAGCACAGTCCACACGCTGAGCGCAGACATGGAGGGAATGCCCTGAGATCCTGGATCACAGCTGTCCAACTCTCGTTACTGACCAGGAACGATGGGCCAAGACTTTGTGGTAGTGAGCTAACAGGTCCCTCAGGCCCAGACACCTGAGGTATCAGGAACTTTCATACAAATAGTTTATCATCCCCTCTGCTCGCTCTCTCTTTATCTCTCTCTCATAAATCCTGGACCCACGATTCAGCAAACAAAGCAATTGGTCACACTGTCATTTAACTGGAATTAAAGGGGGATTTTTGCCATTTACAAAGTCCCCCTCTTAGGCAAGGGAGAAGAATACAAGCTTTAAAATACATGACTCAGATGTGTTTGGTGTTCAGTGTGGTGCCTCTCTGAAACTAGCTTCAGAAAGTTTTCCAATTAATAACCCTCCTCCCTCTGCCCAAACTGCTGTTAGACAAATAAAACCCAAATATGTTCCTGGTTGCTAGACGATCCCTGGAAAAATCATTAAGATTACGTTACAGAAAACATTTTCATGTAGTGTGTACATTTAAAATATATTTTTGTGGTAAGCAGGGATCCGATGGAAATGTAAAACCTTGTCACTTTTTAAATACTAATATATCATTTAGTGTATTATGTTGTCGAAAATGTATGACAGGTTAATTATTCCTCTCTTTTGTATATTTTACTCATCAATGAAGTTAAAGCATCACAATCAAAATATAGGAATAGATCAAAGACAATCCGGTCTTCCCACAACACTTCATCTTGTGAAGACCCCGATAGCATTCAATGCCTGCAATCCAGCAAAACTCGCAGTGCATTTTACCTCTTATAAATTAAGGACCTGGTCATAAGCCTTCTCACGGAGCAGACAGAAGCCTTCCCCCTGGGGGAGAGGAGGTGGGGAGCAGGAGGAGGGATGGGGTGGAGGAGGAGGAGGGATGGGTGGAGGAGGAGGAGGGATGGGTGGAGGAGGAGGGGAGGAGTAGAACAGGAGGTGGATGAGGAGGGGGACAGTATGAGGAGTGGGGGGGGGGGTAGGAGCGACTGCTTGAAGGCCTTAAAATCGACCTCAAAGCAAGAGGGAGCAGAAAGTGACGGCCATGCATCACTGTGAGGAGAGACAGCGAGGGAAAGGCAAACCTACATGTTTGTGTACGTGCATGAGCTGAGTTTACACTGCAGCCCTGGCCCTGTGTTTGTGCATGTGAGTGTGTGCGCGTGTGAGTGTGTGCGCGTGTGTAAATCATCTAGATCTCCCCCGGCCCCTGTCCTTTAAGGGCCCTTTGGAGACGTTAGCTATCTTAGAAAGCAATAACAATTTATACATTTCAGAATAACAGAATATGCTGTGTCCATGTGGGCGTGCTGAATTGTGATCAGGTTGTGATGATGAATGCAGCAGTTGAGCTGTCGCACGGTTTTATGTTGCCGCTCTCCTTCCTGACCGTGTGCAGATTCTACCTGCTGGAATGGGAAAAGGAGCAGTCATTTTTCAACCTTTAAATGTTCTTCAAGGTGAATTTGATGTCCAGTGTTTCTGGCACTCATGGCATGTCCTGTTTTAATACATGATGTCTAAAGGAAGGTCCGTTAATGAGCAGCAGTTATTGTTGAATCTTTTGTTGATCTCCTGAGCTTCAACGGAGAAGCAGAACTACAAACAGAAGTAGCCCTTCATGTGAAGAGAGAGTGGGGAGAGAGAGAAACAGAGGGGGAGACAGAGAGAAGGGGAAGAGAGAGAGAGAAACAGAGAGGTGAAGAGAGAGAGATAGAAAAAGAGAGAGAGGTATGATGAGCCTGCCCTCCTGACTTCACCAGGGGAGATCAGATGAAGTGAGTCTTGCTTCGACTTCCTCTCTGTTCTTCCTGTAACCTCAAAGACAGAGAAAACTAAAAGGAACAAGGATTAGTCTCAATCTTATTCAACCAAATTATTTTAAATGACTTATTCGGTTAGCCACAGCCTTGGCATGCACATGTTTAAGTTGACATTTCAATTCTACAAGTAATTTGCATTATATTTGACTCCTGATGACATCCTGATATTAAAGATTCCGCCGGCAGTTTGGATTTCCTCAGTTCAAAGAAATGATCGTGATGGTTTAATCAGGAGAGGGACATTCCTGTCAATCCTTGACAAGGGAAAAAAAA
Organism: Protosalanx chinensis; assembly: GCA_030340685.1. NCBI lineage: Eukaryota > Metazoa > Chordata > Actinopteri > Osmeriformes > Salangidae > Protosalanx > Protosalanx chinensis. Next base: position 13,220,298 of record CM059330.1, on the reverse strand, counting down.
AATTAGACAAGACAAGGTCTTAGCATCAATCAAATTCATAGGTGTCCACTTGTGACACCAAGCAAATCCTCCTCTGGAGCATCCCTGCTTATTAAATCAAAATCCCCCACCGAACACATGTATCTGTCATGGCAATTTGGTGAAAATTAGAAGAAGGAAAAGAAATGGGGACATTACACGCAGCTTCACACCAAGAGACGAGAATGTGACGCGGCCCTGTTGCTAAGATACTTGGCTAATGCCACAAGCCTAAACCAAAATGCTAATCTGGTGGAATTCACGCATGTCTCCACATATTTTGGCGAGGAGGAAGACATCCTCTGGTTGGGTTGAAGGTTCCTCCAGCGAATCCAGGAGCTGAGACACTTGGAATCATGAAACCAACGTTAATGTGTGTTTTCTTCTTAATCTGAAGAAAACACACATTAACCGTCAGAAAAGATAAAACAAGATAACAGTGGTTACCCTAGAATATTTTAAACCTTAGCACCATTTCTCAAGATTTGACCGCATTTGGTTAAATTGAAAAATTAAAATAATAATCTCATCTCCAGTATGTGATAGAGGAGATCTTCAGCAGGTCCTCACCACCACTGCAGGTCCTCACCACCACTGCAGGTCCTCATCACCACTGCAGGTCCTCATCATCACTGCAGGTCCTCACCACCACTGCAGGTCCTCATCATCACTGCAGGTCCTCACCACCACTGCAGGTCCTCATCACCACTGCAGGTCCTCATCATCACTGCAGGTCCTCACCACCACTGCAGGTCCTCATCACCACTGCAGGTCCTCATCATCACTGCAGGTCCTCACCACCACTGCAGGTCCTCATCACCACTGCAGGTCCTCATCATCACTGCAGGTCCTCATCATCACTGCAGGTCCTCACCACTGCAGGTCCTCATCACCACTGCAGGTCCTCATCACCACTGCAGGTCCTCATCACCACTGCAGGTCCTCATCATCACTGCAGGTCCTCACCACCACTGCAGGTCCTCATCACCACTGCAGGTCCTCATCACCACTGCAGGTCCTCATCACCACTGCAGGTCCTCATCATCACTGCAGGTCCTCATCATCACTGCAGGTCCTCACCACTGCAGGTCCTCATCACCACTGCAGGTCCTCATCACCACTGCAGGTCCTCATCACCACTGCAGGTCCTCATCACCACTGCAGGTCCTCACCACCACTGCAGGTCCTCATCACCACTGCAGGTCCTCATCATCACTGCAGGTCCTCATCATCACTGCAGGTCCTCACCACCACTGCAGGTCCTCACCACCACTGCAGGTCCTCACCACCACTGCAGGTCCTCATCATCACTGCAGGTCCTCATCACCACTGCAGGTCCTCATCATCACTGCAGGTCCTCATCACCACTGCAGGTCCTCACCACCACTGCTGGTCCTCACCACCACTGCAGGTCCTCACCACCACAGCAGGGTTAGCTGCTCGTTTTTGCTACATTTCCATCTTATTTCCTCAAGGTCGGAGCTATAGAGGTCGTTGGCTAGACTTGAGGCCAGTGTGATGAGGTTGGAATGACTTTCAGGGCGCCAAGAGGCAATTACCAGTCCCACCTGACTTGCTCCAAAAACAATTACAATAGATTTGGTGAACAAATCGTTATCGTTGAGGTTGAGTTTCTGGAATTTCTCTTGAAATTACATCATAACGTTAGAAGGATAACACCATGCTGATTTGTCACTGAAGACCAAATAGAAATCAATTTAACCAACAACACGGAACACAATTCCCTTTAGAATGTGTTAGTGGGTGTTGACACCTGTGTGTGTGCTCATCTCTCACCAACTCAATGGTGTATTTAGCTGTTAACAGCTCACAGAGAGAGAGGGAAGACGAATCAATCGTGTTTCAGACCCACCCAGAAATGACACTTTTCAATCGTCCAGCAGGGCAGAGAAGAAGGGAGAGACTGAAAAATGTTTTCACGAAACCTCTTACCGTTCTCAATCTCCGCGGGGCTCTGGAGAGAAAAAGATGAAAACATTTGTTTACCCGGGAACCGAGGAGAGACCCTGCTTTCCATCCCTGAGGTAATAGCTGAGGAGGAGGCAGATCAATAGCCATCTGCACCCATTCCTAAAGTAATAACATTCAATAGGAAAATCCATTTACTTTTACTTACCTTTACTTTATTTCATTTTACCATAAAAGCCGGCCTGGAGCGTTTTGGGAGAGCTTAGGTATGGTGGCTGATTGAGGGCTGGCTGCCACTGTGTTACTGCTAAGCTCACTTGTTTTCTCTCCGAAAATTGGAGGTGGGCGAGGAGGAGTTCATCCATGCTGAGGGAGGGATATCGTTAGGGGAACAACATTTTCATCAAGAGTAGAGAGGCTGGGTGTGTACATCTGTTGTTCAATGGACTAGGGGTAAGTTTCTGTATACCCCCCCCCCCTTCCCCCCTCCCCCCCCACACTTTTTTGTTTTGACTCCTTGTTCATCCTGACCTTGAAAGATGCACCTTGAGACATCAGGCAACCTCACCTTTGTGTTACCATTACGAGAAACCAAAGGGAAATGAAGGTCTAGCCAACAATCCTAACCCTGACATTAGCTGATCACTGATAAAGGTGTTTTGTTATTGTAGCTGGACATGTTAGCACCCCAGAAAGGGAAGGATAAAGTTGTTTCGAAGTCTGAGAGAAAGAGGGTTTGTTTTTGGTGAGACTGTGTGTGCGTGTGTTCCCAGAGGCTCAAAACAGGAAGTTTAATAAGAGCTTGTCTGTTTGGCTGAACTTGCCTTGGAGCCAGTTGAAAACCTCCTGCAGCAAGCTACATGCCAGGTGGACCACACAACACACACACACATTCTCTCTCTCACACACACTCTCCCTCTCACACACACACACACACTCTCCCTCTCACACACACACACACACACACACTCTTCCTCTCTCACACACACACTCTCCCTCTCACACACACACACACACACTCTCCCTCTCTCACACACACATTCTCTCTCTCACACACACACACACTCTCCCTCTCTCACACACACACTCTCACACACACACACTCTCCCTCTCTCACACACACACTCTCCCTCTCACACACACACACACACTCTCCCTCTCTCACACACACACACACACACACACACACTCTCCCTCTCACACACACACACACACACACTCTCCCTCTCACAGACACACACTCTCTCCCTCTCACACACACACACGCACACTCTCCCTCTCACACACACACACACTCTCCCTCTCACACACACACACACTCCCTCTCTCGCACACACACTCTCACACACACACACACACTCTCCCCCTCTCACACACACACACTCTCACACACACACACACTCTCCCTCTCACAGACACACACTCTCTCCCTCTCACACACACACGCACACTCTCCCTCTCACACACACACACTCTCCCTCTCACACACACACACTCTCTCATTCTCACACACACACACTCTCCCTCTCACACACACACACTATCCCTCTCACAGACACACACTCTCTCCCTCTCACACACACACACACACTCTCCCTCTCACACACACACACTCTCCCTCTCACACACACACACTCTCCCTCTCACACACACACACTCTCTCATTCTCACACACACACACTCTCCCTCTCACACACACACACTCTCCCTCTCACAGACACACACTCTCTCCCTCTCACACACACACACACACTCTCCCTCTCACACACACACACTCTCCCTCTCACACACACACATCTTTATGTCATGCCAGTTTCTTTCAGCAGCTCCTTACTACTCTCTCACGAGCACTTGGACTGCACAATGTTTTAATTTAGACGGGCTTTAACTCCAATTACTCAATCCAAACAGGGTGCAGTGTTTGGAATATAGAAAACCAACTACAGCACACTTCTACATGCAGCCGCAAACTCCTGAAAAGTCCTTAATTCAGCCATTCGTTGGTTCAGTTTTAGCAATACTGCACCCTGTGGTGAGATTACAGTCGGGATTCTTCAAGGTGAAATATTGCGTCTTCCTTTTCCACACCTGAGGCCTGCGTCTCTCTCTGTATGAAACAGTGTTCCTGCCTGTCCTCTGGACAACCTTGCTGCTGACTCTAGAGACTTCCCCAAAGCTGGACCAAGCTCCAGGGAATGACAACTATCTGTTGTAGCCCCCCTGATCACTTGGTGCCCCCCTGATCACTTGGTGCCCCCCTGATCACTTGGTGCCCCCCTGATCACTTGGTGCCCCCCTGATCACTTGGTGCCCCCCTGATCACTTGGTGCCCCCCTGATCACTTGGTGCCCCCTGATCACTTGGTGCCCCCTGATCACTTGGTGCCCTACCTGCAGTGCGTGATGCACATGGTGGGAGTACTGTGTGATACCATACCGCTACACTGTATATATCTGTATATATATTGGTATATATGTCTTTATATGTCAATATATCTCTAGATATTTCCATATAGCTACATATATGTGTAAATATCTGCATATGTATTGAAATTATTACCTGGATATATGTGATCCATTTACATGTCGGGGTTTTTCTACATGTACTAAAGAATGATTGGTCGGTGGTTTGTTTTATACAGAGTTTACGGTGATCATGTGATCTCTTATACAGGGCACAACTTCAAACTCTCTATTCTTGATCTTCACCATCTTGCCAACAGCAATAAAATAAAACGTAGTTCCTAAAATTCCACCTTAAACCCCCAAAAGGTTCACAGTCACAATGACTTTCCCCGTTAAAGCTTTTACTATTGGACAGCTGTGACGTGGAGATTTTCTGATTTTTTTTAGGCGTGTGTTCCGTATTCATCCCAGCTTAACATCAACCATATCCTCCGAGGTATGAAATGTCACAAATATAGCCCTGCGCCCTAATCCTCCATTGTGTGGGCATTAAACCGTGGTATTCCCTCATCTACAATAGTTATTAGGCATTATAATGTTAGCAAACATCCAGATAGGTTTGAGGTCATCGGTAGGTGTAAAACCCTGTGGATTAAGGTCTCCTTAGTCTCAAATTTCAGAAACCCAGGGAACAGGTCTGTTTGTCCATCCCTTTCGGATAGCGAAGGCAGACATTTAGAGTTGGTGTTGGGGAACACACTGGTTATATGAGGACATCAAATGAAGCACAAATAACTTGACTATGTTTGCCAGATTTCAGACCCTAAGCATAAACGCATCGGTTTGTGTCATTTTAGGGTATTAATGTGATTTCTAAACGCAGCTCTGTGATAGAGAGACGTCTCTGTTCAGAGTACTGCCAGAGTGGACTGGAGGAACCCCACACCATGCTTAGTGGAACAGGGCACTGGAGGAACCCCACCCCATGCTTAGTGGAACAGGGCACTGGAGGAACCCCACACCATGCTTAGTGGAACAGGGCACTGGAGGAACCCCACACCATGCTTAGTGGAACAGGGCACTGGAGGAACCCCACCCCATGCTTAGTGGAACAGGGCACTGGAGGAACCCCACCCCATGCTTAGTGGAACAGGGCACTGGAGGAACCCCACACCATGCTTAGTGGAACAGGGCACTGGAGGAACCCCACCCCATGCTTAGTGGAACAGGGCACTGGAGGAACCCCACCCCATGCTTAGTGGAACAGGGCACTGGAGGAACCCCACACCATGCTTAGTGGAACAGGGCACTGGAGGAACCCCACCCCATGCTTAGTGGAACAGGGCACTGGAGGAACCCCACCCCATGCTTAGTGGAACAGGGCACTGGAGGAACCCCACCCTATGCTTGGTTTCAATCAATCAAATCAATCAAGATATGAACGTAATAAGGAGCTGAATTTACATTCTGACATAATTGCTCTGATTGTGTGTGTGTAGACATGTCAATGCTTACAAACGTACAGTGTTTCTGCTGTGTGTTAATGTTGATGCATGAGTGTGTGTGTGTGTGTGTGTGTGTATCTCAGTGTTGTGTTTTGATTCTGAAAAGGAGCTTCCTGGATGTAAAGTAACAGAAGAGTCCAGACAGCTACAGCCCTCCGCTGAGGCACCTGGGATAGCTGGTCCTCCAGGCCCTTAGTCACATGTTTGTTTGGTTACTTTCTGTGCTTCTTCCTCTGTGGTTGTCATCTCCAGCGATGCTCTGGAACAATACAGTCTTGAACATGTCACACAATGACTAACACACACCCACACACAATCACTAACACACCCACACACAATGACTAACACACACCCACACACAATGACTAACACACACCCACACACAATGACTAACACACACCACACACACAATCACTAACACACACCAACACACACAATCACTAACACACACCCACACACAATGACTAACACACACCCACACACAATGACTAACCCACACACAATGACTAACACACACCCACACACAATCACTAACACACACCCACACACAATGACTAACACACACCAACACACACAATGAATACAGTAAAAGGGATGAGAACAGAAAAAAAGTGAAATTAGTGTATATGATTTTTTTTTTTTTCAACAAAGATTTTCTGTCAACCTTTCGAAACCTTCCTAAAACATTTTCAACCTTTCAAATGTTTTGAATTTTTCATACTTTTTTTCAAAATAAATTGTTCAACCTTAAATACAACTTCAAACAATTGCTAGTAAATACAGTCATACCAAAGGAGACAACATAAAGGGAATATTTCATAACCAATCAAGTAATATCACCAAATATATGGACGTGTGTGCAATTACAAGTGTAATTTTCACAATGCTTTCTATTTTAATGTCTAAAATATTGTATTCACCTGATGGGTGTTACACAGTTATTGTGAATCTACAAAATAATAACACTTAAAAAACAACTTTTATTAATGTATCAAGCAAAACATAGAAAAATATCTTGTTTCAAAGAATATCCGACCGTAACATATCTTTTTAGTTTTACAAATCAAAATAAGTAGTGATATGAATACGTGTGTGTCTGTGTTTGTTTGTGTGTCTGTGTGTGTGTGTGTCTGTGTGTGTGCCTGTGTGTGTCTGTGTGTGTGTCTGTGTGTCTTTGTGTGTGTCTCAGTGTGTGTGTGTGTGTGCAGGAGCTATGTGAATGAGTAATGCCCTATAATTGGTGCCAACACCAACCCCAGTCTTAAAGCTCCAAGCGGGTCTCATTACTGAAGGGCACACATGCTCTGCAGGAACCATTAGCAGATCCTCAAACACAAGAATGGAGAATCGTCCATCGCAGGGAGAAAGTGAGATCAAGTCACAGAGAGAGAAGTCCAAGCTCACACGAGATCCGCTTCATGCTTTAATTACCTCACAGCGAACCAACTCTCCCCCACCAAAAAAACAACCAAAAAAACATCTTGAACTTTCATATATATTGATCTTAATTATTTCAGCCCTAGAGGGTTAAAACAACTCCAAAGTGGAAACAGAGAGGTAGATTTTTTTTCTCTTCACTTCCAGCCCCTCCCTCTCCTCCCTCTCCTCCCTCTCTTCCCTCTCCTCCCTTTCCTCCCTCTCCTCCCTCTCCTCCCTCTCCTCCCTCTCCTCCCTCTCCTCCCTCTCGTCCCTCTCCTCCCTCTCCTCCCTCTCCCCTCTTCTGACTGAGGTTTAGCTCCGTTGGTGTGGAGGTGTTCTGAAAATAGGGAGGGAAAACAGCCTGAGGCTCCTGGCAGAGGATTTGACCTGTTCCCTCAGTCGAAGACAGACAGAGAAAGAAAAAAAACAGCCTTTTCCCACACTAGCTCAGCTCTGGTTTAAGGTCGGGAAACACAATGTTAGCCCTGTAGGTGTGTGCCTCCATTTTTTTTTCTTCCCGGCCCTTTCGTGGTGCGTGAGGTGCCGAAACAATTTGGATATTGTGTTGACCTGCCCCTGAGGCGCTCAGCTTACACTGCCAAAATCAAATAAATAATAATAAAAAAGTTCCAGGGTTTTCTATAGGGTCTAGGGGCCCCCGTGCGTTACGTTTATTTGCGCTCAGTCTTATAGCATCACAGCCAGTCACGCGATGGCATGTTGGCTCCTTGATGATGTATTTACATGGATGAGATGTGCACACTGAGAGGTAAAAGGTCAAACATAAAAAATAAGAAAGAAATAAGAATCTAAATTCACAGGACTTCAGTGGCTCTGCGTGTTGATTCAGTCACAGTTCAGCGTAGACTAAGAACGACATTCATTCAAATTCATAACTAACTTCCTTGATTGTGTATAATGATGTTAGAAGTGATTGTTCCTTCTGAGAAAATCCTATTTTAATGATTTTCAAAGAGAGGCAGTCGGGCTAGTAACCAGAATGTTGCTGGTTCAAACCCTGGCTGTGCCAAACATGACAACAAATCTGTCTCTACCCAGACCTCATCTTCCTCTGTCATGAGGCTCTCTCTACCCAGACCTCATCTTCCTCTGTCATGAGGCTGTCTCTACCCAGACCTCATCTTCCTCTGTCATGAGGCTGTCTCTACCCAGACCTCATCTTCCTCTCTGATGAGGCTGTCTCTACCCAGACCTCATCTTCCTCTCTGATGAGGCTGTCTCTACCCAGACCTCATCTTCCTCACTGATGAGGCTGTCTCTACCCAGACCTCATCTTCCTCTGCCATGAGGCTGTCTCTACCCAGACCTCATCTTCCTCTCTGATGAGGCTGTCTCTACCCAGACCTCATCTTCCTCTCTGATGAGGCTGTCTCTACCCAGACCTCATCTTCCTCTCTGATGAGGCTGTCTCTACCCAGACCTCATCTTCCTCTGTCATGAGGCTGTCTCTCAGCTGTCCTTGAACCCAGACCACTGACCGCTACACACAGCTTCTCTGCGTTGCCTTGGGTACGAGGAAAACAGCCGACCACCCCATGTGAACGCCGTTTTGTTTCTTCTTCCATATTTCTAGGACATGGAATCGCTAACAGCCTGTTTTTTCTTTTACACCCCCTACAGCATATTTTCATGGTGGAGTTCGTCCCGATCCTGGTTATGATAATTTGATCTGCGAAGACACAGATATTTGAACTAGTGTACAGGGAGAGGCAAATCCCTGGGTAAATCCCTCATGCTATATAGCCTCCGGGCGCCGGTCCAGTTTAATATCTACGTGAATGATTAAAATGAGATGGTGAGACCACCGTTGTAGTCATAATAAGTCTGACTGTGCAGCAGAGGTTGAGGAGAAGGCTAATGGTTCTTCGACAGTAGCATGACCTTTATGGTATACAGGAGCTCCAAAATGCTAATTTAATGAGGTTGGATAAATCATTAGAATGCGTCTTACATTCATTATATTATCACACACATAAAGAGCATAAATCGAGAAGATAATGCTTGTTTTTCCTCTCTCTTTGTTAGTTTCCGCCCTACAGTTTTTAAGATTGAATTCAATTTCACACATGCAGCCTTTAAATAAAATGTATGTTTTACGACGTAAGTGAAATCCATCCCGTAATAAAATGCCAACACACCAAATTAATTAAACACTTAATTAGCATTTGAATGCGTAATTAATTCATATTCGCTTGATTTATAATTTCTAATGCTTCTCACTATCTGCAGATTTTGCAGCTCCAGATCCAGAATATTGAATAAAATCCTGTAATAAACGTGAGTCTCGTTCTTACCAAGCCCAGGTCAGTACTGCAGATAAAAAATTCAAAAATATATATTTGTGTTGTTTTTGTTACTGTCAGGTTAACTAATGCTAACTACAGTACTAAGCCATCTTCTCCTTCCAGAGTGAACTTGCTTGACACTCCTCCTTGTGTGTATTAATACTCTTTAATAAGCGATGGCCTTATAAATGCCGTCCAGACCTGAGGTGATATTGGAGCAGCAGGCACAGCACACACAGTGGAGTCATCAGCATGAGGCAGGTCGACAGGCCAGATCACTCTCCAAAAGAAATAAACTCATTTGATACGCAATGAACACTTTGAGAAAGTTCAACATGTAAACAGAGAATCGTTCAACATCGTGTTTATTTTGCCAACGAAGATCCGTTTACCTGTAGCGACGCTTCAGGACAGTGTAATGATGTCCTCGGTGATTCAGATTTACCCTGTGTGTTAAATACAGATATCAGCACCTAGATAACCTTATATTTGTATTGTTTCAGATGGTTTTCAGTCTTGTGATGGAACTTGTATGGAAGACTAGCTGCCAGGATTGTCTGTTCAAAGTCACAGTCTGTCTGACGAAGCTCAAGTATATAAGGACAGTGGGTCGATAAAGGCTGCAGAAATCTGGTAAACTATCTAATAGAAACTAAATTGGTTGCCTGGTGTATTGTACTGAAGCAGGGACGGTGAAAACAGAGAAGGGAGCCAATTGGCCCAGGTCACGAGGGCAGGGGTCAAAGTATTTTCCAATCATAAGGACGGGCGTCTGACTTCTAAATGAGACTCTATCAAACTAGAAACAATAAAATGTGAGCTGATGTCTGGGTGGCTGTCCCTGTCACTCAGGTGAGTCTGCTTAAATATGTCCTCACACACCTTCCAGTTCTTACAGATCAAACTAACACACTTCTGTTTTAGATAGGCACATATAATTGTGTGGACATCTTACTATGGGCTACACATTCACATCAGACCACTACACTTGTTCACGATGCTTACTACACCTAACGACTGCTCGCTCCAGCTTTATACATCATAATACAGACATCCTCAGCGTTCTCCAGGGACTCTATCCTTTAATAGAAGTGGAGGCAGAGTCACCTTCGATCCCTCAAAGGTCTCAATTCATCTCTCTTGCAAATCTGTTGTCAGGCAACACGGACGCTCTTACGGCTCACGCTGCCCACATGGTGTGAGATCTCAGCTTCTCTGCTCCCTCTGACACGGTCCAGGCCGTAAGCCAGGATGGACGCACTCTGGTTCAGAAGGCGGAGAGGGCTTTAACCCACGCTCATAATAGGGAGGTAACATGATGGAGTGGAACGGCACATAAGCCAGTTAGAGTATAGATAGATACCAGTAAGAGAGGGAGAACAAGAGTGTGGAAGACCTATTTTCATGAACATACTGCTGTATCGCATAGCATGCAAGGTTGTGTATCATATGTTGCACAGTGCAGAGTGACTGTGGCCAATACATGATTATCTGAAACATTAACATTTGGGGTATTTCACAGCTTCCAGTTGTTTTCAACAAAATCTTCAGTCTTCGGCTGTTGCAAAACACACAGGAACAGCTCTGAGTGTTCAGTCATCATTCCATCAGCGCTGTTCAACCACTGACAGGATCTTCTCATTAAACATTCACCATCTAAATACGGTGTTTAGGAGGGGGGGGAGTCCTCTTCCGAGAAGCAAAAACAGCGTTTCAGATACTTGACGTCAACCGAAAAACTGGAGCCATCTTCAATCTGAACTGTGGGTAACCTGGGAGCCAGGGTGGGGGGGGGGGGGGGGGGGGGGGGGCCGTGAGACTAACGATAGAGACTCCCGGTGTAGATCAAGGTCGTCGTTTTCCTGTTGATGTGTTTCATAGGGAATGTCACCCGTGACTGCTGAATGTCACGGTGAAATATCAATTCATCTTCGCTCACTTCCTGTGTCTTCCTGGCCGTGTGGCGACACGGTGGTGAGCAGGATCCACCCGAGGATCATGACCTGACGCTGCAGCTCACCTGCACAGGTGCAGCGCCGCAGATATAATAACACCTCTGGAGGTTCAGGTTATGAAACGGATTTACAGTCTCCATAGGTCTTATTGTCGTATGTGCATAACCGTATTGCACTACTGTTTCGCAATTATAAAAGCTCAATACCGATATGGATTTATGATGTTGCGTAGCTCCGACCGCACTTTTATTAAAACTTGCACGATGTTATTCCACATTGTATTTCAATTTTTAGATAGGATACACGACATCTAAGAAGACTTTAAAATCACACCTTCACAAAACTGTCTGACTTTACATAGAATTTTTTGTTATTGCCAGAATTATTTCCTTCTTCATCATAACATCATAAACCATCATCAAAGACATTAGCACCAGTATATTTTTCCTTGCCTTTACGACTGACTGGCAAGATCAAGATTGAGAGGGAAAAGTTGCATTTTGTTTTCCTGTATCTAAATATTCATCAACGCAAAATTTGGTTTAAACATTTTTCCTATGAAAGTGAAAAGACTAAGTAGAGAATATATTTTTTTTATAATTTCATCAGACACAAATTTTTTGTAATGGAAGTGTAGTCAGGCGTCCTGATTGGTTTAACTCCCCCCTCACAACTGAACTTTTACATCCTATCTCACAGTCCCTTTGAAATGTTTGTTTATTGTTGGGCCCTGACAGAGTTCTCACAGAGGACTGCCAGGGTATTCTGGAATGACAGTTGAAAATGTTGGTCCCCATATGGTGACTTGCCAGTGTTGTTGTTGTATCTCTTGCTTTATTTTCACAATTGTTGTGTTATGCATTCATAGTTCTTCCCTTGGCACTTATTGGTTCTCATGATGTATGATTCACAATCTAATAAACCCCCACTGTGTTCGGGGTCTATCACGTTGCTTTGCTCAATGACTGATGCTCTTTGTAAAAGCTCTCTCTTGTAAGTCGCTTTGGATAAAAGCGTCTGCTAAATGAATACATGTAAAATGTAAAATCATCAAATTCCGCCATATTTATGTTTCTGTCCTGAAACGATCCATCATGGATTCAGAGTCATGAAGAGTGTCGATGCCCAGACCTGAACATTACTGATCACAGCAGACAACATCTGAGGGATAAGACAAATATTTAGCCCCGACGTGAACTTTGACTGAAAATACGACCCTGAATGGCATTATCTTTCAACAGTCTAAAATTGAATAAAAAGGTCCCATGTGTGCCTAATGTAAACATTTGTTCAATTTAACAGCTGAAGAAAAAAAAACGTTGTTTGTATTTGATCTTATCCAAAATTTCATTGAAGCCACTTGATAGAATTAGTCAAATCTGTGAACACGTTAGACCCTATAATGATTGATATTTCTCTCGAGAAACAGCATTTCAACGTGAATACGCAGACCTCAATAATCAAAGTTCTAGCGGGTTCTCTCCGGGTCTTTCCGGAGCCTCTCTGTTATCTGAGGCAGACATAGCACTATGTTTGCTCTTTCACGCAAACATTAAGGCAAAGTTCAAAGGTCACGAGAGGTGACAGTTGTCAGTCCCGGCGAGCCTAACCCTGTCAGCTGTCACTCTCGTCACACTTTCCCATGGTCCCTTTGAGCTTCGGAAACTTGCCCTGGTTTTCAAATAAACAGATCTGATTCCTCCACAAACAGGTCGCCAGGCTCCTCCCCTTTTCTGTTAGCAGTGTAATCATTTAAAACAAATGATTCAACTCTTTCATGAGAGCACTTTTATTGGTCATAAAGACTCCCCCTCCCACAGACATCTGTTTGATTTTATCTATTTGAACTTTATCCTCTTGTGGGATGATATATCAGTCTATGTTGGTATGGCCTTAATGTCAGGATAAAATAGAGAGTTTCGAAAGGAGGCCGGAGAACAAACGTATTCTTCCCATCAGGAATACAACAGTGTAGGTAAAGCAGTGGTATGGTGCCAGCTGTTGTGATTAAAATGCAGGAACTCAATACATTTCTTTTATGTTTTTTCATCCGCTTTTCATTGAAGAGCGTTAATTATTACCTTTGAATCAACGTTAAATGTCTTTTAAAACTGTTCAATAAGCACAGAATGTTTTGGAACTTACCACTACTTGTATACAGACACTGGTGTTAGCAAACAAAAATATCCTCCCTGTTTTCACTTCAACACCAAATATAATATTTTACAAACAAACATGAACAAAGTTCATCTGTTGAGAAGTTACACTGGGAGTTAAGGCCTCTAATCTAAAATAATCATTTTAATACTCCTGGTCACTTCTCTTCTTCCACTTCGATCAACTTTGTGCAGAAATGTTACATAACAAGTACAATGTTTGAAAATCTTTCTGTTCGTTGTTAATGTAGAGTCTGCAATGCGCATAACTCTGAGTTTCCCCCGGGATCAATAAAGTATTCTGAATCTGAACACTGTGAACTTCTGTTCATTTTAGAACAAAACTCTGGATGAAACCGAGGCTGAATCTCTACAAGAAAGACTCTCAAACTTACTGCACCAGCATCCCCACTGTCTTGTCTCTGGCTCTGACTGTATTTCATCCCATTATGGAGGCTGAGGGGTGAGTGTGCTCCTGCGCTGCCTGTGCTGGAGAAGCTGTGGGCTCAAGCCTGTGGCCGAGCCCTGGATCTCCCCCGCTCCCGTCTGCCTATAACTCATCCCTCACCCAGCCTGTGAAGGCAGCTTTACCTCGTCCATCCCAGGCCTCAAATATCCTTTCAAAGGCCGGAGACTGGAGCCAGATATGTAGGTGTTTTAGATAAGGTAGGGGTCGCATTAAAAGATTGCTCCGTTTTAAAGTCGTGGCTGAGGGTTTTTTTCTTCTCCCCCTCCTTTCTGGAAGGCTTGGGAACGACTGAGAAGAGGGTAAAAGAGAAGAAGAGCTGAACTAAGGACGCTGGCTTAAACGTTTGTGGTCAGTTCGCTGCTCATAAAGAGTTTGGGGAATAACATGCAGCAGATCTTAGCTTTCAGAGAAAGGGGGTGGGGGATAAAGGCAGCTCAGGGTGTTCAGAATACTAACACATGCACAACAATATACGGGAAAACTCCTCAAACCATATTGATTTGTTCAAACTGTATCTATAATCACAAGGAAGTCCAATGAACAAGTCGATGTGGGAGAAAGTGCAGCCTTCAGAAAGATGGATTTTTAAACTGCGAGTCCTTGATGCCAAACGCAGAAACCGTTCAATTAAAACCACTTCCTCCCCATCTCAGAAACAGAGTTTAGTTTTCTAAGGGCAAAGATGGAACCTACAGAGCCTCTTTTAAAGAAGGAGTGCTGCGATACCTGATCCATGGCGTGTGAAAGCGAAAGTCATTTTAAACAGTGGGTCCGTTAACGTCTCAGAATGTCGGCATGAGCCTGGAATCCCCTGGCCCTTTCTGTCTGTGCTTCACTGTTATGTAAGAGCTCACTGTCTGCCTCAGCGTTTACATTAAAACCTTATAATTACTCAGCAAGCTCCCCCCCCCCCCCCAACCCCACCCCACCCCCCCAAGACTGAACCTGTTTACTTTTGCCATCTTAACATGCACAGGGTCCTAGCCGACACACAGCCTCTCCAAGGTCCATGTCGTATTAGCGGTGGTGTTTGTGGGATTGGGTTACAGTGAGATTAGCCGCTTCGCTCCCTTTGGTGCCTCGACGTAGCGCTCTTTCACCCAAAGGGTTTTTCAGGAGTCTTTCTGCCCAGGAGGAAATCACGCCTCCCTTTTGAAATGAGCCAGTGTTTTCCTTTGTAGAAGCTGTGGGTTTGAAACAGGAGTGGTGACGGAGATTCGATAGAAGATGAGTGTTTCTCCCCTCAGTTCATGTGTACAAGAACTGGCCCCAGATTAAACATCTCATAACAATATTTTCCCTTTCTAAATCACATAATCTATCACATCATAGGGTTAATAATAGGCATATATGAAAAGAGAAAAGCGCTCTCTGTTCACACATTGCAAGAATTACACTGCAAAACCGTAAAGAAATCCTCAATGTAGTCCATGTTTGGATTCCTTTTATAGGAAGCAAAAATGTAGAATATAAATAATTTAGATATATTTACATTTACTCAAGATAATCCTGATTCTGTAGGATAAAAAAAGTCTACGGACATTTAAATAAAAACTCATATATTATTACTAAACTATGTAAAATGTGAAAACTATATAATTACTATATTCAATTCATGAAGCCAGGAAAGGTGAAGTCTGTTTGTTCCTCTTACATTGCTCTGTCATGTCTACATTAAAGACACGTGTGACATCTCAGAATATTAATAGTCTGAATTATGCGAGATCAGTGGAACCGTAAGAGAGAGATAATACAACCTGCTTGTTATGCTGCCCAACAGCTTCATCGTTTAGAGAAAATTACAGGCAAGAGAAAATGGTTCCCTACAAGTCAGCGACTGGCTCCTGCACAGAAGAAGAAAACCTCACACAGAACTGTGTTCTTAGAGAGCTGAGAGGGAACGTCAAGGAAGGTCTAGGAAGGTTCTAGCAAACAGACCTGTGGAACACTTATTCTGATGACAGGAGGGTTACTTGGACAGCAATAATCTGAGATTTAAAGCAGCAATCTGAGGAGCAAATCTTCTGAAAATCACGTATAATCAAATGATGTGTGATTATAAACTGCAGGCAGAAACAAGACTGAAAATAAACAGCTTCAGGTTGACGACCAGCCTTTGTCTGTCTTTGCTCGACTGAGGCCTGTGAACCAGCCTGTGAACCAGCCTGTGAACCAACCTGTGAACCAGCCTGTGAACCAGCCTGTGAACCAGCCTGTGAACCAACCTGTCCAACCAGCTTGTCCAACCAGCCTCTCAGGTAAGCGGTCTCCTCTGGTCTTTAACCACCTGTCTTGCTGCTCTGTTCTACCATGTCAAGCAGGTGTGTGTGTGTGTGTGTGTGTCCCAGCCCACATCTCCACAGAGCACCACAGTTCTGTACAGCATGGGCAGAGATTAAGGCAAATTCTGATAAGGACTAGAGGTTGACTCACAGCATTAAGGAGGATTAATGTTTAGCTCTTTGTGGTAGTGCACTTCTCACTGGCTGTGTTTACGCAATGTTGCTGGCCCACATTAATCCAAAATTAGTATAAAAGATCAGCTGTGGCCACCGGGGCGAGTCTCACCAGAGCTTAGACTCGGAATCAAACCTCACTTTGGAACAATGAGCGTCTGGAAGGTCAGAGAGCGCCTCTGTTGAAGGGAGTGAGGCATGGAGGAGGGAGAGCTGAGGTGTGTGTGAGTGTGTGTGTGTGTGGGGGGGGACTGTGGGTGTTAGAGTGGGTGGGTGTGTGTGGCTGGATGGGTGTGTGTGTGGGGAAAGGGACAGTGTGTGTTAGGGTGTGTGTGTGGGTGGATGGGTGTGTGGGGGGGGGGGGGATAGTGGATGAGTGTGTGTGGATGGGTGTGTGTGTGTGGTTCTGTGTGTTTGGGGAAGGGGGCTCTGGGTGTTGTGTGTGTATGGGGGAAGGGGCAGCGAGCGTTAGCATGTGTGTGTGGGGGTGTGTTGTGATGAAGGAGGATTCAATAATCAAAGTGAGATGTGCAGAGTGTAGTTCACATTCACTCTGAAACCTAAATTCAACATTTTCACTTGATACATTTTAGGCCTACATTTTCTATTTTGGTCTTCGTAAATTTTGTATAGTTACTTCTAATTAGAATCCTAGAATCACATATCTAGGAAGGACAAAGGCACTAGACTTGTGGTCATACTAATAAAGTATTGGTGATATAATGACACTGTACAAACATGCTAGTGACAGAATCTACAGAGCTTTGTCAGGTTACTGTGCTCTGCAGGATCTTTTACATGCTAGATCTTTTACAGCAAAAGTGCCAAGTTTACAACTTAAAAAAAACAAGTTGTATAAAATCTGCAGTAAATGTTAAACTGGTGTTGGCCAATGAAGTAACGTTATATTCCAACAGTTCATTCATTCAGAACATGGGAAATAATAATCCCAGTTTGTATAATGCACAGTAGCGTGCACATGATTTACACATCTCAAGTCTAATTTAACAAAAACAGTCTAAAAACTCAAACCTAACATTTTATTGGCAACTTCCACTTATCATTTTATATTTTGTATGACAGATACGTACATATTTGTATTTATTTATAGCCATTTTTATGGAGCTGAAGATAATTACAGTTTCCTTGAAAAAGAAACAGAAAATAATCTCTTCCATCGTCTCCTTTAGACTCGTGCCAACAGCGTCCTTCCTGCCTGCTGCAAACTTCTGTCTGTCCAGTCAGATTCACATGAGAGAACACTGGCACACAGCCCAGCATCCACACAGAGCAGCCCAGCCTCCAGACAGAGCAGCCCAGCCTCCAGACAGAGCAGCCCAGCCTCCAGACAGAGCAGCCCAGCCTCCAGACAGAGCAGCCCAGCCTCCACACAGAGCAGCCCAGCCTCCAGACAGAGCAGCCCAGCCTCCAGACAGAGCAGCCCAGCCTCCAGACAGAGCAGCCCAGCCTCCAGACAGAGCAGCCCAGCCTCCAGACAGAGCAGCCCAGCCTCCACACAGAGCAGCCCAGCCTCCAGACAGAGCAGCCCAGCCTCCAGACAGAGCAGCCCAGCCTCCAGACAGAGCAGCCCAGCCTCCACACAGAGCAGCCCAGCCTCCAGACAGAGCAGCCCAGCCTCCAGACAGAGCAGCCCAGCCTCCAGACAGAGCAGCCCAGCCTCCACACAGAGCAGCCCAGCCTCCAGACAGAGCAGCTCAGCCTCCAGACAGAGCAGCCCAGCCTCCTCATGTTAGCCCCTCAGCGCTCCAGCTAAGATTAGACAAATTAAACTCTATTCTGCACGTCACTCCTGCAGCTGGGCTTTTAAGTGGCTTCATGTTAACTTCAGAATGGTTTGCTTTTAAAAGCCACAGTCTTCTCCCTCATTTCACAATATGAGAAGCTTCTTCTGGCCTCTCGGTGGGTTAGAACAGGGGCTTTTCTCCTGCTGCAGCGGAAAAAAATTGAGAGAAAAAAGCAGTGTTTGATTAAACTGCCTCTGGTGTGTCCTGTGCGTCTCCATGCAGGTCCTGCAGTTTCTCTCCTTCCCTGTAAGCCAGTGTGGGATTGGCTGAGCTCCAGTGGAATCACTTCAGCCGGTGATGGATAACCTTGTTTCTGTCCCATCATCACTCAGAAGCATGTGTGATGAGGCTGCTAGGGAAATCCCCCCCACACAGCCAGGTCTAGACACGGACACAGGAAATGACAACATCCAACTTCCTGTCATCTAGCCTGTGATTGAAATAGGCCAACATATCGCTGCACAATACTAATATGACAAGGCATGAACTGCTCTCAATGCTAAGTGCTTATCCATGCAAACTATTTAAACAAATATATATATCAGTCCTAAAGCCTATCATTGAGTGAGTAATGCAATCAGTAAATAAAGTTTGTGTCAATCATATATTATGTACATAAATATTATACGTACTTAAACTGCCATGCTATTTTCAACTCTGGTGGTAGAGGGGTTTATGCGTGTGGGCGCATACAGTTTCATCCAGCTTACTAAACTATTGCAGTCCAGACATTGGTATCATCGCCCTGGAACATGGAGTGTGGACCACAACATCTCCAACAGAAGATTCTGGTTTCCACTTTCTGGAAGGTTCTAGACTTCTAATCGAACCCCAACGTGTCACTTCTAGAAGAGAGTGAACACAACTTTCCTTACAGAGAGGAAAAAAAAAAGCTTTAAAAGCTTTCAAAGGTTTCCCACTAGGGTTTGTATTTGGTGTCTATAAAAATAGTGAGGAAGTAACTCACGCCTCGGTGAAAGCAGATCTCTCAGTCAGCCAGAGGCTGGATTACATCCACAGCATTAAAGACCTTTTAGTTTGAGTTTCAGATTTACAATGGGATTATGTCTTGCATTTTCAGCTAAAAGCTAATGATTATACCACCATCTCCTCTTGACTCTGCACTCCACTTTTTACCATCTGCTGTGTTTTTCCTCAATCTTGTGGGAAACCAAATCTTGAAACATGCGAACATGGCTTCAAACGTGATGAAATGTTAAATGAAGCACACGTGTTTCTAGCATGGCTGAGACGTGAAGAAGGGATACACATGAAAACTGTGTGTTCCATCCCAGAACACGCCTCAGATTTACACATGACACATTTGACTCAGACAGGGTTTGGTTTTATGTTTTAATTCGAAAGAAACTATGTGAAGAAACACACACTTTTTTTCTTTTTTATAATGACACTTTTAACATTTCATTTCACACATTTCCAGTCGGTGAGAGGATGGCATTTCAGAGAGCTGTCCTTTCTACAAGCTAATATGTTTCAGACTCAGGGACATCGCTAATCCCTGCCCATCCCCCCCCACCCTCCCCCTCCCATACGGAATCGTCATAGAAGGACATTTCTGGATAAGAGCATCTGCTGAATGACTAAATGTAAATTTGAAAGATATCAGACTGACAGGGTGTTGCAACCGTGGTGCATTTGGACTTGTGTAAACAGTCGGTAAACTAAACACGGCGAGTATGATTGGTCCCCAACTCCCTCAGAGCAGGAGGAGGTATCGCTCTCCATCCAGAAGACATTGACTCCTCAGCATCAAAGTGCTGCTTGGCAGGTTTAATGGTGCACATCTTTCTCTGGTTAGACAGGACAGCTCACCGAAGGAACCTCATGATTTATACTGGGGTGGGTTGCGTAAGGACTATGGGAAGTATCTGTGGTTTTTACCACAGGGGGCAGTTGGAGGGGGGTAGGGGGTAGGGGGGGAGGGGGGGCTGTTGACCCACAGCTGGGATACGAACCAATAAAGGGCTGTGATTTAGACCGATGAAATTTCATTAATACATGAATGAGTTCATACATAAGTGATCAGAAATCAATTTCCCTGCGAGATGACCAGGTCATTCTCATATGAGTTGGGGTCTCTCTGGGCCAAGGCTAAATGAATAATGATTGAAGGGCTTGTTTCTAAGATCTGCTGGTGCTGCGTCTCTCTCCGTCTCTCTCTCTCTCTCTCTCTCTCTCTCTCTCTCTCTCTCTCTCTCTCTCTCTCTCTCCGTCTCTCTCTCTCTCTCTCTCTCTCTCTCTGTCTCTCTCTCTCTCTCTCTCTCCACCAGCTCCCTTTCTGTCCAAGTTAAGATGCACGGAACACACAGTCCCTTTCCATAATGACCACAATTATTACATTTCACATTCACCATCACTCATTTAAATATTCACCTCAGAAATAGATTTTATGATGAACTTCATCTTGGCTTCATAGGCACAGGGAGGTCTCACTATATTTAAGCTCTGCTGTCATTCATGATCCTCTGGGAGATTTCTCTGGCACCCATCATGCTTTGTACCCGTATCAAACCACCCGGCCTTCTGCCTCTCGCTCTGAGCCCTCGCGCGCCGCGCCCCCTCAAGGTAACCCTCCTTCGCATGTGTCCCGTTACTAATCTGATCTAATCTGGAGACTTTTGGAGGTCTTAGAGGGACTGTAAGGGGACATCAAAAGGAAACATGTCTTAATTCCTCGACAAAGGCACAGGGGGGTTTTAGAGTGTTGGGTCTCCTGCTTAAAATGCTTCTGTTGATACACTTGGTCAGCTGCCTCGTTCTGGACGTCCAGTTTTAGCAGCAGGAATCTTGACGGTGAGGAGAGACGGGGGGAACAGTGCGGCTTGTTGTGCTGTCGAAGATGGATTTATTTACCGGTAATGGCAAGTACGTTTTCGTAGCTAAGCTACGGTGATTTCGGAGCGTTCTAGCATGATTTCTTAGCTCGGTGTCTGATGGCACAGGACAGTGTGTGAAAGGCAACGTGACTAGCATCAGACTAGGAGGGTTCAGCTCGCTTCACTGACTGCCCAGAGCAGTTTAAGGGCAATGGGGTGGGGTGGGGGGGCGGGCGGGGGGTGGGGGGGGATTGCTCTTAAACAGTCAAGCACTCAATGTCCCTGCACTGCATTTCTGTCCATTAACACATCCTCCGTGTACCTTCTCAATCGGGGACGGTAATGGGAGGCAGACGAGAACGACCCCTTCGCCTCACGCGGCCTGGAGGAGGAGGGGGGGCGAGGAGATAGAGGAGGAGGGGGAGGAACAGTAGGGGGAGGAGGAGGGGGGAGGGAGTTAGTGGAGGGTGAGAAGGAGGAGGAAGAAGGAGGAGGAGAAATTTGTCGGAGTGAAATCACCACAGCAGGGGGGAGCCCCTGAGGTGAGGGGTGTTGGAGTGGAGCATGGCTCCTGAGAGAGGGGAGCGGGGGTGATCCTGAGAGAGGGGAGCGGGGGTGATCCTGAGAGAGGGGAGCGGGGGTGATCCTGAGAGAGGGGAGCGGGGGTGATCCTGAGAGAGGGGAGCGGGGGTGATCCTGAGAGAGGGGAGAGGGGGTGATCCTGAGAGAGGGGAGAGGGGGTGATCCTGAGAGAGGGGAGCGGGGGTGATCCTGAGAGAGGGGAGCGGGGGTGATCCTGAGAGAGGGGAGAGGGGGTGATCCTGAGAGAGGGGAGAGGGGGTGATCCTGAGAGAGGGGAGCGGGGGTGATCCTGAGAGAGGGGAGCGGGGGTGATCCTGAGAGAGGGGAGCGGGGGTGATCCTGAGAGAGGGGGGCGGGGGTGATCCTGAGAGAGGGGAGAGGGGGTGATCCAGAGAGAGGGGGGCAGGGGTGATCCAGAGAGAGGGGAGAGGGGGTGATCCTGAGAGAGGGGGGCGGGGGTGATCCATCACAGCTGAACACCCAGGAGACTCCAGCTTGCTCAGCCACGTGGGGGACAAACACAACCATTCATCACCAACACAGGAGGAAAAGCTGCCTGAAAACACCCTCAGATGGAGGCTGATGATGAAGGCACAGAGCTGTCAGAAAACTCTTATAATCACAACAATCGCAATTTTAAACATTATATATGAAGTATATAATAATAAGTACGTTTTCGTTGATAATCACATTTTTGTGTATTAATAACGTATTCGATAGTAAAGAAACTCAATTTGTAAAGCAGCCAAATGCCTCTAGCCTGTTTCCCTGTATGACCTGTGCCTGGTCCTGGCCCAGGGCAGGAGGGTGTGACCTGTGCCTGGTCCTAGCCCAGGGCAGGAGGGTGTGACCTGTGCCTGGTCCTGGCCCAGGGCAGGAGGGTGTGACCTGTGCCTGGTCCTAGCCCAGGGCAGGAGGGTGTGACCTGTGCCTGGTCCTGGCCCAGGGCAGGAGGGTGTGACCTGTGCCTGGTCCTGGCCCAGGGCAGGAGGGTGTGACCTGTGCCTGGTCCTAGCCCAGGGCAGGAGGGTGTGACCTGTGCCTGGTCCTGGCCCAGGGCAGGAGGGTGTGACCTGTGCCTGGTCCTAGCCCAGGGCAGGAGGGTGTGACCTGTGCCTGGTCCTGGCCCAGGGCAGGAGGGTATGACCTGTGCCTGGTCCTGGCCCAGGGCAGGAGGGTGTGACCTGTGCCTGGTCCTAGCCCAGGGCAGGAGGGTGTGAGGCTGGCTAGCTCTCTGTGTCTCTGGCGCAGCCTGGGATGGATTAACATGGGAGCTACCGACTCCCCTGTGAAGAATGCTGCTGCTTTAAAACAAATGTTATTGTTTGTCACAGGAAACCAATGTGATTACTGTTTTCTCTTGTGCACACACTCATGCTGTGCACAAAGCCATATTTATGCATGTGGTTTTCATTCCCCCACTTCCCCCCCCCCCCCCCGCTGCCTCCCCCGTCTCCCCCCTCTCTCCCCTACCCTAGTGAGGCAAGCAGCCACCTTGAGTTTTTGGGCTTGATTAAGTCACACCTAGGAAAGGTTAAACAAAACACCAGAATGTTTACTCAAAGTATTTGACATTCGGGAGAAGGCAATCTGTTCACCTCAAACAATAGATTGGGTTTCCTGGTACTGTTTCAGAAGTGGGGAGCGGCTCCTGTGTTATCTCAGGCAGACGGTTACACCGAGGACTTCTAGCACAGCGTGGTGACAATTCTGGAGTTATTTTAGGGTCTTTAGCTGTGGAAGATGGCTGTGTTGGGTATGCTGGGGGTCCACGTGCATGTGTGTTTGTGGGGGAGAGAGAGAGGGAGAGAGAGAGAGAGAGAGAGGGAGAGAGAAGGAGGGAGGGAGAGGGGGAGAGTCTTTCCTCATGTTTGTTTGATTTAACAGATGATTTACAAAATGAAAAGTATTTCCCAAAAAGTGCCCCCCCTCTGCTTTCTCACCCCCTCTCTCTTTCTTTTTCTCTCAGTCACTCTCCCCTCTCTTTTTCTCTCAGTCACTCCCCCCTCTCTTTCTCTCTCTGTCTCTCTCCCTCCCACTTTTCCACTTTCTCGAGGTATTAATAGAACACACACATACGAGAAGATTGAGAGAAACAGTGAAAACAAGAATAAAGGTCTTGAAAGACGCATCTCGCCAGTTAGCAGAGAGGCTGCCTGCCCAGTAGCCCTAGTCTGCCCCAGGTCTCCTCCTGGTCTGCCCCAGGTCTCCTCCTGGTCTGCCCCAGGTCTCCTCCTGGTCTGCCCCAGGTCTCCTCCTGGTCTGCCCCAGGTCTCCTCCTGGTCTGCCCCAGGTCTCCTCCTGGTCTTCTCCTGGTCTGCCCCAGGTCTCCTCCAGGTCTGCCCCAGGTCTCCTCCTGGTCTGCCCCAGGTCTCCTCCTGGTCTTCTCCTGGTCTGCCCCAGGTCTCCTCCTGGTCTGCCCCAGGTCTCCTCCTGGTCTGCCCCAGGTCTCCTCATCCCATGAACATAAGGATGTTAGTGTTTGTGTGTGTGTGTTTGTGGGGGTGCGGTGCTGTCATTTTGTGTGAATGTGTGTCTATGTGTATACCAGTGTGTGTATACCAGTGTGTGTATACCAGTGTGTGTGGCAGTACATCAGTGTGGCTTTGGAAGGCCATGAGACGACAATTTATTTTCCCTCCACTTTATTTTCCCGTCCTGCTGTGCTAAGCTCAAGCACATGGTTAACAAGGCCACAGTTTTAATTGCTCCCACTACACAGCTCACACACACTGCTCACACACACTGCTCACACACACAGCTCACACACACAGCTCACACACACAGCTCACACACACAGCTCACACACACAGCTCACACACACAGCTCACACACAGCTAACACACACAGCTAACACACGCTGCTCACACACACTGCTCACACACACAGCTCACACACGCTGCTCACACACACTGCTCACACACACTGCTCACACACACAGCTCACACACACAGCTCACACACACTGCTCACACACACTGCTCACACACTGCTCACACACACAGCTCACACACACTGTGAGCGATGACAAGCAATGTCATTGACTGGACCACCAAGCTTACTGCAGTGCTCAGGCAGGCTTCCTTCTCCTCCATAACGCCCACGTTTCATTTGGCTGTAATATTCAGCGGCAGGCAAAAGGCACTTGGCACGACGACTTTGATTGAATTTCTAGAATTAATAAATTCTGACATTTCGTTTATGTTTCATCACATGAAATCACGAGTTATATGTCTTCTCTTTTTATAAGAGGTGTGCTGTTGAGTTGAACAGCTTTTAAATTAAATTAGTATTCTTATGAAGTCACAACTTCCCTGCCTGACATTTACTCTGTCCTCAAAATGGTAGTTGACAAGGTTTTCATTAAATACTAGGCAAGTTATTTTCAGCTTGAAAGTAGGTTTACAAAAATAAATGTTTATTCTCCTGTGTTAGTTGTCCTGTCCTCTTCACCTAGGAAGCAGTAGGAAAATTCACTTCATCTTCAACATCCAGCGGTATATAAACACAATGAAAAATAAAAAATAAACAATAATGTAAATATCACACCAGAAATAAAATGATTTTAATGGCGGTCAGGTGGTCACAGCAAATAGAATTTTAACCAACCGACCATATTAGGAAAAAAAAAGTACTGTTCTGACACTTTACTGTTCTTATTGGCTGAATGAATCGAGGCTCCAGCCCTCTGAGGCGTCTGATAGCTTCCCTGCATGGCAGCGGGTTCTGCTGCCAGAATGGACAGAGGGCTGACAGGAGCTGAGATCTCTGACTTCCCTGCTCCTCCGAGGACAGGAGACATGGTCAGCACAGAGGAGCAGGGAAGAGGACCCGGGTGAGAACAGGGGAACGCGTCGTAGCTCCACTTTAATTTTTCTCCTGAGGTGAGCGTGGGGGAGATCAGTGACACTAAACCCGGGGTATTACCCTAGATATTGCCCCCCTGTGCTCTGCAAATGAAATCTTGCCGACGGCCGAGGGAACATCATGGTTAACACTCTGGAAATCAGTGTCTGTACCTTCAGACCACAGCTGGCTGCTACAGGGGAGGGGGGAGGGGGAGGTTAGAAGAAAGAAAAGGGGGAGGAGGGAAGTCAAAAAAGTCAGGGAGAGGGAAAGGGCAGGCGAGGGGGAGTTGAGTCTGGAGGAGGAGAGCGGGAGAGAGAGAGTGTCTTGAAAGAGAGAGAGAGAGGGAGAGTGACAGTGAGTGTGGAGAGGGAGAAAGGGGGAGAGAGAGGGCAGGAGAGTGAGCGAGTGCCTGTTGACTGATGGATGAGCGAGCCGTCCAGCAGCCCAGCGTGGATGTGAAGCAGCTTCCTCCGACTGAGCGTGCTCCACGACTAGCGCACAGAGTTTGATTTGAAAAAAGAAAATGGTGAAACTGGAACCATGGTACACCTGTTTGGGGGGCTGGGGAGGGGAGAAGGGGAGGGGGTACGGGAGGGCATGTGGTGGGGCTTGATGGTGGGGGTGGGTGGAGGGAGGGAGGGATGGGGGGAGGCAGGGGGGTGTACAACAGAACCCTCACCAAACCCCTGTGATCATAACCTTTAGGATCCTGAAGCAGCTGGTTCATGAGGCTCTGCTTCTCTGTCCCTCATTCAGGCCACTCCTCACTAACTCCACCCCTGCTAACGACCCACGCAGCGCTCACTCTCCCCAGAAGGTCCTGTGGGAATCCACAAGGCCATGTTTCCACACTCACACGTGCATGTACACACACACACACACACACGCAGACACCAAGTAGAGGACCTTTATTTTTAGGCCCTGATCAGAAGTGAAAACTAGCCATCCTTTCTGTAGGAGCCCCCCCCCCCTACCCTGGTCTCCTGAAATAGAAGCTGCACGTCCATTTAGCCAGCCGGA
Source organism: Protosalanx chinensis (assembly GCA_030340685.1). Lineage (NCBI taxonomy): Eukaryota > Metazoa > Chordata > Actinopteri > Osmeriformes > Salangidae > Protosalanx > Protosalanx chinensis. Next base: position 13,193,588 of record CM059330.1, on the reverse strand, counting down.
GGATTTGTAACTTCTAAATTAAAAGCTGGATGTTTACTCACAGCCAAAATCGACCTGGACTCTGTTCCAAGACTGTAAAGGTGCTAATCTCCAATCAGGACCAAAAAGGCAGATAGTTAGCAAGGAGAGTCTAAACATAGAGGCGGGGGGAGGGAGGGGGGGGGCGGGATGAGGGGGGGGGTGAGGGGGGGGCAGGCATATTCCACTTGAGATTGAGCTTAACTTTGATCTAACTACATGTTAGACCTTGTGCGGCAGTAATGAGAACTTCTTCAGCAGTGCATTGTGGGTAACATGCAGGCTGGTGGACGCAGAGCCTGATTGGTTGAATTGCATCTCTGTGGGATGAAACTCGCCCCAGGGTGAGAGTGTGTTAATACAGAGATGGAAAATCTGACCCCTCCAGATAAAGAGAGAGAGAGAGGGCTGCATTACATAGGGAGTCATGTGGAGCATTCGGTCAGTGTGGCTCGGTTAATAAACCGAGGTCCCTGGTTCGAATCCCGGCTGTGTCAACATGATGTTGTGTCCTTAGGCAAGGCACTTCACAATATTTGCCTCAGGGGGGAATGTCCCTGTACTTACTGTAAATCGCTCTGGATAAGAGCGTCTGATGAATTCAAATGTAATCTACATTGTATTTATTTCGACGTTTTCATGGCAGCAGGACAGCAGTGACCAAAGCAAGTGTAACTCGCTGAATAAAAAAGGATTGTCACTCTGCGTGTCTTTAACCGCAATGTTTAAAGAGTCATTTTCAATCTTTCTGCATCTCAGAATCCACCGCTTCTGTAATACTAATGTCAGAATAATACAGCCTGTGCGTTGTTAAGTGATTCATAGCGATTCACAAGGCCTCAATCAACTATTTTATATATATATTATTTTTTTAAGATCTGGTTGTTTGTGAACACAACTTCCGTTTAATTGATTGATCAGCCGTAAATTCCGAGTGTGTCTGATCGCCATGGTTACCAGAGCAGCCCAGGTATACAGCCCCCCCCTCCTCCCTCCTCTCCATCCAGCTGCTGTTTCTAACGTCTCATGTTGCGTATCCCTAACACATTACAGACAGCCAGAGCAGACGTCGTAAAAAGAAACACACACACACTTTCACCCACCTGTCGTGGGGCTACATCGACCTTCTGAAACCCACCTGCGATGCCTGAATCTGGGGGAACAGGAGGGGGGCTGCAGGGCCTGGATGGAAACCCAATCAAGCAATCTACAGACACCTTGGCCTCGAACCCCCCAACCCAAACAGGTGGACTTCCCCTGGGTTCAGATCGGGTTTCCTGACCCCCCCCCCCCCCCAATGTTCTCCGCCAGGCACCCACTTTGACGGACACACAGAGCGCTGGCAGGAGCGCACCTCCGAGGAGCAGCGGGGAGGACTTCACCTCCGAGGAGCAGCGGGGGGGACTTCACCTCCGAGGAGCAGCGGGGAGGACTTCACCTCCGAAGAGCAGCGGGGGGGACTTCACCTCCGAGGAGCAGCGGGGAGGACTTCACCTCCGAGGAGCAGCGGGGAGGACTTCACCTCCGAGGAGCAGCGGGGAGGACTTCACCTCCGAGGAGCAGCGGGGAGGACTTCACCTCCGAGGAGCAGCGGGGGGGACTTCACCTCCGAGGAGCAGCGGGGAGGACTTCACCTCCGAGGAGCAGCGGGGGGGACTTCACCTCCGAGGAGCAGCGGGGAGGACTTCACCTCCGAAGAGCAGCGGGGGGGACTTCACCTCCGAGGAGCAGCGGGGAGGACTTCACCTCCGAAGAGCAGCGGGGAGGACTTCACCTCCGAGGAGCAGCAGGGAGGACTTCACGCCTGTTTGACAGCATGTGCTTCGACGTGTGTAACGTGACACTGAGGGAGAAATGCAGCAGCACAAGAGGGAGGAACTGAGGCTGAACTGAGGCTGAGGGAGGAACTGAGGCTCAACTGAGGCTGAGGGAGGAACTGAGGCTGAACTGAGGCTGAGGGAGGAACTGAGGCTGAACTGAGGCTGCTGGAGGACCTGAGGCTGAACTGAGGCTGCTGGAGGAACTGAGGCTGAACTGAGGCTGCTGGAGGAACTGAGGCTGCTGGAGGAACTGAGGCTGAACTGAGGCTGCTGGAGGAACTGAGGCTGCTGGAGGAACTGAGGCTGCTGGAGGAACTGAGGCTGCTGGAGGAACTGAGGCTGCTGGAGGGCTTCAGGAGGAACCCTGGGACCTCCGAAATCTGGACGACTTCCTCACACACCCTGGAGGAAATATGAGATCGCTCTCATTTCACAATCTTTGCAAGACATTACGTTTTCAACAAGACAAAAGGGTTTTAGTGAATGAGTAGGAGAATAAAAATGTAAAAAAGGGATAGATTAATTCTGTGAAAGTTCAGGAATAATGACTTCTCTCCCCCCCCGTCATAATGGAGACAAAGGAAATTGGGAAAACTGTCAAAACATGTCTCCCAGAGCGACCACACATACGGTGCAAGGCATTCTGGGATGTCTTCTCAGACCAGGGAACTTTACACCACATCTTAAACGCTGCCCCTCTGTGGAAGGCCTGCTCTCATTTGCGCTTGAATCGCTTTTCTTGACATTGATTGGTTATTGTTGAACTCCGAGGACACCCAACACTTGGGCCCTGAGGACTCCAGTTGTGTGGTGACTCATCTCATCGTCGGTCCTGTTGACACAGCGGCGCGAGCCGAACTTGGACCGCACTTGACTCCCTCCATGTTCGGGAGGGGGGGGAGGGGAGGGAGGAGGGGGGTGCGATTCCCCGCCAACATGTCTGACATTGCTCCCTTTAACAGAACAATGGCAGGGATTAGAACCCGGAGCTAAATTTAAAAAGATGATACGTCCGTATGTGAAGGGTCAGTTGAAACAGCGACAGGAACATGTGGGACGTCAGCCATGCTGACCATCCTGCAGTTTGTCTAACTTGTCATCATTCCTTAAAACAAATCAGCGAACAGGAAAACTCATCTTCTCAGTGTTTATGTTGGAGCAGAAATCAGGACGAGACACTTTAATGAATTTAAAATAAAAATAAAAAACGTAAAAGATAAACAAGATTGTCTAGAAAAAAAAGACATTCGCTTTATTTATCACGACACGTACAGTGACCTATTTGAAAAGCAGTGTTGTAGCTGTGTGTGTGTGTTAGACTCTGGTATGTCTCAGTGGCCATAGGGCCTGTCTGTCTCCCAGCGCCTTGACAAGTATTAATGTGGAAACGAAACCTTGCCTGATCAACAAGCAAATAGGATCCACTTGTGAGGAGTTGTTTCAGGGATATCTATGGCACTTATTTTTAGTGAACAGCCCCATGAAGCGTCCAGTCCAAAAACACATTCATGAGATAGTTACGTTGCTATTGGCATTTATAAAGCTGGCTCTTTAGCCAGGAAAAAAAAATCCATCATCTTTTTTGTTGTTTCGTTTTAAATATATTCTGTAGAGAAGGATGGATTGAAGTTGGGAACTGCCTGAGAGTTCCATCTTAAGCGTTTGATTTAGCGCTGGTGAGAAGACTTCCTGGACTGATGGTATTTTTGGCCTCAGCAATTGTTCTAGAACACGTGGAAACTTTGCCTCTGAGATTCACGACACAGAAGCATCAATAAATTCATATTTCTTCGCAGTTTCTTTCTTCAAAACAGCAGCAAGGTTCACAGAGGAGTTCCTGTAGAATATCACAGCAGCAAATGTTTGAGTGGTTAACCTTTTTATTATTGTTCTTTTGCAGTGGTTTACTTCTGCATCACTGTGGAGGTTAGTATTGGACACATGTTTGTGTGAAATACAGTGAATCCTCCCACCTCTAATTATCAAGGTCAGTGAATCATTACCCTCTGAACAAAGCTGTCAGACCCCCACTGCTAATTTACTGCAGCTGAGAGGAAAACGCAAAGGTGCGAGAAAATATGAGAAGACTGGAGACAAACCTCCCCCAAATCAAAGATCTGTTTCCCTGTTTGCTCACCAAACAAAGCACAGGAATTAATGATATGTTGTTTGATGGAAAATTATATTGATTTTTCCCTCTTTTTTTTTCTCATATTTTTTTTTTCATTTCCTTTCTCGGAAACCAAATCCTCCCACGTAAGCTTCGACTCCGAAAGATCGTTTTCCGAGAGTTTAAAGATGCCAGCCTCGCACCCACTAAATTAGACTCCGAGAATATTACCTCCAAATCCATATTGACTCCACTTATAGAAATGAAGCATTATGTGTGTGTTGAGTGGAGCGATCGGAGTGGGTTTGAAAAATGACACGGCGTTCTGGGGTATCAGTTACTGCGCCTGACATGGAAACATCTGGATGGGCCGAAGTCCAAAGATCCCAAACCAAGCTGAGAACAAAAGACTATGAGGAGAATCGACTTCCTTCAGAAACCAACACCAGTGTTTTCAGCTTCTAATTCAGACTCCATTTTTACACCCTGGTTCTTCATTCATTTTTCATATTATTTTTTCTAGGGGGGAAGCAGGGGGCAGGGGGGGGGGGAGAGGTCTTACTGTTGTACTGTTTTTTTTTTGGGGGGGGGGGGTCCAGATGGTTAGAATGACGAAGACTTAAGTAGAAATTAAAAACTGAATGTGGATTCAGCGGCGGCCAGATGTTCTGAGTTTGATTCGCTGGGTCTGTTTGTAGTGTTAAATGTGAAGAGATCTCCGTGTTTTCTTTGATTTCTTCTAAACCTCGTTGTGTCTGATGTCCATTTGCCTGAATTTGAACCTCTTTCACCGAAAGAACTTCAAGCATATCTTTCATGTGCAGTCTGTTTTCCTTCTAAACAGAACTGTGTGGCCGCATTCACAGAGAGCTAGATAGTGACACGCAGTGACTAAGCACTGTACGCCTTAAACAATAAGGCATCAAGCATATCTAAAGGTAGACGTCTAACCTTTCTGTATCTAACCACTCTCATAACCTTTAATCACCAAAGACTCTGACGTTAAGTTCACTCTACATGACCGGCAATATCATCCAGCGTAATCAGAGTGGACTCTTCTGGGACAGTCCAGCTCAGGAATGTAGCATCTCAGAGTGATTTACGACGCTCGCCAGGAGTTCATGACCTCACGAAACACCTTTCAAACGTCACATCCTCTGAACTGTAACTCTCTGGACATATTCAGGTACAGCCGTGACCATACACTTTGAAACGTTGTGTACTTTAACATATAGAGGATGCTGTTTACATTGTATTTGTTTAGCAATGGTCAGTCGAGGAACAGTGTGTACATGTTAGGTGCAGTGCAAAGCAACCAGATCTCAGCTACTAGGCAGGGTGAACAACAATCACACCTAATGTACGGTGCAACATATATTTAGAGGTTCAAACTAATGTATTACCAGTGTCTATTACAGAAATGAAAAAGTAATCATTTGTGAGGTAGCATATGAGACAGCAGACAGAGCATATTCTTTAAGAGACCAGAACGAACCCCAGAAGGCATGTTTTCATACACTTCTATTGTTGGTCTATTGTTGCCTCTTTGAACATTGTCCATCGCTTACTTTAGAGTAATCTATCAGTCCCAGGGTGAGAAATAGTCTTCTATATTTGGTTTGCTGCATCTGAGGGTCAGTCTCTCAGTGGGCTATAGAGCAGCTGAGGCCAGCCTCTCTATCTATCAGTCTGGCCCCAGAGCTTGTCATCAAAAGCCTTCCGCTAAAGAATCTCTCATTCTTTGTTGTCAATGACGTAGAAAAGTTTATGACCAGCGGGCGCCATTGGTCGCGTGTCTGTTAAATATTCCCGCTCCAATCGTGGTTTGAAAACGCCCATCCATCCCCCAACCCGCCGTTCCTATAAGGCCCAGTTGCATGATGGGATGGTGGGGTGGGTTTGGACATGATCATAACCTCAAAAGACAAACGTGGCCTTAATCCCAACAACACAGGAACCAGCTCTTGCTTATCAGTGGCCTTAGCTTCCTTCTCCGTCTGTCTCCATTACGCAGATACACAAACCTTACTACCACTGTAAGAAGAAGGATATGGGGTCCCATAAAAGAGTGTTAAGTTCAGACTAAGAAAAACACACAGGGGGAGGAAAAAAATGGTTTAAACTTGAAATTGCTACTGTAATGCTGCCGACGGACCACAAAAATCTGGCTGTGAACCACCGCGAGTCTGTTATCGTTATTTTGCTTTCTTTTTTCCTCGTTCTTTTCGTCTGCAATCGTTTACCACCGCCTCAGCATTTCCCCCCCCCAAAAAAAGACATCTGAAGAAAAGGCTTCCAACAATCTCGCGTCCTTCAGAAGCACTGGAGCCCCTATCAAAGCTTCTCTCTTTTACTGTGAGAAAAGTAAAAGCAACGAATAAAGTTTTGACGTCCCCCCCCCCCCCACCCTCCCTCTCACCATTACAGTTATTCCCTTTTTATTTGGGCCGTAAACCCTTGTGAGTGTGTGGAGACGGAAGAGGGAGCAGGACAGGCAGCGGTGTTGACGTAGAGCTCTGCCGGTACATCAGATGTTTCCATGTGCATGGGGGGAGAGGGGGGAGAGGGGGGGGGGGGGGGGGTTACCACACTAAAGACTGAGCTAATTAATGACACCAGCAAGGGCACCAGTTGTATGTTGGTTTTTTTACTTGCCAGTCTTGGCTTTCTTCTACAGGCTGATGTGGATACCAGCAAAATGAGGTACGGAGGAAATGTGGTGCAAAGTTTTTCCAACAAGGCAACTTCTTAAAACAACAATTACCTTTTATAGTTGTTGGGTTTTGGCAGCTGACAAGATCCTTCAGTTTGGGCCAATTACTGAGAAAGCACTGCAGAAGCACTACCAAAGAACATGAACCCAAATGTTCAGTCTAAGCTCTGTGTAAAGTCGAGCCATATTCACTTTTTTTGGGGGTGACAAGGAGCTTACGTTCTGGTTAGTGTTGGTCAGGTTATAGCTGGGAGTCATGACGACTCTAATCCACTCTTAGTGTGACTCACAATGTGAAATTCGCACCTCATAACTTGCTGGAAGTAAATATGGACGGTGGCATGATTTCTCAGTATGAACCTGAATGTTTCCTGGCAAAGTTACAAAGGATAATTTGGTATGTCGAGGGGGAAGTCTTTGGCTGAAACCATCCCACAGTTGAAACATAACTCCAGTACTCCAGTCCTTATTAATCAAGGGCAACATGTTTTCTTGAAGATGAATTGGCCTTAATCCGTACCTAAATGAACAGTCTAACATGCTATTTTATTTCTCCTTCCTTTGATTAATTTGTTGCAAGTTTGTATGGCAGATAATTTCCAGTACCTGCTTTACACCGTGAAAAAACAAACAGTACAAAACTCACATTCAATGTTTTTTTTTTCATTACTGATCTTGTTTTGTTCTACGCACACATATAAGACATGTCAAGATTAATTACTCTTCAAAACAAAATCCACAAAGAGTGTAGACTTAATAAAGTACCAAGTATCTCTCTGCTTTCTGTACTTAAAAAGCTGTGTTGGCACTCTGATAGTGAGATTCCTGTTCACTGGTCAGGTTACCACTGTTTCGTGAGCCAGAAATGGCCAAATGAAGTCATCACACCAGAAGACAGCAATAAACTGCCCGTATAGAGATGTTAGAAGGAGAAGAAAACTTGGCAGAGACCTTGAAGATCTCTTGACTTGAGTGGGGAAGGAGAGAGGAGGCAGTGGGAAGTGAAAGAAGAGAAGAGGGAGGGAGGGAGGGAGGGAGGGAGGGAGGGAGGGAGGGAGGGAGGGAGGGAGGGAGGGAGGGAGGGAGGGAGGGAGGGAGGGAGGGAGGGAGGGAGGGAGGGAGGGAGGGAGGGAGGGAGGGAGGGAGGGAAAAAGAAGAAAGCATGGGAGAAAGGGAGTGATGAAGGGGGGAGGAGAAGGAGAGCGAGAAGACAAGATCGAATCGAAGCGGGAGAGGGGAGGAAGGCAGAGGGGAGAAGGGCAGATCTGAAGAGAAAAATGGATGGAGCCTAAGATGGACATACAGTAGAAAGGAGAGCGTCGGGGAGCAGAGCAGAGCGACAGCTCACATGGCAGAGGGCCCAGTTGGTGTCTGTGCTCCAGCGCTGCGGGTGTCAGATCTTTATTCTACCCTGGAGACAGCTGAAGGTGTCAACACAGCGCCAGAGTCAGTTACCTCCTCACCAAAACTGGATCTGTGTTTGTGCTCACAAGTATTCCACTGTCACAACACACAGATCCCATGTTGACATGGAGTCTCTCCTGAATTCTCAAAGAGAATGACTGGATTCTTTCTGTCCTTTCCCCCCCCCCTCACTTTCCCTATTAGTCACGGCGAATTAAACTACAGCGATTCCTGGCAAAGAACATTCAATCTCATCAGAACAAACAAATCTGATAAGCAGTATCACTCCCAGACATGTTATTGTTTTAAAGAGTAAAAACAAAAATGGTTTATGTTTCATCCTTGTGTGTCTGTTGAAGGAGACTCAGCGAAACGCAGCAGACACCGTTACGATGATGAGACACAGAGGAGACCATGGAAACACACACACACACACACACTTTGCTACCATGTTGAAGCTGTTCACATCAGGACGTTCAAGCCCCACCTACTACTAAACAATCCTTCTTGTCTGAAGGGTTTCAAGTTCTTGGAGATTACAGGCAAACCGTTTAGGGGTTAACCTCTTAATAACAAATCATGCTGCTAGGAAGTCATTTAATACGTCTTAATGGATAGCAGAGAAGCTCTGGTCTGGCTATTGAATGTGTTTGTGTGAAACACATTCCCATCTCGCTTTTTTACTTTGACAACTAAGAGGAATGAGAAGAAAGAGAGAGTGTTTTAAAAAACGATAAGAGGAATCAATTTCCATTCAATTTGATTCCCTTAATGTATCACAAGCTGTATTAAAAAGATAGTCAGTGGGCCTTTTATCAGGAGATACAGTATTAGAGGAAAAATCTCCAGTGAGAAACATTCTTGAGGTTAGTTATGGACCAGAAGATTTATGGATTAATGTTGCTCACCCTGATGGACATGAATTACAGTCATATTATGACAAATGCTTTATTTTTTTAAACGTTGGAACATGTTTTTTCTTTTTTTTTACGTTAAGACACTCAGAGTTTTATGCAGGAACTTCACATGCACGCTGAAGCTTTTCGTTTCAATCCAGTACAAATAATCCACTCTTAAACTCGTACAAAAAATATATCATCCATGTCTGATATGTCAATATATTGCACAGAAATGTACATATATACCGTGTAGTATTGTGTATGTGTGTGTATATACATATCTATATATGTGTATGTAGAGAGAGAGTGCGAGAGAAAGTCTAATAACATTTTCATAAATCTCAAGCATAATGTCATTGAATTAGCAGGGATTTAGGATCCAGCTACAATATTAAATCTGTATTTTCCGGTTCACTGATCTCGGCAGCTATATATCCAAACCCCACATGATGATATACTTCAAATCCTCCAGCGTTTTTCATCACCTTTAGCAAGGCGATGGCAAGGAGACACAATAAATAATAAATGGACTTGAATTTTCTGTCGGAATTCCCATTTGCGCATGGTAGAATCTTCCGGAAAGAGGATCACGGTTAATTCCCCATGGTGGCCCTATCAACAGTTGCTATTTGTAGCACAGATTACCTGTGAGATCTCCATATTTTCAGGACATGATACGATATGCGCTGTAGTTTAAAGAGATGCGTGTTAGTCCAAAGCATACATTCAGATATAGCTCTCATGAGCTCAAGTAGAATTAAAGCTACTTTCCCTTAGAATACAGGCTTGCTTCAAAGCTTCCAAAGCTTATCTTAATTGTGAATTTGCACTAGAGCAAGCAGCACAGAATAGGGTTGTGTATTAACTCGGGTAGAATTTTTTTGTCTGTCTGAACCTATCGTTCCACTGCTGAAGTTGGTCATTTTTTCCCAATGCGTAGAATGGAACTGGTCCATGTTCAAGATCCCATTCACCTTGTAAACTGTGTTGAGATAAGGACGCTCTTTACTTTACTGTTTCTGACATCCCATTGGAACAGCACACACTGCCTCTGAACATCAGACTGATGTCCCCATCTGAATGGTGCTGACAGCATCTTCAGAGAACTATACAGATGACACACAGATCACACACACAGACGACAGACAAAACAATGTCCCAGCCCTCCCTAATATGGGGATGAATCAGACAAACACACAAACATACACACACATGCACACACACACACACAGACACAACAATGTCCCAGCCTTCCCTAATACAGGGATGAATCAGATGCCTGCATGACCGCGCCATTCCTCATTACCCAGCATTCCAGTGGGCTGCATGCCTGGCGGGGTGGGGCGGGAGGGGTGGGTGAGGGTGAGGAGCATGTGAGGGTCCTGGAGGGTCCTGAGGGTCCTGAGGGTCCTGGTGACAGTGATTGATTGAAGGAAGATTGATGGCTACAGCTGATCCTCCAGCTTCATTTTCAATTGTTGTGGACCGGCAATTCTCACCTTGTAAAGTACTGAGTGGGGAGTCTGGCCCTGGCTGAGGAGTTGGCGGGTGAGGGGAGTGGTTAGGGTGATGTGTGTGTGTGTGTGTGTGGGGGGGGGGCATGATGTTTGGCAGAGGTGAACAGGTGCCACCCTACCCCCTCCCCCCTCACTCCAGTGCCTGGCACAACTTCAGCCTCCTCCTGGCTTGCAGGGGGCACCGTCGCTCAGCGGCCCAGCGGGGGAAGACTTGGCCCAGGGCAACTGGGTTGGCAGGGGACCCATGGAACTCCAAACCACATAACACCAACCTCCAACCCCCTCCTACCCCCCTAACCCCTCCCACCCCTGGCCGTGACCTTCTGAGGCACTGCCCCTCTCCTGTCTGAGCGGCGCTCCGCTGTTCCCACATTCCACAGCGCCGAGCCGCCCACCCTCCCTCTTTCTTTTCTTCAGCGTCGTTTGATGTCTGGTTGGACTTCAGACGGAAAGAGCCTCCTCCGGTTTCAACACCATCTTTTATTTGGCTCCTCTGGTCCCGAAGACCGGTGAATCTGTGTGTGTGTGTGTGTGTGTGTGTTGGATGCCGGGGTAATTGGATTGATACTTAATTGGGTGTCTAGAGAGAAGTGAGCAGCTGTTCTGCCTGTCTTGAGTCTTGATCTGCAGTGGAACAGAGAAACTTTCGTTTGTTTCGTGTGTTTATTTTTGTTGCATTCAGCTCCAGTGTGTAAAAGCACACAGTGTTGCTGTTCCAGTTCTGAAGTGGCTGCTGACCTGGTCTTCCAGGTATGGATGGAGGTGAACCATGCCCTTCATGGTGTATGATCTTGTCAGTTTTGGTGGATCTGTCATGGTAACGCAGAGCAGTTGATCGATCTGTTTCCCCTAAAGTTCATAGATCGAGTGGGATTGGCAGCGAGGCCTTGAACCTGTTGTTCTTGTACCCTGCTGACCGTCCAGGTGCAGCGATCAGAGATCAGAGCTGGGGAGGGTTAGGGAGGGTCTGCAGGAGCCCCAACATGGCTCAGGTTCTGCTCATCTCTGTTAGGATGAAGGAGCCTCACTGTCAGACCGTCAGAGAACCATTTGATCCATACACACACACACACACACACCATGTCACACACACACCATGTCACCCACACACCATGTCACACACACACCATGTCACACACACACACCATGTCACCCACACACACCATGTCACACACACACACAATGTCACTTGTATTGCCCTAGCAAAAGAACACAACACATGCCAGACATCAGGAGGATCCAGGTTCCGTCAGGTTCCGTCAGATTCCATCTGCTCTATCATCGGGGGGGGGGGAGCACTTCATGGATCGTGTTATCGGTTGATGTGTCACGTTAGGATCGGGTATGTTGGAATTCTGTCCATGTGCTGCCCAGATACGAGCATCGGGCAACGCTCACGTTCCGTTCACTTTAAATCTTGTCCAGGAATGCGTCACCAAGCACACCTGAAGGGGTAACAATGATCTTAACACTGTATACAGAGAACTATACACAGAGAACATACTATGTTCGTATATATATATATATATATATATATATATATACAACTAGCATATAACTATCTATATCTGTATACAAGAACTGGAACTATCTTTTTATATACATCCAGCTTCCAAACTCAGTCCACATCTTCAGCTCAGGTTACCATCCCTTTAAACAATGTTTGCTTGGTGCAAATCCACTTTACAAGAAAAAGATGCGTATCCCAGTGATGCGTCAGGCCACAGATCTGCTGCTGGTTTAACCGTGGACTGTCTGGTTTACAGACACCATGGCTTTACCACAGGAGATCTCCGAAGCTGCATCCATCAGTAACACAGCCTTGTGTCTGGTCCAGGATCAGCCTCCATCACTGAGCACTGCACAGAACTGCTCTCCTAAACTGCTTTCCAGGGCATTTTGATTGAATATGGAATCATCCAAATGGAATATCGTAATCAGATCCATTTGGTGGCGCGTTTCGTTAGTAATTCCAGTTATCTGAGAGGAGACGTGCTAGAGAGCTACAGGAGAGCCAAGCATGGCCAGCATGGGATCCTCACACGTACCGAACCATCTCAGGGAAAGAGAAGTGCAGTATTAATATGATCTATCAAGTCAGTCCCCTTTAGCTAGTAGAAACCCTCTGCTGTAGTCTACCTCCTCTCAGGTTTCTGTCTCGAGGAAACCCACCTCAAACTCCCCCGGTCGAAGGTTTAGTTTGAATAAGCTAGCCAACCCACAACATATGGGCCGCAAATGATGTAAATATATACATGAACAGTTCCAGAACATATATACTTTGTTAGATACGGTGTGTCATTCTGTATGTGTGGGACAGGGAACAGCACACGCTTCATCCACTGAAACCAGGCGGAACGATACAAGCCATGACACTGTCATCTGCTGAAGGATATCTGATCTGCCAGCGTCTCTGCTCTGATGTGTCCTTGTCTGTGTCCTGGAGAAGCATGAAACAGCCTGGAACCAGATTTAACACTTCTAATGACATCTATCAACGATATAGGATTTTACGTCAAAGCCGCTGTGTTTCCTGTTAGATAAACAGTACTCATGACAGCCCTGCAATTAATTGTTACCCCAGAGAAGGGGAATGTGAGTAAGGCTCGCGTGGCCTTGACTGACACGCACCCAGGCCTCGCACACACACACACTCACACTCACACACACATACTGACACACACCCAGGCCTCGCACACACACACACTCACACTCACACACACATACTGACACACACCCAGGCCTCACACACACACACAATCACACACACACACACACACACACTGACACGCACCCAGGCCTCACACACACACACAATCACACACACACACACACACACACACTGACACGCACCCAGGCCTCACACACACACACAATCACACACACACACTGACACGCACCAAGGCCTCACACACACACACTCACACACACACACACACACACACACACTGACACGCACCCAGGCCTCACACACACACACACACACACACACTGACACTCACACGGAAAGCACAAGACATCCAACGACAGCTTAGCTATCGTGAGTCGAGCAGCTTTCTGTCTCTCCAGGGGGCCCAGATGTAACTTAGCTCTCAGCGTTAGCGCTCGCATGGCACACAGGCAAGAGCCAGGGCGTCCTCCCAGTTCGTGACAGCGTTATTGCTGCGGGGTGTGACTTTAGAGCTGCTCTCTTTGGGAGGATACCGAAACAGGAAGCACAGCCGTCACCTGCTTAACAAGGGCTAGCTGTTTTATTGGCATGTTTGAAGCATAACTGAGAAAGAGGAGGGATAAGGCCTGAGATACTCAAGAGGAGGTGCCATTGTGTCACAGAGTCACAGAGTGTGCCGTTCCCCCATAGGAAGCACAGCCTGCTCACATCTATAGAGAGCAAACTAAAGACAGGCTTTCGTGCTACCCAATCATCTACTGTATAGAACTGTCCAATGGAGTCAAACGTTGCCCAGATTTACCAGTGAAGCAGAAAAACAGGATTAAACATTGATAATTTGTCCTCCCCTCTAAGTGATACCTGTTTCACTCAGAACACACTGACATACGTTAAGCGTGTGTGTGTGTCTGGTTGTGTTACAATGTAAGACTGTCCGCTGGTGTGTGTGTGTTGGCTGTTCCTGTGTGTGTGTGTGTGTGTGTGTGTTGGCTGTTCCTGTGTGTGTGTGTGTGGGGAGTGTGTTACAATGGAAACTCCATTTAGGTTCTGTAGCTTGCAGAGTATGCCAAGGTCACGAACACAATTGTAACCCAAGGTGTCAGTCACCAAGGTAGACTCTGGAACTTTATTTTCAGCTACATTTATGAGACAAGCAACTGCCATTATGATGAATTATGATATCAGCTAAGCTCGGCCCATTAAGCTCTTATTCAGAACAATGTGGCACCTCACATATCAACTCTGTCTGCTTGGTGTGAACTGAATAATCCACAGCAACACAACTACCTCAGCAAGCAGCTACAATGGGGACAGATAGGAAATATGTCGATTCTCGTTCCATTGTTAGACTACCTTTATATACCATTATAACTTCAAATTGGAAACAAGTACCATTTGATGGATTGTCAACTAGCCAAGGGATCAAAAAGACCAGTCTGAAGAAAAGAAGCGTTCTCTAAAGGAACACGGTAGAGTTCTCTAAAGGAACACGGTAGAGTTCTCTAAAGGAACACGGTAGAGTTCTCTAAAGGAACACGGTAGAGTTCTCTAAAGGAACACGGTAGAGTTCTCTAAAGGAACACAGTAGAGTTCTCTAAAGGAACACGGTAGAGTTCTCTAAAGGAACACTGTAGAGTTGGCAATATTCCATGGAAAGCTCCTCACTTTTCAAAACGTGTCCAATTATCTGCCAAGAAAACACTGTTGCTGGGAGAAGCTCAGATGCCTGTTACAAACCCCTCTGGTAAAACCAGGAGGAAGGACCAGCTTTACTGTCATTCTGACAGCTCAAACCAGGCTGTCAGCCGTCCTGGTCTCCATGTTTGTTCGGTATTCTTCACTACTGACAGAGTGGCTGCATACAGCACTGATAATCCCACAAGCTGTTTATAAACATCAAAAGGTAGTAGGCCTGGTGGTGACCTAACACACACACCAGGGTCCAGTTAGCAAAGACTTCTCCAGGAAGATTTTGTTATCTTGGGTTTGGTTTTCAGGGCAGAAGGTTCCTTTTCACTGGGAGAGTGTGAAAAATATGCTGAAATTCAGACAATTATCGTAATTATCACACAACAAATGAATTCTGGCTAAAATGAGAATTAGCCTATATTAAAGTTCACTGAAGAAGATAGAACGAGAAAGCAAGGATGAAACATTCTAGAAAGAAAAGATCAAAGTCCACTTTCTCCTCCTTTTCTCCTGAACGATTCCAACAGTGCAGATAGTGGCATCATTACTAAAGATGGTGATTGTGGATTCTGCTCAGGATTTCAGCCCCTATCCCTTTGAAACCCGCAGCCCACCGAATGAGACAGTCTCCCCAGCACAAAGACCTCAATAAGGGATCTATGTAGATGGGCTTCTAGCCAGCCCCACAACAAGAATCAGAATAAATCATTCTACCAACGCAGTATCTACACACACAAAAAAACCTAAATATATTGTTAGATGGAAGAAGTTTTCAATGTTAAACTTTGGCCGGGGGCTTCACTGGATTCTCGCCCTGCTTCAGTGGCGTTCATATGAAACGCAACGACGGCAGCTGAGAAATAGCAAATTGGTGGCGAGCTAATCCTCCCATCCTCCTGTCAAGACAGGGAACAGCCTCTGTCTGCCGTAATAGTCGGCAATGAGCAGCTTGAGTAAACACAATCAATGGAAGACACCGGGATATGCACCGCCGAGACTCCCAAAGTCTCCCCCTATTACTTTCCCTCCCCCCCCCCCTCGCCCCCTCCCCCCCCCCCTCCCCCCCCCCCCCTCCTTGCTCCCAGCAGCACTTAACAGCCCCAATCTTTGTGAATTCTAAACAAATTACAAACCGTGACACTGGCATTGATTCAGAAATGAATGAAATAATAAATACATGGCAGGTACTGGTATGAGTGGGTGTTGTGTTACAGTGAGTGTGTAGTCCCCCCTCTCTCTCTCTCTCTCTTTCTTTCTCCCCCCTCTCTCTCCCTCTCCCTCTTCCTGCCTCTCTCTCTCTCTCTTTCTCCCCCCTCTCTCTCCCTCTCCCTCTCTCTCTCCCTCTTCCTGCCTCTCTCTCTCTTTCTTTCTCCCCCTCTCTCTCCCTCTCCCTCTCTCTCCCTCTCTCTCCCCCCCTCTCTCCCTCTCTCTCTCTCTCTCTCCTCTGTGCCCAACACCACTTCTGCTCCCAGATTACATTCTCTTCATCCATTATTAATGAAGTTAAACTACTAGTGGCATGCTGAATGTGCTGCATGGGAGATTTGTGGCTAATCCAGCACAAAACAGGCCCAGTCACATAATGAAGAAAAAATAAAAGAACAAATGTCAACAGTTTCACACAGGGACTGGATTAGCCCCTCCCCCCCCATCCCCCCCTTCTGACCCCCCCTACACACACACACAGACACACACTACTTACAAGCACCTTTCACCAGAGGAAACTCACCGTCAGTTTAGTGATTTGTGTTGTAGACTTGATGGTGGAGAACTCCACCATGTTCCTTTACAGCCAGATCTAGTAGTTACCTGGAGTCGTTTAGCAAATGCTATCATCCACAGGGATGTACAAAGAAGCGGAGCAGGTCATCCAAGACTAGAAGCTCGTCTGTACACTTATCAGAAGTATCGACCAGCTCAGCCATTTTGTCTTTGTTTGGCCTTCTCTCCGTTTCTCCTCTCAGACTCTCAACTCACCTCAGGGTTTCGGTCCCCATCAAACCTCCCCTCTGTTTCTTTTTCTTCTCCCCCGTCTCTCTCCTCTCTCTCTCTCCTCTCTCTCTCCTCTCTCTCTCTCCTCTCTCTCTCCTCTCTCTCTCCTCTCTCTCTCTCCTCTCTCTCTCTCCTCTCTCTCTCCCTCCATCTCTCTCTCTTCTCTCGTTCTCTCTCCCTCTCCATCCATCTTTCTCCCTCTATCTCTCTCTCCCTCCCTCTCTCCCTCCATCTCTCTCTCTCCCTCCCTCTATCTCCTTCTCTCGTTCCAAGCTGCTATAGACCAATTAGATCTAACCGTGGTCCCTTAGCGGCCCCTGTCTCCACCTGGGGTACGTGGTCAGTGGAGACTCTGTGTAGCTGATCTGTTTAACATGTTATTGATGAAGCGAGACATCAGGCTCCTTTTATTACACCAATTTCATTCTCTGCCGATTTCCCCCCTCAGCAAGGTAGCAGCAGCTTTGGATTGATTTAGCGTGCGATTGATCAGCCACAGCTTCAGCAATTTATTGGAACCTTTCCACCTGTAATTAAGATCCAACATCCATGTGTGTGTGTGTGTGTGTATGTGTTTGTTTTTGTGTATCGTTAAGAAGGCAGACGGAATCTATTCATTTTGGATGTGTGCAGTATTCTGTTTGACAGTAGTCTACACTGTAGGTTATTTTGCTTTTCAAAATGGGAGTTTTGAATCCTTCTTTACCAAAAAAAAGTCATGTCCTAAGTCACCAGGAATACAGTCTATCTCGTAAAACTGACCAGAAATCACAGTAGCTAATGCGTTCGCTTGTAAACATGGCCCAAAGCTTCATTCCAAATTAATCCTTGTGCATTTGAAGCAGTTGAATGTATGAAATTAATATCAGAGCTGCAGAAAGCCAAAACCACCATGACATCAGCAATTCACTTTCTCTGGTGCTCAAGAATGGGATAATTACAAAGAACACAGAGGAAAACAGACAAGTACTTTTTAAATATACGGTGCATTAGCTGAGCTTGTGAAGAGGAAGAGAGGGGAGGCGATCATGGGAGCTGTTCTGTGAGCCTCAGTAGGGTTGAAACCTCAGCTTGTGTTCCTGCAGAAGTACAGTCTCTCTGCCCTGCTTCACATCTTCTCTCTTAGCTAGAATCATATGGATCATCTTTAAATCCATTCAACAAGCTCAAGAGCTGTTCAACACTCATCCTTTTAATTTGGTGAATATACAAGCAGCTTTCTGTGATTAATACACCTAGATTGCTACTTGAACAATTGAAAAACACTTTCTCTCACATTTAAGGAGGGTTTGTGGCAGCTAGAAATATGTATTTTACCTCCCCTTCCTCCCTATCTTTCATCCACTACTGTGGATGTCATCTTTTCTCCTCTGTCTCTCTCTCTCTATGTCTCTCTGGCTGTCTCCCTGTCTCTTTGTGTCTCTCTCTGTCTGTCTCACCCTCCCTCTCTCACTCTCCCCCTCTCTCTCTCTCTCTCTCTCTCTCTCTCTGTGTGTGTCTCTCTCTCCCCTGCCCCCCCACTCTCCCTCTCCCTCCCATCCCCTCCCTCCCACCCTCTTTTTCTGTTCCTGTCTGGTAGTGAAGTTACACCCACAATAAAGTTGACTTCCAAGTCATTACATTCTGTATAACTTATTAGCAGCACATCAAATGATTTGTTTAAAGATTTGTGGGTTTAGAAACACCAATTATATTCCAAATGTTATTGTACGGTCACACTGCACCGGGAAGACAGAATGAGAGGCGACAATCACTTGTGGTTTGAGACTAGGGCACCGAATAGCTCAACAGCTTCTGAAATGAAAAATGTTCTTCACTTTAATTCCTTTGCAAAGGACCTGTGACGTTTATGGATGATTGATGATTGATAGTACAATCCACAAACTGGATTAGAATAAGAAAGATATTATTATTATGGTTTTAGGTGGTAATGGGTGTTGTATGAGACCTTAATTTAGTAGTTTAAATAACTCTTGGTTTGAGATGTGACAATGTATAGGGAATTTAGAACTTAATTTCAGAAACTGATTTAATCGTCCATTAATTGTATTATTTGTGACAATTTATAATACATATAATATGTAAAAGTGATACATGGTTGCATAAAAAATAACAATTATTATAATAATTATTATAAATAATAATAATCTTACTGAAATAAGGCTGAAGAGAGACCTATTTCAGCTATTCTTCTTTCAAACATGAGAGGACACCACAGGCTACAAACTGTACGTTGTCAGTAGAAAATAGAACAAAATCTATCTGTGAAATAAGTGATTTGTTTGGTCATAGATACAAAGCTACAGATGTAACAGCTTGTGCATGTAATTCCAATCTTTCAAGCACCGCCTGACGTTGCGGGAACGTCTTTCTTGTGAGAACTGCCCCGAGTAGTCAAAGAAATACCTCAACAGTTAATGTGGTTCATTTTAATATGTTATATTCTGCTTGGATTTTTACGCAATTAAATACATGTACATCCAAAACACTGGAACTGTGCACAGTGTAAACTGCATGTCATATACAGTGCATGTAAACGCATGAAATACAGACATGTAAATTTCTGTACTATTTAGTGCACTTAGTCAATTGAACTGAACTGAGACCTAATTTGATCTATATCGGGTCAGACTTCCTCTGAGGTAAAGAGGTGCATGCTGACGTACATGAAAGGCAGCTGATGTTACAAACTCCTATTGAGTATGCACAAGTAAAGTTGAAATGCCCAACTGTATTGCTGTGGGCAGCTTAATGTGCTAGTTAAGAGTCTGCACAGCTTGGTCAGGTCACCTCCTCTCTCACATCACACACCCATCAGAAGATCTTTCATGTGTCCTCTGGCGTCGCCAAAGATGACAGCAGCGGATCAATAAGTGCTTGAAATGAGAAGAAGCCGCCGGTTTGCCCTGGAGGCAGAAGATTTCATACCCGCCAGCCTTTACTGAACTTCAGCCATTCCTGTGCACCCTTTTCTTCGTGAGAAAAAGAAGACTCTCTTTTTTTTTTGATTCTCTAGATGAAGGTAGGAACGTACACCAATGTGTACTCTCCCTCTGGTATGACAGCAGGGCTGGGCGGGGTGTGCCATGCAGGCAGAGCTGCTGTCTGAATAGAGATGCGGGGTTCAGATGATGCCCTTTGCCGTCCAGGGTAGATCATAATCACAGTACAGGTCATCTTCACACAATTTAGAGTTGACAGCCTTCAAAGCGTTACATAACTTGAATTTTCTCTCAATTATTAATTTAGGTTGCTTGTATATATATATATATATGTGTATATATGTAGCCTGACTATAAGCCTGCATGTTTGTACTTTAGTCTATATATTTGTTCCCGACCTATGACATACAAATAGCCTATAGCCCTGTGCGCCGGGACTCTTTAAAACAGCAGTTATCCTATAGCCTGTTAAACCAGTAAACCTATTTTAATGTTTGCCTAGCAACACCAACTTGCTCCCTAAAGCGAAAAGCCTTATAAAGATAGTTAGTATTGGCATTTTTTTTTTTATGTGCCATTAAACACTGTCTGCGTGCATCTTCCATATCGGATCTGTTTTCCCCATAAATGTGTTTAAAATGTAAACCTAGTCTGAAGGAGTCCGAGGAAAACAGCACAGCCCCTTATCTGCTGCGGGTTTTGCTTCACTGCTTTATTGCGACGAAATTCCCATGTGGTTGTGTGCATTAATTACCTGTTTAATGGAAGTATGACTGCAAATGTAAAAGAAGGATTAGGCATGTGAAACTCAGGCCCAGGTCCAGCTTGGCTCACTTAACAATGGAAAATCAGTCAGTATTTTACGGATCTATAAAGACCATTTGCATCTTTGCCCAGCTGTTCACTTCATCTGCGCATTAACTGAGATTTTATAAACTGGCCATATCACTATCACATATCCAAAAAATACAGAAAACCCGTGGTCTTTTTTTAAATTGTAGTTTTTAAAGGCATGTATAGCCTTTATTAAATGATCAACAACTAGGCCTATGTGTTAAATGTTATACTGTTTGAGAAGGTTTATAAATGTTCATGTTCATTTTTGTTTTGTTTTTAAGTATAGACCTAGTTTGGTCGGTTGCTTATGTAATTATAAACTAATATCCTATTAATTGTGTTAATTCTAAATTTCGATACATTGCATATTAGTATGAGCATGGATGGACAGACCACATCTAATCCATTTGATTTCTACAGCCCTTTTTACAAGCAATGTCACAGTAGAACTGCACCTGTGATCACTATACTTTTATTAGAGGGCCTGAAAGAGTTTAGTTGTGATGAAAAATACTTACTACTGGTACTTTTATGGGAAAGTAATCACAAAAAATTGCATTGCCTTTATTCAAATCACAAACAATTAAATTTAATCTCATTCAATGAGTAATGACAAAAGCCATTTTCATTGACGTTATTTTATACGCTCACATTTATTACTCCATTTTTATTGTTGTAAGTTGAGAGCTTGTAAGTTTACACGGTCTGCATGAGCACACGGTGATACGCACACATTCACACACACACACACACACCCATTGAACGCGCACACACACCCTCACGCAGACACACACACACCCTCGCACGACACGCTCCTTCTCAAAGCTGGAGAGGGAGGAATGGAGAGTCTGTCTGGAGAGAAAAGTTCCTGAAACTGAGGACGATCCAAGGAGAGAGAAAGACACACAGTCCGCTTAGCGAGTCGACTTCGAAATATTTATATATCAATATCCTAGCATATGATACAAGTTAAAGTTTGGCGTCACATTCTTTGATCAGATAAACGGATACGCGACTCTGATAAGTGTTTCTTCAAAAGGAGGAGACATCTTTTATATCTTGGACTGTTAGTTTCCCCTTCAGCACCTTTCATAGCGCAAAACCTTTGCTGTGGACTTTACATCTTTATCAGACAAGAACACAAACAGGAGAGAAGAGTGATTAAAGCTGCTGCCTGGTAAGTCTAAGAGGATCTTTTAACCCAGATGTGAGTCAATGCAGGTTAAGGAATTAGTTCCAGCTCGGCTCGGTCTTTTCAGTGTAATCTATGGAAGTCTGATGTGAGTTTCATCACCACTGCAGTAATGTAAAGGGACATGATAAGTGAGATGGTGGCAGGTTTCACCTTACAGGGGGATGATAATGCTGTATCTTTAGCACTGCAGGGAAACTGTGCCTATAATTAATACAAAAAAACATGGGTGTGTTTTAAAGATGTACTAGCCAAAACTATTATTTTATTCATCTGCTGTAGACTATGATACATTGTGTTCAAATATAAACGTATCATACCAAATGTATGCTGCGTGTTTACAAAACAAAACCTTGAAACCACCATGAAATTCTAGCCTATTATTGCTCAATACAAATGTATCAGCTAATTTAATACTTGGTTGTGATGTTTTGACGTTGAGTGGGGCTAATACCATGCAAAATAATATATATGTTTATTTTTTGTAGATTATAAAATTTCTGAAAGCTAAACTATAGCCCATATAAACATGCAGTCATTATAGACCTATTTGAACAGTGGCTACAGGCTTTTAAAATACAATATAATTAAAAGCCTATTAATTGCCTTGATTGTATTATTCATATCACTAATAATTTTACTTAATATTCTTTATTTGTGTTATTATTGTTGCTGGTATTGCAGGCCTAGTAGTAGACTAGTAGTTGTGGCCTTCTAAATAGCAAGGCTACTCCTAATGTTTTACTAGGCTATTAATAATATCATAATAAAAATCTCAACCTAGAAATAATACATCTGTCATAATTTATTTATTTCTGTTTTTGACTAGTTATTGAACTGTAACAATGATCCAAATCAACCCAAATAACGACAGTACGCATTAGGCCTATTGGTTATTAATATTAGTCACGGCATTCATTATTAGAATGGACAACCACTTCCTTTATTCTTTTAGACAAAATTTATTTTAACATGTTTATTAATTTTCGTTGTATGACACTAGGCTATACATTTATTAAAAAATACTATTGCAAGGTAGGCTATGACTGGGCTCTAGGCTATTAAGGCAATTCCCTTGATTATAATTTTTTTAAATAACTGCATGAAACAGTATAGACTACTTTAGATTTCTTTGAGGCGTCTTCTACTTTCCTTCCTCTTTATTATTCAGACCAGTGCGTGAACATTGTCATTAAATTAGATTTAAATATATTTCTAGTGTGATTTGCTTCAGAGCTATAGGTGGAAAGGTTGTATTGAATGAAATCTCATTACAGCGCCTGATTAGATAACAGGAGAGACACACTAACCTTACACCTTCTAGTCTGAAACCAGATATTTAATTTTGCTGTGGGACACCCGATACTCTTCCCCACTACAAACCAGGGTTACCCAGGTATACACCGTGTAGAACTTAACCTCAAATGTCTCCCTTCTTTGAATAAAATGGCAGATGTAGAGAGCAGGTGTGTGGGTAACAGTTTGTCCTGGATATGGTGTCTGGAGAGAGGAAGATAGAGGGAAAACGGTTAACAGCATGATTGCATGCAAATTCCCCCCATCTTGAATTATCATAAGCAAACAACGGAAGCCTTGACTAATAAAATCCCATCTGTGTTACTTCATATCGAGTTAGTTTAGAGCTGCGATAATGAATTTTGTAATATTACACCGACAGACATCTCAATCAGACACTAATCCCGTGATTTCACTGCAGAATCACTCATATTCCAGACTGCTGCAGTTTGCTGCAAATACATCACGGTCACATACCTTGAATGTGGCTGTGTGTGTGTGTTTGTGTGTGTGTGTGTGTGTGTGTGTGTTTGTGTGTGTGTGTGTGTGTGTTCATTGGACTTCTTTTCGTAAAGGAGTTCGAAACCAAAAGATCCCAAAAATGTTTTCAGCAAAGTCTACAATTGATCCATTTAATAAATAAATGGACATATAGGCTATATTAACATTGAATTATTTTAACAACTTCAACGTATGGCAACTCTGATTAGGTTCAGGCACCCGTGAAGCCTAAAAAACAGCACAACTTTGTTTGATTGTGTCACTAAATCAGACTTCTTTTTTCTTTCCAGAGACAGTTTTAAACATCTGATCATGGATTCCCACTGCCGCAAGATTGCGTCAACTTGTGCACAATTAGGTGAGTTTGTGAGCAAATAGGATGTTGTCATCAGCATGGCCAGAATTAATGCATTTGAAGCGTCTTAAACCTACATGTAACCTAGAGTAGGCTTCAATAGGCCTTCTGAGCAGCGATGGTCTCTCTCTCCCCCTCTTTCTCTCTACCTCTCTCTCTCTTCCTCTCTCCCTCTTTCTCTCTCCCCCTCTTTCTCTCTACCTCTCTCTCTCTCTCTTCCTCTCTGCCTCTCTCTCTCCCCCTCTTTCTCTCTACCTCTCTCTCTCTTCCTCTCTCCCTCTTTTTCTCTCCCCCTCTTTCTCTCTACCTCACTCTCTCTCTCTCTCTACCTCTCTCCCTCCCTACCTCTCTCTCCCTCCCTCTCTCCATCTCTCCCCCTCTTTCCCTCCCTCTCTCCCTCTCTACCTCTCTCTGCCTGTCAGAACAGGTCAGAGTAGCAGGCCTTCTGTCCCAGAACCCTCGCTGCTCTTGAAAAGCGGGTCTGTGACATGAGGGGCAATGTTCCCTGTGTTGGAGTGACACCTAGCGGTTGGTTATGGAAGTGCAGTCGAGCACGTTGAATGGAAATTAATGGAAATTTATTCATGTTTTAGTAGATGTAGAAGTCCTCCGGAATAGTATATTAGTGTTAGCCTATATTTTACCCAGCCTACAATTATTTCAAAATAAAAAAAAATGTTACATTGTTATATTAATATTAGATATTGTTCTCTGATATGTATGCATTTTATTTGACATGACTGAAGCAACTGGTGCAGGACTTTTCAAAAAGACTAAAATATTTTAAAATGTGAGCATTTATACGCCTTAAATATCATCATTTTATTTATTGTCATCTTTGGACTAAAATATACAGACAATGTTTAAATCTTAAAAACCGCCCGGTTAATATACCGAGTGTTCGGAGGTTGATTCCATCCCAGTAGTTGTCAAGAAAGACCTAATCTTGTTTAGACTAAACGAATTACCAATAATTCCTAATTTAGCTCCTACTGAAACAATTTATTGGTGTGAGAGGGCAGCTGTACGGCGGAGGGACAATTTGTGATCTTCCATTGATTAACAATAACAAGATAAATAGACACATAATTATATGAGGAATGCAATGATGATTTAACGAGGCTGGTGAACAGAGACACCGGATCGAGGAGCCACTCTTTTACTCCACATAATGTATTCAGGATAGATTGACTCCAGGGAAAACGAAATGTATAATGAAGGCATATTCGTGAGGAGGAATATACTAATGGAGGATTCTGATGTCCTCTTAATCCTATGTAAAAAGCCTTGTCCCCCCCCCCTCCCCCTTCCCTATTGACTGAATTACTAATGAATGGCCCTCTTTGGCGTAGCGCGCATTATCTGCAAAATAGAGATAGTGCATAAATTGTAAAATGAAGAGGGATTGGTTAATCCACTGTAGGTCTGGTATTACTTGAATCAAGAAGTGAGCAGTCAGCGGTCCCCTGATTTGCAATGTAGCCCACAGCAGACTCTATGAACATGGCTGCTCCCATAAGCACCACAGCATGCGGATCACACTATATTATATCATAGATAATGTATCAGTCAGAGATATACATCTCTAGTTTTGGTTAATTATCACTTAAAAAAATTCACAGCGAGTCATTTTCATATGTGTTCATTAATGAGTTGAATTGTTTGTCATGTAAACAGTGAGAGAGTTTGACGTCTCAATAGCACTCAGACCCCTTAAAGCACTTTGACCTCCCGTGCTGTAGTAAAGGGATTTATAGAAATGATACGGACGAAGTGAGGCGAGGAGAGTAATTCATAGTGTCGACTAATTGCTATTTTATTATGAACACATACAGGAATGCAATATCAGAACTAAATACAAAAAAACATCAGGGAGGTAATAACCACGCAATTGGTTCGTGTCTCTTCCACCTCGGTTCATCGCCCCCCACCAGACTGCAAATGGGACAGATATCAAGTGCTTTCACTGGATTAGGATCCATTTGAACTTGTTAGTAGCTCCATGTGTCAGAAGAGAGAAAGGTGCTCATGTTTTCAATGTTTATTCTTTATCATATATTAGGCCCATTTAAAATATCCCAGGTGTTGGTTTGATATGTTCCTGATATTTGTTAGAACTAGAGATGAACCAGGTTTTTTCGTTTGACTGGTTGGCAATTAATCACGTTTGGTTTATGTCCAGGTGTCTTAATTGATCAAGCTAAATAGGGTTTGATTGTCTGTAATAATGGTGGTTACCTGTGATGTCGTGGATAATCAGGGTTAACTAAGGTGACAGAAATACTCTGGTACAACTAATGTTTACTTAGCGTTTACAAGCCATGATCTAGTGGGAATTACTGACAATTCAATGAGATCAGCTCAAACTCATTTAAAGTCCCTCTTCAAAAATCTTAGGCAAATGAGAGTCTTATCAGATTAAAACTAGTACAAGTGGGATCAGTGAGACCCGGGGAGGGCTGTAAGGCAGAGGGAGACAGACCCTGAGATAAGAAAGGCCTGGTGAATGACAGGTCTCTTTTAGACTACCTCCTTATTGTGCTTAAAGAATGATCTGGACTCCGTATGTGCACCTTCTGACTCCCAAAAGTGAGTGACTTTGCTTTATAGTTTGTTGTTGTCTTTTTGGGGGTCTGTTTGTCTCTACAGAACGGGGTATTATTAGAGACAGTCTGTCGTCTGTGCAATATAGACATTCTCCACCATGGTGTTTGTCTGTTATAACTTGAATATCATGATGTCGGAATATAATTTTGGTTAAAAAAAATGACTGCAATGGTTTGCGTACATTAAGGAGTATTGTTCCAATAAATACATTAGGTTTCCCTGGCAATAGCGAACAGAACACAATGAGGGGGTCTACTGCGCAACAACACCACGGTCAATAAAAGAAAAAAACAACAACATATTGTTGTATTTTTCTTTGTCTAAGGGTGCAGCAAAGCGATCATCTGGCGCGTCTATAGGGCACAGCATGCGTCTCATCTCTTTACATGCTTTTTATTTGAAAGAAAAATAAGCACCAACCAACCCCGCACACACACACTGGGCTGCACACACACACACTGGGCTGCACACACACACACTGGGCTGCACACACACACACTGCGCTGCACACACACACTGCTGGAAACACGGTGCTCAGTTCTCTGGGCTCTGGTTGGCTGTGCAGACCGTCATGTCCACGCTGATGACCTGTCAGAATATGGGAGGGGGCCTGGTGACGTCAGATGATGACCTGTCAGAATATGGGAGGGGGCCTGGTGACGTCAGAGTCTCACAGAGAGGCACCCAGCCTGGGCGGAGGGGAACAGCTGAAATGAACAGCGCGCGGTGCAGTGTGTGTGTAGATGTAGTGTGTGTAGAGTCCTGTGTGTGTGTAGACAGGATCTAATATCTCCTACCTGTCCTTGTCACTCTGGTACTCAGCCCAGTTTGCAGTATCAGAGCCAGATATAAATCTTTCTCTTCCTTTCAGTCTAAAAACGCTGCTGTTTGCCTGCGATTCATGGGATTCTTATAAGACATTTTAATCCGTTTATTCAAAGGTGGCTGTGAACTTTAATGCAGTAGGAATCGCGCTCACTGTAACATCTTAAAACCACTGATTCCTTTTTGAATCCGGTGGACGTGTTTTTTTGAGCGGTTTTCTTTTTTTTCTTCTTTCTTTTTTTGGTTCCATTGAGGGAACATAATCTGCGGTCTGACAGTGTTTTTCTATCAATGAACTCTATGAGGGATCCACTGAATTTGGACCATCACCACCTCCACCACCACTTATCCGGGAATAAACTCGCGTCCACGCAGCACACGGCACTCTCAATGGCCTCTAATCTGCAGCCTCTGCAGAGGTCTGTGGACTCCAAACACCGGGCAGAGGTGCACACTGTCTCGGACACTTCCAGTCCAGAGTCTGTCGGTAAGATCTGTCTGTCGGTGCGTTAAGGAGAAGGACGGATGTTCTAATGATGCACATCCAACAAAAGATGGATACCTCATTCATACGCGTAAAGGGAGTTTGGGGGCAAGAAAGTTGTAATATTGCAGTCGTGCAAATATAACAGATTGTGCAGATATAAAAGAGTGCAGATTCAAAAGAGTGCAGATATAAAAGAGTGCAGATATAAAATAGTGTTGGAGTGATTTCACATTTTAATGAGCTGCTTTTAAGGAGGCAGCGCTTAAGGTTTGTTTCACTCTCGAGAGATCTTGGTTTCTTTAAACTGTCATAATCTGACTGTAAACTGTAGGTTTATACTAAAATAAGAAAAACCTTCAGAAGTGTTTCACAATGAATATTGTCTGGTTTGAACGTTAGTTTGTTTGGCTATACCATGTCTGTGCGTTAACTAAAGTTTAACTAAAACTGAATACTGAAATCAAACTAAGAAATAATATCATGTATAGTTGGCCTAAACGCTTATGTATGTATATATTTGTATCGTTTACACCAGTGTCCGTTGTCAGATTTGTTTATATCTAATCAAACCTATATTAAGTTTTAATTAAGATGCCACTGATAATACTTAACCTACAGCTATAGAGTTAAACAACACTGTCTGACTGAACCTCCTGTTTATTCCGCACAGAGAAAGAAAAAGGTCAGAGTAAAAATGAGGATTCTTCAGATGACCCTAAGAAGAAGAGACAGAGGCGGCAGAGGACTCACTTCACCAGCCAGCAGCTGCAGGAGCTGGAGGCCACCTTCCAGAGGAACCGCTACCCCGACATGAGCACCAGAGAGGAGATAGCTGTGTGGACCAACCTGACAGAGGCCAGAGTCAGGGTAAGACCCAGGGTGTAATAATATACACAATTTACCCTTTATGTGTATAATTTGGAGTGATTTGTGTCAGTTTAATTTCAAGTAGTGCGCATGGTTACGCACTGCCTAAAAAGTAGGCTCATTAAACTATTCAGAAGCTGTGCCATTTGTAATAAATACGTATTCAACTAGGCTTAATCATTTGAACATTTTATTCTAATAAAGCAAAATTTGACTTTTAGATTGCTTTAAAGTATAAACATAAATCTACAGGGTATTTCTCCGTAATTTAGCCTAATCTCAATTAAAAAATAACAATGATTCGCTTTTAGGACGTGCTTACTTTTTCATGCCAGCTTGAAAATACGCTCAGCAACATTATTGGCTTAACAAATTAATTAACATTTAGTTTGTTTTGAGCGTAACGACCATAATAACGGGCTAATAAAGATGTTAACTGTTGTGGATATTGACATTAGTCACTGACAGATACCAGTCGTGTCACTACATTGGTGTGAAAGAGGTGCAAAGCTTGTATTTGATGTTAGTCACCCGTGTTGTGTAATTAAGGTCACTGTGATTGTCTAAGGAGGAATACACATCTGACACCACATTAAGACATTTAAAGATGCTCTGGATGTGGATTGAGATTCTACAGAAACAGACCTGTAGCTTTGGTGCCATAACCAAAATATATACTTTACAATAAGGAACTTTTTGCAATTATGAAGATTAAAGCAAATCAATAAACCAAAGGATTAGTCATATGGTAGCTATCAAATGAAAAAAAAATCTGGATTAATTTATACTATGTTATTTGCAAAATAATTACTTTAACACGGTATAATAAAACACATTTACGGTTGGCAACTATTACCGTATTTTTCGGATTATAAATCGCGGGTGCGATTTATTACCTGGAGCGATTTATAGTCCGAAAAATACGGTACCTACTGATTTCCGCAAGTCTCTTTCACATAGATACGCAGCCTATGTGTCACATTTAAATTCCAAGCCAAACACTAATATAACTTTATCCTTGGTTGTAGGTGTGGTTCAAGAACCGGCGAGCAAAATGGAGGAAAAGGGAAAGAAATCAGCAAGCTGAGCTGTGCAAGAACGGCTTTGGTCCCCAGTTCAATGGACTAATGCAGCCCTATGACGACATGTACCCCAGCTACACATACAACAACTGGGCAGCCAAAGGCCTCACCTCAGCCTCTTTGTCCACCAAAAGTTTTCCTTTTTTCAATTCCATGAACGTCAACCCCTTGTCATCGCAGACCATGTTCTCCCCTCCCAACTCCATCTCTTCCATGAGTATGACCTCCAGCATGGTGCCGTCTGCAGTCACCGGTGTACCAGGCTCCAGCCTCAACAGCCTCAATAACTTGAACAACCTCAGTAACCCCTCTCTGAATTCTGGAGTTCCCACGCCGGCCTGTCCCTACGCGCCGCCGACCCCTCCTTATGTGTACAGGGACACTTGTAACTCCAGTCTGGCCTCCCTGAGACTGAAGGCCAAGCAGCACTCCAGTTTTGGATATGCCAGTGTTCAGTCCCCGGCCTCTAATCTGAGTGCCTGCCAATACGCGGTGGACAGACCGGTCTGATCCCTGAGAAAACACACACATCGCTACACACCGGAACGAGACACTACTTTTTCATTTCTTCTCCTTTTTTTCTTTTTTCTTTTCCAAAAAGAGCACTAGAAGACTAAACCACTGAAAGGAGCTGAACTCTGCCATGGAGTTTCAACACTTCAAGGGAAGTAATTCGACGTTTTTACCTGATGAATATATTTTGTTCTGCATCGGCTAGTGCAGAATTACAGGATACTTTGTTTCCTATAAGCTTGTTTATTTTGAAGTTTCACATTTGGACTCAAAGGTTGTACATATCTAAATATCTTCTCCAGTTTATAGAAGCGAATGCTTTAGCTCTGTTCCTCTCAAGGTTCAATTTAACAACGCATGTGGAAACCCCTAAAAAGAAATAATGTTTTGCTTGCAAACAAGGAATGTACATACTAAAACGCACTAGTTGTGTGTTTCTAACATATAAATTTATTATTAAGTGTCTGTGTGAACATCGATTTAGAATAGCAATCCTGGGTATTAAATGACGCATCAAATGTTCCAGCGAGATTGAATTGTTTTTATTTTTCTTTCTGTGTATAATATTTGGTACGGACTCCTGTTTGTTTTTGTTTTATTTTTTTATTTTTTTCAACATCAAAAAAATAAACTATTGTGTTTTATTTAATGGAAGTAAATATATTGTTCAAAAAGTTTTTTTGTTTGCCATTTTTGTGCTGATCTAAGCATGCAAACAACAGAATCCACTGCAGGTCGATTATCCGAGGCTGTATTAACTACTAGGTCAAGAAAAGGTCTGCATCCAATACACATAATACACAAACACCAATACACATCATCACTAGACCAGACTAGGCAAGATTTCCCTGCAGATTAACTGCTGAATACATGTCTGCCTTTTTAGCAGAGTGATCAGTGATGCTTGAAATAACACTGGAATCAACAAACATGAACTGGAGCACAAGACAAAGGCGCGAGCTTGTTATCGTCACGCGTTGTAGAGGCTCGAGGCCTGATCTTGGACAGCAGCAGAAAGGCTACTGCAGTATAGTACTGCGTGTGTTTCCAGGATGCTAAATAAATACCTCTTTAGTCTGAATACATTTAGTCATTTAGCAGACGCTCTTATCCAGAGCGAGTACATGCATTATATACAACTTTGTTCGAAGACAAAACACAGAACAATACCAAAAAGTTGAGCCAATATTAGTCAACAAGATTACTGAATACATTTATGTTTTATAAATGCAGCCACTACTTTTAAAAACAATTGCAAGCAAACACAAAAACAGCTAAATTAATTCTATTAATAATAGAATGATCGATTAATTAGCCTAACTAACTGCAACGCCAATCACATTGTTACATTTCTTCTCCAAATATTTCTAAATTGTCAAATTATTTTATTAATTTGACCGCTTGTTAGAAGGTTTTGAACTTATATAGACTCGTTTAGTTTAATTCATCAATGAGAACAAACAAATATCTAGCGGTATGCAGCTTGATCTGGAGATGGAGGAGGAGGGTACAGGATCTCTGCTTAAGGCTGCAAGCTGACCTCTGCAAAACAATCCACAACTAAAGTCTTGGCTCGACGGTGGATGAATGCATCGGAATACTTCAACTGGATAAGCCATCTGTTTCAGGTAAACTATTTATGTTCTTCAGACCAAAATAGCTCACTGTAATATGTGGCAAAGTCGCCGTACGACTGGCGCTTTGCCCATCCGACAATGTACTGCAGACCTAACAATAATATCTTGCTTATAAATGGTGTTGACAAGTTATTGATTGTTTTATACAAATGAAAACAATGGGTTCTTGTTTCCAACGAACGGGATCATAGTTAGGGAACCTTAATGAGAAATGGAGGAGACCCTGGAAATGTATGTAAAGTATTTTCAGCAATTCTTTTTTTTTTTTTCTCTGGACAAAAATGCAAAGGACGTAAATAAAAAATGTCAGTAGGTATGCATGAGTAACTTGCAAGCAATGATCGTCTGACAGGAGGACGAACAAGCAGTCTGAGACTCAATACACATCATCCCAATCCACATCTGGGCGCTGAAGACCAGAGAAGAGCCAAGTTTTTCTGTCTCATTCGCCAAGAAACCCCTCAAGATGTCAGTCTACAGTCTCCTTCTGTGTGGACTGCCTGCAACAAGGTAAGATATAGATTTTAAAGCCATATAACAATATTTTGAAAGCAGATCCTGTGTCCTAAATAACAGTGCTTGTTAGTTTAATTCGGTCAATGTCTAGTAAAAGGGAAAAAGCAGTAACTATATTACTCTTGATTACTTTTTCAACCTTTTAGTCTATATATTCGAAGCTAAAGATCCCTCACGGGCCTGTGTTTGTCTTGAGGTGAAAAGTCTCTAACATCCTAGGACACAGAACTCATGTTATAGGAAGCCTTTGTTATTCTAAGAGCTCATCTCACAATAATCCTAACCCCACTATCCTCGCCTTCCTATTTGCATAACTTTTGTCATCAACCTTTAAAATATTAATGATGTATTAACTAGACTTCTACATGCTATCGGCTAGAACACACAGAAAATAACCTAATTTCCCTATTTTTTTTCCTTCTTCATGAATTGTTTTTATTATAATACACTTGTTTTTTTTAAGCGTGACAAAAGTGACGGAGTCTAACTTCTAACTAGGATAATTAATACAGAATCAATATTCCTGTCATGATGCACCCAACGTGAGATGGTTTAGGGGTGAATATTTTGTTATAACCTTGTTTGTATGTTTTCAAATCACATTTCCACATCGTATTAAGATACGCAGACTGTTTTATAATATTTCAACCAGATGATCTGTTTTATACACGTAGGTCACCAATGCAGTTATGGATCTTGCATTTAAATTGAATGGTGATTGTCTTGTCCCCATTGTGTGACCGTCAAACATGTTTTATCTGTTATTTATTAAACCTACAATTTACAATGTGCATGTAACAGCGTTTATAAAATGAAAGAAATGTCGTAATAAATGCTACATTGAATTGAACATTTGGCTCGTGAAACAAGAGAATAGTTTCACAAGTTGGAACAATTGTTGCAATTATCAAGTGGGCAGAACCCTCGCCAGGTTCGGTTTTTATGTGCTGAAATTCAGTGTAAACTAATTAAGTGTTAAATAATGTCATAATCCATGCCACCACTGCAATTATTGGTTCGGAGATGGTAGCATGGCGCAATTTTATTTGTTTTGTGTGGGCTAAATGACGCATTGCTTTATATAAGGTAATTAGGCCTAGCAGGATTTATTGATCAAAGCAGCTGCTGAACCGTCTAAATGTGAAAACATGCAAAGCTGTTTGTTGTTTATGTTCTTGGCATCAATACAAATTGAAAGGAGAAAAGATGAGAAACGTCAGTTAGCTTAATCAAAAACAGGTGGATGGAAAACTATTGAAAATGAGATTTGCTGGTTAAACATGACTGTTGAAAAAGGAGGCGGGAGTGAAGTAGGTGTCTCAGTGGACAAAACACGGTTCATCCTCTGCTGAGTTTGACCAAACCTCTGGTGGTCAAAGGGGGGTTTGTTCATGGACCAATCACAGCACACAGGCCACAACACGAGGTCACCATGGCTGACCTCACACATTCTCACCCTCACCTACAGCTCGAGACCCCACCCCCCACCCCTCCCCCCCCACACACACACACCCCTTAACTAGACCTAGGCCTTCTCCTACACTCCGCCTCCACAGATTCCTCAGGCAAACTACAATAAATGGATACATTGATTATGTTCTGTTTCAGTAAACAGGGGAGGTGACGTCACAGTGAGTTTTCTTTGTTGATGAATACAACAACATCTATACACAAACATTTTATATGAATCCCCTTCCATATCAACACCACACCCTACTCAAGTTTTTTTCTTTAACTGGAAATAGAAATGTCTTAGATAAGTCATAGCTTATACAAACAATACAAATCTTTATAACCGTATTCTACACTCGGTGCATTGATGGTTGTGTGAGTGTGTTTTCATGTGTCTGTTTTAATGAGTTGTGTGTGTGAGAGAGAGAGAGAGTGTACTGTACTTGTGAGCTCATGAGAGTGTGTGTGTGTGTGTGTGTGTGTGTGAGCTAGCGGCACGTTTCTGGTCGCGAGCGCTGCGGAGCGTGTGAAAGCAGATAAGGAAGGGAAACTTCATGACTCAGATACTTCCTGGTCTTTGAAGTCAAAATTAAAGCAGGAAAACACACATCTTAGATGTTTTCACTTCAAATCAATTTCTACACGCACGCTATAGTTCTACCGTTGAGTGTGTCCAAAGGATTTGCAGGGACCAAATTAATATTCCTGCAATAGCCAAACAAAAAAGATAATTTAATAAATCGAATTAATAAACATGTTAATTAGATGAGTCTTTCATGTGAAGGGTTCAATTGAGGTTTGTTCCTTTGAGTACTGGATCTATGCTGTAACGCAGATATAGCTTAAGTCCTTCTGGGGAAATAAATACGTCAGCGTTGCAGAACATTACATAATAGCCTAAGACAGATATAAAGCCATCATTCATGACAGCTTCTGTATGACGGTAACTAACAATATCTACATCTAACTTCCTTACTCCACCTCTGACATGCACATGTCCATAAATGTAGAAGACAACTTCCTAATTCCAGCTGTCACACAGTCCAGATCCACCTGGAGGATGAGGTGTCATCCAAAACACGTTTGGAAGACCAAGCAAAAATATTGAACATGTCTTTTCACGTTAACCCAGTCAAACCAGTGATGAGACCAGAGACAGTGATGTGAATAATCACGTTCAGACACCTTTAACACGTCAGTTAACACTTTCTGTGGGGGTCTAGAAGGTTCTAGAAGGTTTTCTTTTCTGATGTCAACTGTTGGAAGGTCTTCATTGACTCCTTTCTGATAGCGCCTGTCACACACGCAGGAAGAACAGACTTCACACTACATCAGACATATGGCCGGCATCTTTTACTGTGACACATAACCTACAAAAAAACCCAAAACAAAACATTCTTCTTACTAAATAAAAATAAATAAAAAATAAAATCAATCTTTGTCAGACATTATTTTATGATTCTTCCCCCATTTTGCAATTGATTGATTTATAGTTTGACAAAAAAGCCGATTATCAAAGTTGTTGTAACTATTTTAATTGTATAAGCTTCCACAGTAATTGTGCAAGACCCTGACAGCATTACAGTGCTCGGAGACGCGTCACAAGGGGCCCCTAGAGTCTGGCTGGGGAACTGCAGCTTGTCATTAGACACGTTTAGTCCTCTTGTGAATTTTAAAACGAATTAGATCCCAGGCAGTTTGTATACCATACCTATAATGCACATGAGACCCGTGGTCTAGATCACGTCAAGACTCCTGGCTCCTTCACACAGTCCTTCCTGACTTGCCCTAAGGGATATAAAAAAGAATTACCAACCGTAGTATAAGCAATATAGTGGAAACCATTCCTCGAGGAAAGAAGCCATATCTCAACCTAGCGACTTAAGGACACAGGGTAGGAAGCGACTTATTGGATAGAGGCCCACCCAGAAGTGACTTATATGCTCAGCCTGTATATGTCGCAGATGGGTGAATCTCTGAGGGTGAATCTCTGAGGGTTAATATAGGAAATCCACTAAGGTGTATTGATCTGTTGAAATATCCCCTCTGTCCCTGATCTCCACAGGATCTGGACGACCACAGGGGGGGTGATGGGGGAAGAGACCTGGATCTCCTCTCTCTCCTACTACCTGGGAAGCCAAGCAGGCAACCAATCTGCTGTCAAAATGAGAGAATATATCATCACATCTTAGCATTCAGTGATAAGATGCTGCTGTTGCAATATGTCATGAATGTATTTTCAGGTCAGATTAGAGAATAACATTTTTTAAATGCTTTTGGTGAAAATGTTTGGTAGAAAATAAAACGTAGAAGCTAAATTGTCTGAAAAGTGTTCATTCTGTTTCAACTAAAAACATGTTTTGATCAAGTCTGTGATTTCACTGTTGACACATTACATTAAATTAAAATGAATTATGTATATTATATTTGTAAATGATCAATATTACATTAAATGATTAATATAAATGAATAAATGTAAAAAACCAGGGAAACTGTTCAAATTATGACATTACAATGTGATCTTGTTCGTGTTATAGAGGAAGAAATGACTCATGAAATCATCGAACAGAATCATAACAATGGAGTCCATGGGAAATCAAAAGAACATTATGACATCATCAAACAGAATTGTTCCTGATTGGTCCCACATGATCCCAGGTCATGTTCTGAATGCAGCAGTGATTCCTAGTTGTTTTTACCCTAACATCAGACAACCATACCCACCTCTGTGTGACACCAGGCCTTCAGCAGGTGGATCATTCCTCCACATGAGTGTAAACCCATCAGCCACGGGCCAAGGCCCTGAGCAGGGATGGATCCTCTTATTGTTTGCCATGAAATTGCTCATGTTTATGAGACGTATCGTAACAGAGGAAGAGGCAGAGCTTTGCAGGCGAAGATTACAAGCCTGTAAATGTTCCTCACGCTGGCTCGTGTGTCTGTACAGCCACCCTGGACTCACCTGCTTTTCCTCCAGCCCTGTTTTAATCTTTAATAAGGCCGACACGTCCAAACGCGCCTCTCAGTCTAATAAACTCTGGAAAGCAATCTGCCGCCCCGCTCCGGTTCCAGCCCCCCCCACCCCCGAACCCTCCCCTCATTACTGGGCACGGTGGGAGAGCGGTGGGGCTCGCTGCCGTAATCCTCGCTGAAAGACGTCTCTCACCCCATCATTAATGAAATGGATGAAATGATGAGACAATACGCACACACATTCACACACACACACACATATATATACACACACAGATACATACATATATATATATACAAAAAACTCTCACACACATACTATATATATTTTTTCAAAACTCTCTCATACACATACATTCACACAACACAATTATGTTAGACAAAAGGTATGATCTTGAAGAGGTCATTAATCTAAGGTTCTGATCAATGTTCTGCAGCAGGGGAGGGCAACTCCGGTACTCGAGGGCCGCTGTCCTGAAGGTTTTTTGATGTTCCCCTGGTCTAGCTCACCTGATTCAAAAGAACAGGTCGTTATCAAGCTCTGTGGAAGTCTGATAATGACCATTCATTAGAATCAGGTGTGCTGGAGCAGGGAAACATCTAAAATCGGATTTGCCCATCCCTGGTCCACAGTCACCTAATTAGTCCTTGTGAGGATATTTAGTTGGCGATTCCACATCTTGCCACAAGAGGGCAGAAGAACTAATCAAACCAATTAATACAGTGAAGTGGGTCATGTTAACTATACATCTCACATTAAGGTCATATGTTTACTTTGTAACTTCTGTAAACTCTCTACAAGTCACACCTGCAGTTCTAGACTGTATAGTCAGGCAAATAATATCCTGCCAATGGAGAGAGCAAAACGTTAAGCAGAAGTAGCCTACAGATACATTATTGTCATTATGTATATTATCCTGCAACTCTGTGTGCTGTACTTTACCCTGCTGCTGTTGTGAACTGCAATTTCCACCTCCTGGAGGACAAATAAAGGTTAATCTAATCTAATACTAAGTACTGACAATTCTTATTTACTCAAGGTAAAGTAAAGAAGTATGGACATATAACATGTTAAGACCTATACCTAAAAAGTAGACATTTCTACAACCTGTTTTCGTGTCATGCTGGTAACTGGACCTTACATCAAAATAGTACTTTAATATATAAAGACTATTGGTTAAGGAGCAAAATGAACAAGTTGAAAACAAAAAACAAATAGTGAGGTACACCTACTGATAACGTGAAAATCGACTTACGTACAGTAACCATGTATTTGTAGTTTGGTACTTCTCATCTGACATGACCCAAATATTTGAAATGTATGTGGTTTATCTAGGGTCAATGAGTCGGAAAATGTATGTTATCCTTCATAAACTGGTACATTATATTTCCACTTCCCAAAGCAGGATGACAGCAGCTGGTGTCTGATGATTGAAGCAGTGACCGTGTTCAGTCACACTTCAGAGACAGATTGAAAATGTCTCACATATCGAGTATTATCGCTCTTATACGACTTCGACTTGTGGTTACTGAAAGGAAAATTATTTTGTGGAAGGAAGATAGCTTATTACATCTAATATAAAGGTGAATATTTCCAATCCAATATGTTTGGGTCACTGCGTCGACACCACTGAGCTGAAAAGCCGTTTAGTGTCGTTTGATGGTTCAGTTCTCGGTAAATGTCAGCAGGTGTCGCTGCGCCAGAGCGCATCGACACGGTTACTATAGGCAACATCATACGGTTACTATAGGCAACATCATACGTTTACTATAGGCAACATCATACGGTTACTATGGGCAACATCATCACTAGAAACGCTACGAGTAAATTGTCATCACCGAGAAAACGCAAAAGCAATATCTTGACGGATCATGGTTCCATGACCCCGATTTAAGGAAAC
The DNA here is from genome assembly GCA_030340685.1 of Protosalanx chinensis. Taxonomy (NCBI): domain Eukaryota; kingdom Metazoa; phylum Chordata; class Actinopteri; order Osmeriformes; family Salangidae; genus Protosalanx; species Protosalanx chinensis. The sequence goes on along the minus strand of CM059330.1, from coordinate 13,154,772 downwards.
CACCAAATAGACGGTACCCTCCGTTCAGAATCGCAAAATAATCTATAAATTAACTATATAGTTGGAAATAGTTGTAGGAGCACACAATTCCATAATTACTGTTAGTTCAACACGTACATCATGTCTTTCAGAGGTCTTCAAAGCAGTTAAATGAGCACTTTGCTGTAACTCCGTTAGCGATCAGCGACCACCCCACCTCTGCAAGGTAGACTCCTGATGATGTGGGACATCTGGCCTGTTCAAAGGCTCGTAATTCAAGACAGGGACAGAGAGGGGGAGAGAGAGGGAGAGGGAGATGAGGGACAGAGAGGGAGAGGGAGAGAGGGAGAGAGGGGGAGAGAGAGGAAGAGGGGGACAGAGAGGGAGAGAGAGGGAGAGAGAGAGGGAGAGGGGGGACAGAGAGGGAGAGAGAGGGGGAGAGAGAGGGAGAGGGGGGGACAGAGAGGGAGAAAGAGGGGGAGAGAGGGGAGGAGAGGGGGAGAGGAGGGACAGAGAGGGAGAGAGAGGGGGAGAGAGGGGGAGAGAGGGGGAAAGGATGGGGAGAGAGGGAGAGAGAGGGGGAGAGAGAGGGAGAGGAGGGACAGAGAGAGAGAGAGAGGGGGACAGAGAGGGAGAGAGGGAGTGAGAGGGAGAGAGAGGGTGAGAGAGAGGGACAGAGGGAGAGAGGGAGTGAGAGTGAGAGAGAGGGAGAGAGGAGGGAAGAGAGGGATGGGGGAGAGAGAGGGACAGAGGCATAGAGGGGGAGGGATGGGGGGATGGAGAAAGGAGAGTTAAGGGAAAGGGGGAGGGTAATGTAATGAAGCTTAATGTGACCTCATATCACATCACATTATATTCCTCTCCTGTTCTCTATTGGCCTTGCGTTTCACTGTGCACACAGTGTGTGTGTGTGTGTGTGTGAGTTTGTGTGTTTGTGTATGTATGTGTGTGTAATTGCAAACCAGCATGTTCATCAACGTGTCTATCTATATGTGTCTTACTGTGAGATGTGTCTGCACAACATACCGCATCTGTAAACAGGAACACTGACTTCCTGTCTGCCTGTAGATGTGAGCCAATGTCTCAGTGCTCAGCCACCATTAATGAACAGGTTTGGTAATCATCTAACATTGCATCATAACAGGTATTGAACCTGTTTTTTTTCTTTCTACCATTCAAGGTCTTTATTGCAAACAGTTGGCTGAAAAAGAGTGACTGGAACACACCGTCAGTCAAAGATAAAATCAGTTCAGTTCAGTTAAAGTTTATTGTCCCCCAAGGAGGACACTTGACCGGCAGCAGGTAAAAAACATACAGATAGCACAACAGTTAAAAGGCACATCCACATCCACATAACACAGATTAGTTAAAAACACAGTTACACTAAAATTCATCTAAAACTTCAAGAATTGTGCAAATTTAGTAACCTGATTGCACTTGGTACAAATGGTTTTGTACTGGATCTTTTGATGTCCCTACAGACAGCTTTTTGATTGGTAAATCCACCAATGTTAATAGCAGGCCCTAAACCAATCAGATGTGTAAACAACTTACAATGAATGACTATGAGATGATTATGACTAATAACTGTTATCATTACTATGATCATTAATGAGGCGTTAGCTACCTGAAGGGTGGAGCTGAAACTTTCCTTTTTCACACAAACTGTGAGCATGTGTGAGTGTGTGTTTTTAGTGGGCGTTGTTAGACATAAAGTTCTGCTCCCAAATAATTCAGCATTCAATTGAGACTGAATTTCAACAAGAAAATCTAAATTTTTCTATGTAATGTATGTGCTTCATGTAATACAGTTTTTAATTAAATTAGTTGATCGGTCAGCCTAACATTTAGACATTTTGTTTAGTTTTATAATATTTTCTTAGTCTACCTCAAAGTCTGACCCCTGTACTTCTGTGCACGTGCTACAGGACCAGTTTGGCAAGCTATAGAACGAGTTTTGGTGTGTGTTTTGAGTTTTTCAAACTGCTATGATTTTACAAGCCTTGATTCAGACACTGCTTAACTTTATTTAATTATTATCAGTCGAAGTTAATGCACCAACTCATAAAGTACATTGTTGTGTAAAACACTCTACATTTGACTGTGGCACAGCAGATTTGCACTGGGGGTCGTGCCCCAGTAAAAAGGGTCAAACGATGCCCCAGAGGTGTTTCATCACCCAGTATTTAGACATCCCTGCTTGCAACACAAACCAGACATGACTGGATCTGAAGCACTAGGACCCTGAAGCAGCTCGTGAACCAAGAGGGCGTGTTAAAGCAGACTGGAGCTGAAGCCTTATAGCCCGGCGAGCTACTGACGGCTACAAGAGACATGCGAGACCAGGGGTGCAGCTGAGACAAAGCGGAAACCAGTTTTTTTATTATTATTATTATTATTATTATAAATCACCTCGTTAGATTATTATTGTGTATTTGTTTACAGGAAAGCACAGCTAATATGTCGGTGCTAGCTTTGCAAGAGTATGAATTTGAGAGACAGTTCAACGAGGATGAAGCCATCCGATGGATGCAAGAGAACTGGTAGGTTCAATAAAGATATGAATGACCAATACTGTTAATGTTAACTTATTGGATATATGTAGGTCGACAAATGCTTCATGTTTCCCGGAAATTAAAGTCCGGAAAGAGCAACTTGAATTCAAAATAGAAATCAATGAGGCTTCATCAAAGCTGCATGAATTCAGCCCGGATCCTGATACAAGATCCCCTCTCACATGCAGGATAACCTCCTGTTCACTGGTCATCTGTGGTCATCTGAGTAAAACTGACCATGCAGGAGTCAAATCAGCAGAGCATTTCTATTGTCAGCCTACATTTTGTTATTTTAAGCCGGTCGGTTTAACATGATTGCTTTGCTCTCAGATATTCAGGAAAGTTCTACAGGTTAGAAAGATTTGACTTTATTATTGGCATTCTTGATGTTGCAGGACAGTGTACCTGTTATCTGTCTCATTTCTCTGGTTCCACTCTGCCCACTGGGCCTCATAGTTAGTGTTATGAAGGGGAGCATTGGCCGGTCCTGACAACCACTGCTGTGCATCTTGTCAGTCGTCTGTTGTGTTGCAATAAGTCATTAAGGACACACAAAACCTGCTGGAGGCTGAATACTCACAGGCGTCTGACCAGCCACGGTGACAAAATGAAAAACTCACCGAGTCAGTCCATATCTGTCTCTATGTCTTTATAATCACCATCTTAGAGAGGTTACTAGTTTCCCAGAAACCGTTGAAAACAGCGATTTAACAGTTACTTAAACTGAGTTTGTCATCATGACAAGCATAAAGGCCTAAAACGCGTTTATTTATTCTACTGACGGTAAACGACGTCTGTCAGTGATAGTATACAGTATATAGGTGGTTTATGGAGAGATTGAGGAACTACAAGGAACAGTGTAGTCAGACCGGGTCCACCATGTATGAAATAAGGGGTTATACAGTAATATTTGAAAGTGTGACATGTATATATATCTGTAGTTAAACGCAGAACTTTAAAAAAAAATGTTACGCTCTGGACCGCGTGTGAGGAGCTGTCCAGATCTTGGTACTGATCACTGACCAATCACAGGCATCTTCTGATGTCCGCCCACAGACCAATCACAAGCATCTTCTGATGTCTGCTGACAGAGCTGCAGCCAATCACAGCGCAGCTGACCTGTGCCCTGTCGGCGCCTTGGCAGCGTGGAATGTCAAACACAACTCAGGCCTTCAAAGGGAGGCATGACCCCCACAAGTTATTTCCCCCTGTTTTAAACTAATAACGTACGCAATTTAATGAGTGAATCTGAATTATGATGGACGAGTAAGGAAGAATTTAAATACCAAGTAATTGTACACATATTTGTATGTATTTTTGAACCATGGACCAAAGTAGGCATTCTTTGTCCAGACTTTCTTAAGTTTATACATCTTAGACATTGTGTTTACCACACAAGGAGACAACATCACACAAACCAGCTTTTTTATAACAGTCTTTTAGAGCACAAATATTGCTCCCATAGTAAAAAATAACTGACACGTTTTCCCCTAACTGCGAAATGATTTATCAACTTCAATCAGTGTTTGGAAATAGATACTTGCCTGTCAAGACCCAAGTATGAATATCACGTAGATTGTAGCTAGGCACTCAAGCTAGGAACCAGTGTGTTTAACAACAAACAATTTGCTTTCTAAGATACGCCCTTGCTCTGAGGTGAATGAGTTTGCATCACCTGTGTTCTTTTTGAGTGGCAGCTTCAGGCAATACCGCCAAACCGGTCTACAATGTACCTTCAAGCTCTTTTACTTGCCATATAGTAAACACATAGTGGCCTTATGCTCCCATAAGACAAGACATAATGAAGGAGATGCTGGATGAGGGAATAGGTGATGCTCACATCAGCGTCATCGTAACCTACATCATGTCCCCCAGGAGACAAACTCCCAGTCATGTCCCGTCCCCAGAGAAGGGGACACCAGAGACATCGTGAACTTGCAGATTTTAACGTACAACTAGGCTGTGTTGTTCTTGTCTACCCAGCAGAGTTTAGCTAACGGCTAGCTGCTATTGCGTCAGAGTAAGATTTGGTCTCGTTGTCTTAGAGGACCTTCTGGCCGCCCGCCACAAAGATACAAATACTTAAGCTGCTGAGTCATTCTCTATTTCCAGTGGCATCACCATGGTACAGGGTCGAGGTGGCTTGCTTTGATTTCAGTTACACCTCAACTAGAGCGCATGAGTGAAAGATACACAAGCTTAGAGGACCACTGTCTTCTGCTGTCCAGACAGCTCCTACAGGTCAAGGCTGGAGGGGCGAGGCTGGGGGGGTGTGGTCTGATGAAACGCATGAGTGAAAGTGTTCTTATGGCTGTTATTACTATCGATCTCTGTCCTCATCGGAAGCGTATACGTCTCACGCAGTAAGATGACTCCAGTCTCCTCCAGTGTCGTGTTACAGATCTCAGCCTCCTTCTCTGTTCCACGGTTGTTCGTTTCTCTGCCTGCTTTCAGCCTGCAGTTAACATCTTACCCCCCCTGCCCCCCCCCCCCCCCCCCCCCAAGACAAGTAGGGTGAAGTGCCCTACTCAAGGACACAACAACAACAAAAAACGTTTCTGGGTGAAGTCGCTCCTCGTTGGTTGTGCTGTACACTTATTATCTCTGATGTTGCCTTTTGGAGACGAACAGGAAGTGTTGATTATGATTGATCTGCCTCCACCCAGAGACGCATTCCTTCTGGCTGTCTAGTCGCTCTTCTTCTCTGGTACGATTAACGTAATCAGCATTAATATTATTTAGCAGACGTTTTCATTTGAAGTGAAATGAAGGGGATTTGAACCTGCAACCCTTTGATCTGCAGTTCAGTGCTCGAGCACAGAGCTCAGGTTAGGGAACAGGGATGTAGTTTGGACTTTGAGTCAAGGTATTAGAGGAGCGAAGTGTCTTTTAAAATACCTCCTGTGATGGATGTTATCACGACTGTCACAGCTCAGCCAGGGATGTAAAAAATGCAGAGGAAAAAGAACATCAGGTGCGAAAGTGTCAAGGAAAGGGCGTGTCCTCTAATGTAAACCGTTGTACTTGACTCAAGGCTTCTTCTGGAGACTGTAAACTGGTACATGCATGTCTTATTGATATCTTATTTATGTGTCCCCCTCGTCTGGCAGTGTCCTCCCCAGTCTAGAGTTTGGTGGCTGGTGCAGGTTACTCTGAGGGTAACTGGAGACCCACTGTTACCGTGGAACTGTGTGGTGTCCTGACTTCACAGAAGCAGCAGGGAACAAGAGCACTCCGCCCCAACCCAGGGCAGCTCCAGACACACAGACAGACACACAGACCAACGTGTGTGTGTGTCTGGACACCCAAGCACACACACACTCACACACACACAGACACAACCACACACATAGCCTCATCCTCACACTGCAAAGTCAGGGTTATGTAATGGATGAAGTCTCCTGCTCCACTAAGACAGATCCAAGTTCCCCTGCAGGTTAGCCAGAGGCTTTATCCAGCACAGACAGTGGGGGAGGGGCAGAGTAGAGCAGGGGGGGATCAGCCTCTAATACTGCCAGTAAGTGGTTCCCTGACCAACGGGAAGGTCCTCAACACCTCGTCCTCACAGAGGACTGCAGGAGGGTGGCCTCTTCGTAAGGAGCACCAGGAAAGGGAGGCTGGGTCCTCGTCTGTGTGGTGAAGGACCAGGCTGAGGTTAGGGCTGAATCAGGGCTTGGGAAGAACAGGGTAGGGTTAAGGTGGAGGTGGTTAGGGTTAAGACTGTGGTATGGTTAGGGTGGAGGTGGTGAGGATGGTGAGAGTTAGGACTGTGGTAGGATATTGATAGGACTATAGTATAGATAGGACTCAGTTTAGTTAGCTTCCATTTAAGGGAGGTAGGGTTGATTTTAAGTAATGTTTTTCACACTGGTAGTAGGTTGTATTACAGTAAAAGGCTCACAGCCCAGTTTCCTGCCCTTGATTCTAAATCATGTCCTTTGAAACGTGGACCCAGCTCTGTGTTGGCCAGGATGGTCTGATGCATGATGGACAGAGAGGGAGAACCCAGACACAGGCTCGCTCGCCCAATCACCAAGCATTAAATCAGCGCTGTTGTTTGCTTAGCTTCATCCCTGTAGCTTTAGACTCTGACTCTTAGCTTCACACACTCGTCCCCTGACCACAGTCTCACCCCAGACAGGCACCAGCATGAGCGCTGACAGGAAGGTTATGGGTGTGTGCAAAAACGGCAAAGTAGAATCTTTCTTTGTACGTGAGCTCGCTGGTTTCTTATTCATGTTCTGGATCACAGCAGGAAAGACCTAATCAGGCTTTTAAAATGTAAATGTTTATTTTTTTGGTAGCAAATCACTACTGGGGTAGTTGGAAGGCAAGGAGGAGGAAGTATTTTGTGAATCTGTCACCTGCATTACAAACACCAGCTTTAACCTACAGTGTTATATATTGATGCTGTATCAGCTTTGTTCCACAGAAATGTCTTCACCAGACTGCTCTCTCTCTCTCCCTCTCTCTCTCCCCCTCTCTCTCTCTCTGTCTCTCTCTCTCTCGCTCTCCCCCCCTCTCTCTCTCTCTCCCTCTCTCTCTCTCTCTCTCTGTCTCTCTCTCTCTCTCCCTCTCTCTCTCTGTCTCTCTCTCTCGCTCTCCCCCCCCTCTCTCTCTCTCTCTCTCTCTCGCTCTCTCTGTCTCTCTCTCTCTGTCTTTCTCTCTCTCTCTCTCCCTCTCTCTCTCTGTCTCTCTCTCTCTCTGTCTTTCTCTCTCTCTCTCTCTCTGTCTTTCTCTCTCTCTCTCCCTCTCTCTCTCTCTCTCTCTCTCTCTCTCTCTCTGTCTTTCTCTCTCTCTCTCTCCCTCTCTCTCTCTCTCTCTCTCTCTCTGTCTTTCTCTCTCTCTCTCCCTCTCTCTCTCTCTCTGTCTTTCTCTCTCTCTCCCTCTCTCTCTCTCCCTCTCTCTCGCTCTCTCTCTCTCTTGCTCTGCCCTGTTCAATCCTGCCAATCAGGAAACAGGATGCTGTCACAGTGCCCAGCTTCAGTCTTTCCTGTTTGTTTTCCAAATTGAACTTGGGAGAGCGCTTGACTGCAAAGAAATTACTCATCTAAATGTATCCTGTCTCAAATTGCTTTTTGGCTCCTTACTGTCGTGGGAGTAAAAAAGAAAAGAAACGACTTTCAACAAATCCAGACTAACATATTTAGGCAGATGTTAGTGAGATGTACAATCCTGATGGCAGACTAACTCAATTCTCCTGAACTGACACTTTCAATAAAGGAGAGGATTGTGTCACTGCGATGTCAGTAATCTAAGGTGAACCTCATGCACCTTTCACAACAGGAACCAGGGAGTTACTACGGTATTTTTTTTAAGTATCTCTGCCCTTAACTTGACCCATTTCTACTGAATCTTCTGCACAAACGAATACTGTGTCATCTCTGGCCGCATATCAACTGACCATGGATGTTTGGCCAGAAATAGACATAGTCTTAACACAAACTTATGAAAACTTGGTGGTTGTTAGTGTAGTGGAGGTCCCAGGTGTTGTGTAGTCATACAGTATCTACCATGCTGAACGAGGTAAAGCTGGAGGAACAGAAAACAGCCGTTACTCCAGCTGAACCTCCGACTCTTAATCCCGTCGCCACAGCGAAGACACTGGAGAGAGCGGAGAGATGATGTGAATTCACACTGACGTGTCAAACACATTCCTGTTACTGGAAACAGAGGGTAGCCCACAGCTGCAGCGAGAGCCTTCTGATTGGCTAGCCACTTTGACCATGCCCCTGGTCTGTTTTAACCTTAGAGAGCCGGTTTGTCTTCTCTGGTTCAGCCACTCATTAGAAGTTATGGCAAATCATCTGACTGTGGTCCTCTATGTCCCTTACCCAACATGGAGTAGGAAAATATAGTGTGTTTTATGTTCGGGTGTGGTAAATAATGATGAACTCTGACCTATCTGGAGTATTTGTATCTATTGTTTGTTGGACGGAACAATGTGAAAGATGTTTTAAGGGCCACCGATTGAGATGACCCTTGACCTTCTTAGCTCTGAAGGCAGCGTGTGAGGAATTCTGGGATTGCTGCTCATCAGGAATCCACTTGTCTTTGCCTGGCCTTGTAGCCTACTGCACGGCACGTCTCCATTCTTCTCCTCTGCTTGTTTAGCACGACAAACAACGATGTCATTCTGCGGTGGGAACCCAGTTGTCGTTGTGTGAAAGCAGCTTATTTTTACTTTGACTGTACTGCTTTGTCCTTTTGTGCAGCGGAGGTGGCTTAAATCAGTGCACAAGCTGGCAGCAAGCGCAGATGGATGGCATGCTCTGTCTCTGGGGTATAAAGAACGTCCTTTGTCAAATGACCAAAGATGCCCCTCTCAGGGCATTTGAACAGCATTATGAACATAGAAAAATGTCCTGCTACCACAGACATCATTCCAGCAAAGTATAACAGTCTACAATTTTCTTTTTTAATTATTGATGGTTTGTTATGGATTTCAAAAAATCCATAAAAGGAGTAAATTGTGGTCTAATTAAGAACCTGAAACACCCTGACACATAGAAACACAGATCAATAATTCTGCTTAAGCTGTGAGGCGATATTAACGTTGTTATGAGGGCTGTTTCTCTAGTAGTATAAAGTACTGTAATACTATCAATGACACTTTAAAATGGTTTAAAAGTATCTCCTTGAACATAAAGATGATGATTCACCTGAAAACTATATATTTTTTAGCAGTTTGTCGTTTCCAGTCAAAATAGTGCACACTACTTGAGGCTTAGAAACACACCTAGTCAGCAACGTAAAGCAAGAAAGACTGCTGTTTCTACCATGTGGAGCTGAGGAGGCAGAACTGATGTGACACTATCGCTGTTTATGTTTCTAAGTCTCCAGGGAATATAACTAACATATGGGTCTGCTTTTCTCTCAGGTTATAGTTAATAACATGTCAAAAACATGTCAGAAAAATGCTAGAAAATGTGAAATTTTACAGAGATCGGCTGTTTCCTGCAAATGATCTGTTAGACTAGCCTGGAAACTGAACCAATCTGCAAGGTCATGGTTTATTTGATCTGGACTCCTCCCATTCAGACTGATGTCCCACCAACATGAAAAGAGCTGGGCCAATCACCACCAAACTTCTAGAGGAAAGAGGTGGATTTAATAAACACAATGGCTGGAAATTACAGAGTAATTTAGTCAATTTCCTTTTTTCATTCGAATTATATCTTCATGACCTGATAGTATCATAGTATTGGCTTTGGTAATCCTGAGTTGAAATCCTACATTGCAACACTGTTGTTATCATTGCTTCAGCAATGTGACTGATGAGATGTGTTGACCATCCCCACTTTCACCCCCCCCCTCCCCTCCTACCCAGAATCCAGTTCATCCAGTCAGACCAATTCCTGTTTATGCTGCGCTGTTACAAAGACTTTGTAGCCACCAGGCGAGGTGGGGTTCCAGATCGCATCTTGAATTTACAGTGGCGTTGTGGAACCTTCGCCTCTGTTAATTTAACGTCTCTAAGATGACACATGCTCGCACGAATGCAGGAGATGTTGACAGAAGTTCCAGAAGGAATGTGGATGAATCAGTGGGTTTAGCTGAGGTCCAGGATCAAGCTAACAGGCTAACAGGACTTTCACTCCGAGCTCCGAGGTCTAACATCGTCTCAAGCATGTAGCCATAATGTCAGCCATTACTCCTCATTTCAGTCATGGTTCAGATCCCCTCAGGTAATGTCTGATCCACCCACTGTTATTAAGGGAAGCACATGGGAAAGCCATATCTCCCACAGACACAGTCCGTGTCGGTGATGTGAGCCATCGTGGTTTTTTTTGTGTTCACAGGAAGAAGTCCTTCCTGTTCTCGGCTCTCTATGCCGCCTGCATACTGGGGGGACGTCATGTGATGAAGCAGAGGGAGAAGTTTGAGTTGAGGAAACCACTTGTGCTGTGGTCTCTCACCCTGGCTGTCTTCAGGTAAACGCCTCACACATGTTCCACTCATCTCTGTCTAGTTGGGTTTTCACAGATCCCTTGTCTGTGTCTGTCACTTTGCCAGTCAAGTCAAGTTCTGATCTGACCACAAAACACCTCAAATCAACATATCCTGGTCCTGCCTGCATCAAAGCAGCCATGTTGACAATCTGTTTTGCACGGCGAAGATTAGGAGTCGATCCACAGCAGTCAGGGCTGCTGATGGAAGTCATGTCCAGTCCCTGTGTCTCTGTGTCCAGGTGTTCTGACTGTGTCCCTGCCTCTTGTCTTGCTGCAGTATATTTGGCGCTGTACGAACTGGGAGCTACATGACGTACATCCTGATGACCAAAGGACTCAAGCAGTCGGTGTGCGACCAGAGTTTCTACAATGGGCCGGTCAGCAAGTTCTGGGCGTACGCTTTTGTTCTCAGTAAAGCACCAGAACTAGGTAAGGAGATCAGACACACCCAATGTTGTTTTAGTTTGATTTCTTCATTGGTTTTGCTAGTGCCTTTATCAAACTGTTGGTATGGTGGGGGAGGGGCTGGTGTCATATTCTAGAGCGGTTACCTGTAACCATAGAAACATCAAAGCGTATCAGGAACATCGTGTTAGCTACACCTATTAAATAATTACGCAGCGTACGTAATGAGCCTGTAACGTATGCGAAAATACAGACAGATAAAACCTCAATACCGATCAGCAATCTCATTACCCAAAGTCTGAGGTAATCCCCTTAAAATGTCTCGCACACGTGAGATGTCACATTAGAAATCTGTTACACACTCAGACATGTTAGACTCGTCTGTGAAACGTTTGTGAAACGTTTGTCCCTAACTGGGTCTTTGCTCAGTGGCCCCAGCCCTTTTTTTCTGCACGTCTGAGAATCCATTTTCTGCCCTTGTGGTCCTTTTGTGGTCCTATTGTGTTTGCCCAGCTCTGCGGTTACTAGGTCTCCACACCCTGTCAGGTCAGGGTACGAGCCCAGTGCAGGAGTGCCCCGTCTGGGGGAGTGGGAAGGGGAGGTGGGGGCTTCGGCTGGGTGACTTCCAGAGCCTGCTGGTCCATGGCTGACTCACTGACACCTACAAATCAAACACGGCCCCCAGTCAGCCCCCGCGCTGCTCACAGTCACCGTGGGTGACAGACACAGGTTTAGGAGCAGGGAACGTGGCTCACAGGCACACACAGATCTCTCATAAATATTAACCCCTCCCTCTCCCCCCTTCCAGGAGACACCATGTTCATCGTACTGAGGAAGCAGAAGCTCATCTTCCTTCACTGGTACCACCACATCACTGTGCTCCTCTACTCCTGGTACTCCTACAAAGACATGGTGGCTGGGGGAGGCTGGTTCATGACCATGAACTACCTGGTCCACGCCGTCATGTACTCCTACTACGCTCTCCGAGCCGCCGGCTTCAAGGTGTCGCGCAAGTTTGCCATGTTCATCACCATCACCCAGATCACGCAGATGCTGGTGGGCTGCGTGGTGAACTATCTGGTGTACGCCTGGATGCAGCAGGGCCAGGAGTGTCCGTCACACGTGCAGAACATTGTCTGGTCCTCACTCATGTACCTCAGCTACTTCATCCTCTTCGTGCAGTTCTTCATCGAGGCCTACTTCAGCAAGGCCAGAGCTGCCGAAGCTGCCAGGAAGATCCAGTAAAACGCTGTGGGGAGGAAGACGAGGGTCTGGGATGAGGAGGAGGGTTGGTGGGGAAGAGGGGCGGGGGGGGGGGGGGGGTGAAAACCAATGATGGGAAGGAGGGGAGGCAAACGGGTGAGGTGGTTTGATGGACGAGTGAAGGGGGGAGACGGGGAGGTACCCGTGGGAGGGGTGGAGACAGTAGGGGGTGGTCGTTCGGAGGAGGAAGGGAGGGGGGATGGTTAAGCAGGGGTTTCGGGAAGGAGGCTACAGTGAGCGTGAGAATCCTGCTGAAGCAACAACGTATGTGCCTTCTGTTACATCACTACCCAGGAGCACAGAGGCGATACCATGGCAACAGGCAGCCAATGAGCCCCTTGCCTGTAGGTTTCAAAGCGCCCCCCCCCCCCCCCCTCCACTTTATTTGCCATATTTATGAATACGAACGAGCGAAGGGACGTTTTGAATGACCAGACACAGGAACTACAGCTACTAGAGCATTCGTTTACTTGATACGTAGAGAATTAATCGGTACTTATGAAGGCAGGTGGATGTTGGATTGACACCGTGTTAAGCGTTCTGTCAGTGTCTTTACTCAACGCTGTGTGTTGTCTGGTTTTGAAATGTTCGGTAATTTTAAGACAGTGGCGTGTGAGAGTGAAAGGTAGGGCTTTTGTTCGATGGCTGCTGTGTTGGTGGGTGGGTGACTATATACGGTAGGAATGAATGACTGTATTTCTGTAGGCCTATCCTGCACTGTAAACACAATATTTTCGGTGACTCTTTACTTGAAATGGGGGTCTTCACATGGGGGGGGGGGTCTTCATGACACCTTTATGAAACTATTTATTACACCTTCATTTGTGTCGATGAATCTTTTACAACAACTTTCATAACATTACCGTCATGTCGTTTAAAGCGGATTTACAAAAATAAAAGTTTGTGCAAAAATCACCGCTTTGGAAAAGTATCGATAGATGCAGAATGAATTCGCCTTTGAGGTATGATCAATATACGTTGTGAGACACAAAGGTGTAGAATTGTTCAATTAAGGTGTTATAGATCCATATGAAGACCTTAATATAAGTAAAGTATAACCAAACTTTCTCAGGACTTAGGTTGTTTTTCTTTCATATAATGCATATCAAGGATAAAATAGACAGGTTAACATTACATGTAGGTTACAAAATGCATCCTGAAATGTCTCGGTTGTGCTTAGTCGAATAAAGGTCATTGGAGGAATAAGAACTATATGATTATCCTGTAAAGAGTGGCATGCTGGGAAATGTAGTCTCATTAACGTGTTCACACCCATAACCATAGATATACATAAAGGCCTTTATATGTATATCTATGCCTGTAACAATCTCTCAAAAGACACTGATGACAAGAGAGACTGTGCAACCATCAATTTCCAAAGACTTCTTACAGAATACACCTCGCATTGTTAGTTTTAGGACCAGTTTGTTGTTGGAAGTTGGACTGAACTGAAAGAATCCCATTAATATTAAGATTTAAAAAACAAAAGATAAAACACGCAATTGTTAAAATACACTGTAATGACTTCAAATAACACTGTATTGATTAATGGTGTCTATTGTGCTATTGTGCATCTGCACTGTATCAATGTAAACCATTGTTGAAGAGAATCTTAACCTATGAAACCGAGTGAAAAGAGACTGTCCTTCTCCTTTCTGTGTCTGAGTTTTTATTTTGGTCTCAAACACGTCTATCTTGTGGATACATATATTTATCTATCCCTCTCTTTTATTAATCCTTCTCTCATTCATATCATCAGGTTCATGGTATTTAGGTCAGGTAATAAACACCTGTTCTGGTTGTACAGGTGTGTGAAAGCATGAGCTCAAATCTGTGTGCAATAACATGTACAAAAAAAAGAAAATGTAAAAGGTAGTTAAACCTAGTTTAGATTTTTGTTTTGTTCTTTGTACGAGGTGTTAAACTGGTTAAGTTGCACGAAGACATGCTTCAGTATGCTACATAACCCGTTTTCATTTAAAGAGCACCAATTCCACCGGTTTCGACTGACATTGTCAAGCCATCACAACATCTGAGTTAAAACAAACCGGTCTTACCTTACATCGCGAAGAAATGTGGAGCAAATATTTTAAGTGCCTTTTCACATTCTGTGGAACATAGGCTTTACTTTGTAAAGAAATACGTTGGTATGTCAGAAAAATAATAACGAACAAACAACACAATGTAAAAACAACTTAAATGTAAATGTAAAAAGCAACACGAGTGCTGGTGTCTTTGAAACAGTCGATTTGCAATGACAACATACCTGTGTAATGTGCTCCTTATGAAAGCTGGCGTAACTTGACTTAAGCCAATCACACAGCAGAACGCTTTTTATTGGCTACTGTCACCGGAAGAAAAAACGTAAACATACTATAAAATCTGTACCTGACTCCTAGACAAAATGATTAGCATATATTTTAAAATAAATACAATCCGACCCCTTTTCCTATCTTGTGTATAGAATAGCCTATTAACACATGTAAATATATTGCTCTGATGCGTGCAGATAGGTTACATGTAAATTATCAAATCCTGTTCAGTTTTAAGTCTTTCTACCTGTTGAGCTGATAGAAATTCCTTGATAAACTTTATTCCTGTCTGTAAGCAACTGCTTAATTGCTGCGGTGGCTAGCTGAGTTATTAATGTATGAATGCATAACTAATCTGGGTCCAATAGGCTAAATCAGCCTCCCTCATATTTTCAAGTTGCTTTAAATGTAACCTACCAATCCATCATTTGACACTTAACCCACCGCAGTAATATTCCATCTGTATTTATTAGTCATGCTCCAAAAATGAAGAAGTAAAGATAATAATGGAGCCTGATGCTATTAAACCCTCACATTTGCATTGGTGTATCGCTTCCACTGAAAACCTCTGCAGAGCCGCCTGTCACTTATTTACATAATCCAGATACAGTTCTGCACGGATTTGCATCCGAGATCGTCTGGCAGCGCCGCATAGATGCATCACTTAGTATCGTGTTCATCCAAGCACAACAAATTCAATGTATGTGAGAGAGAGTATAGCAGCGTAACCCAGCTGAACCGGCTGAACTCATGTGGCCTGCAGGACACCAGCGCCTTCAAAGAGCTTGTTTTGAGGTTGCAGGGCTGGGTTCTGTGGCCTTCATCAACGTGGCAGGTTGAGGAAACTGAGGTTGTTCATCAGATCGAGGTCCCCAGTTCAAACCTCGCCTGGGGGAAATGACAGACGGGGTAAACCAAAAGAGCAAACACCATCTTTTGTGCATTAAGGTTTTTAAATAATTTCCTCTTTCATGGTAAAGGCACGTCAGGCTTCTGCAACAGCACACATTGACCATTCAATGTTACATAGTCACAGACTGTATCAAGCCGATACGCGTGATACATTTCATTTCGTGCATTGAGTCAACTGAAAACATGAAACATGGTAGGAAATACATCCAAACATGGCATGAATGAGGTCAAACGCGTTGAAGATTGAGTGTGTGTTCGAGCAACGTCTAACATGCGTGAATACCTTCTGGCTGTAGCAGGAAACAGATGATAATAGGCAGCCACATTCCCCTCCACTTTCTATAGGATAGTGTGGGTTAGTGTTTTCTTGCATTATGATGCGTTCTGCGTTATTCAATTTTAATCGTAATCCTATTTTAACTCCCCCCCCCCCCATAACATCAAAACTCAAAATCAAATGTGTGCAAGTCACTCATTTATGTTTGACTTGACCTTTTGACCTCTACATTA
The DNA here is from genome assembly GCA_030340685.1 of Protosalanx chinensis. Taxonomy (NCBI): domain Eukaryota; kingdom Metazoa; phylum Chordata; class Actinopteri; order Osmeriformes; family Salangidae; genus Protosalanx; species Protosalanx chinensis. The sequence continues at coordinate 13,138,884 of CM059330.1, read as the reverse complement.
TTTGGATGTGACGCTAAAACTCGTGAATTCATGCAATTGAAATATGTCACGCCTGTCAGAAACACAAGCATGGTATACAATATGATCCTGGTTTCAACTGAGTGTGGACCAGCTGTGAAAGTGAGGAATAAAGAGGTCAGTTTTACTAACCGGAGCTGGTGGATAAGAGTGACTTTGGTGAGACCGGATTCAGACACGTTTGTTGTCTTTTTGCGCCCCCTGCTGGACTGAAGAGGCAGCACACTGTAAGATGACGACACTGAAGCCGTAGAGAACATTACCTGAACTGAACGCGTAGATAAATGTTTTGTATTAATGTCCAGATAAACGTTTCTTTCTAAACGTTTGTTTCTGTATTTTTTATACGTACTCCATCTCCTGTATCAAGTTCCTGTAACACAATGCTCCAGATTAGTGGTGCTTGTGTACATCTGTGTTAGAAAATGTTTTCTGTTTCTTCCTCTCTATTGTCTTTCGCATTGATCGCCACTTTAAGTCCCATTGTTGCAGGAACGATGCAAATACAGGTGCCAGGTTGGTGGCTTAGCACAAAGTTCCCTTTAAGCCCTGCACAACACCACCAGGGGGGAAGAAAGGTGAGCAATGCTCTCTGAGAGACCCGGTGCTTCCAGGCATGTCTTCATGTCTAAATACATGTATTAAACCCTGCCTCCCTCTTCTAACTTTGCCCAAAGCTCTGCAAAACAGCCCCAACTGTCCCAGGTCAGCAGCCCCACAGTGACCTGCAGGATCAGAGTAAAGCCTTTGAGTGGGCAGATAATGCTTTATTTAGGCCCCTTCATCTGAGGGCTTTTAGGAAGACAGTGAGAGGCTGGTGCAGAGGCCCCACTGCTTCCACCAGACACACGAGGGAGAGGCTAATCTTCTGGAAAGACTGTGTTGTGTATCTGGTGTCTGTGTATCTGTGGATCTTTATTCAGATTTATTTTTCTTCTACTCCAGCTGTCAACTCATCCATCTTTATTTGCACCTTCGCTACCTTTCTGCCTCTCACTCTCCATTTTCCATTCTCTGTCCTCTCTTTCTTTCTGCATCTCACACCATCTCTCCTGTCATCCTTCTCTCATTCCTTCTGTTTTTCACTCCGTCTCTCTCCCTGTCTGTCTCTCTCTCTCCCTGTTTGTCTCTCTCCCTTTCTGTCTCTCTCTCCCTGTCTCTCTCTCTTCCTCCTGTCTCTCTCTCTTCCTTCTGTCTCTCTCCCTTCTGTCTCTCACTCCCTGTCTCTCTCTCTTCCTTCTGTCTCTCTCTCTTCCTTCTGTCTCTCTCCCTTCTGTCTCTCTCTCCCAGTATGTCTCTCTCTCCCTGTGTGTCTCTCTCCCTGTCTCTCTCTCCCTGTCTCTCTCTCCCTGTCTTTCTCTCTCCCTGTCTCTCTCTCCCTGTCTCTCTCTCCCTGTCTCTCTCTCCCTGTCTGTCTCTCTCTCTCTCTGTCTGTCTCTCTCTCTCCCCTCTCTCTCTCTCCCCCTCTCTCTCTCTCTCCCTGTCTGTCTGTCTCTCCCCCTCTGTCTCTCTCTCCCCCCTCTCTCTATCTCTCTCTCTCCCTGTCTGTCTCTCTCAGGTGGATTACCACGCTCATCCTTTGATCTGTTGGTTTTAATTCCCAACAGCTGAAGCAGAAATGTGACAGGACTGTAACATGGAGCTCCAACACAAACCCTCCCCTCTCATTTAGCAGGAAGGAGAGAGGACTGTAACATGGAGCTCCAACACAAACCCTCCCCTCTCTGTCAGCAGGAAGGAGAGAGGACTGTAACATGGAGCTCCAACACAAACCCTCCCCTCTCTGTCAGCAGGAAGGAGAGAGGACTGTAACATGGAGCTCCAACACAAACCCTCCCCTCTCTGTCAGCAGGAAGGAGAGAGGACTGTAACATGGAGCTCCAACACAAACCCTCCCCTCTCTGTCAGCAGGAAGGAGAGAGGACTGTAACATGGAGCTCCAACACAAAGCCTCCCCTCTCTGTCAGCAGGAAGGAGAGAGGACTGTAACATGGAGCTCCAACACAAACCCTCCCCTCTCTGTCAGCAGGAAGGAGAGAGCCACAGATAATGCTTTCCTTCAGCTCGGCGTTCACAGATGGCGAGGAGGTAGACGTCAGGACATCTTCATCAACACCTCTTCCTCTTCTCCCTAAACACATCCTCCTCCTCTTCATCGTTACCTCTCAGTTCTCTCCACTTAGGCTGTCTCTCAAATGCTTTCTGTTCTGCTTTCTACTATTCAAATTTAGTTTTGATTCACGTATTCTATTACACAATATTGAAAAAGAGTTACAATTACTGTCGTTTTTGGGCAACACACAAAAGAACATACTAGTTTGATCAAATAAAAAACGTTGAAGGCCATTGAAGGTCAATGACCAAATAGTAAATATCCATAAAAACAATATAAAAGCAATACATATTGGAAATCAAAGTTTTTTGTCTGTGTGTGGGTTACCATCAACTCTATTGCCCCCTATTGCCCTCTATTGCCCTCTATTGAGGAGTAATACAAAATAAATTGACACAAGGTTCCAATTTCATCTTTTTTTTCCAGGGGCGATCCACTCCTGTTCAGAATGAGACCCTAACCTGCCTGTTAACTGTAATAGAGAGCAATATATAGATAAGTGTGTCTTTCCAGGAAATCAATATCGATGTGGCTGCTGATGGTTTTCCAAGGAAAGAGCTTTGTTTACCCCTCCTCTCTTAACAAAGAAGCCAGCTCCTATATTAGATGTCCTTAATGAAGCCAGAGAGAGGATGACTGATGAGAGACAGGGTGGGGGGGCGGGGGGGTCCAATATTCCAGGGAGAGACATTTGGACAAGTAGAGGACCAAGTCCTTGCTATGAGAGTGGTTTTCACCTGAGGACACATGAGGGGTTGATGAAGACACAGAGAAGAGAGATAGAGAGAGAGGGAGAGAGAGACAGGGAGAGAGAGAGAGAGAAGAGAGGGAGAGGGACGGAGACAGAGAGAGAGAGAGAGAGAGCGAGAGGGAGGGCCACACTGGGACATGGCCCCTCGACTGGCCTTCGAAAACATTCATAAAGCATCATCTTTATTCTTTCCCACCATCTAAATCTGAATTCAAATGAAATGAAATGATGGTTTTATGACATAATTGTTGTGGATTATAAGTTTTTTATTACCAGAGAAAATATGCAAGCATTTGATTCAAAGCCATGTAAAACTGGGTTTGGAGGAATTTTGGGTTTAAACAATCTACATTCACAAAGTCACAAATACCTTTACACTATTTCAATGAAAAGTTTACGCTGCAAATACAATGCAGACTTTATATTCTACCACAAACGTACAGAAAATATGAAAGATCCAACATTTAAACGCCGTATGAAAGTTGAGAGTTCTCTTCACAAACACATCGGCAGACTAAAAAACCAACTTTATTTTCTAACGTAGCAATGATAATGCTTATGGTATATACATTATTTTGGTGACAAATATAATATGGTTTGTTAAACAATAGAAAAAAGGCATTGAAAAATACTACAAAAAACTTGGTTACAGATTGGGAAGTGAACTATACAGTGTACTGAAATATATATATTTTTATAAGTCATAGTATAATACACTTCAGTAGCATCAATATTATATACTGCTTGTTACTTGAACTGCAATTTCCACCCCCTGGAGGACAAATAAAGGTTTGTCTAATCTAATCTACTTTCAATTTTCATCTGAAATATGATTGAACCAGTTTTAACAACGTAAAGCTTATTTGACTATCATTTAATGACATTTCAGAATAAGACACAGAGGCTATGCAGCACAGTTACTCAACCTAAAGCATAAATTTCACATTATTCAATAAAAATATGAACATATTTCTCTTATAAAGGATGCAGTGTAACTACATGTTTGTATTCTCATAGGAACCTTTTGAAAATGAAAAAAAGACAACTACAATGCAGCTATAAAGAAGATCTTAACAAAACGTTGGACATTTTTTGGAACTGAATTTAAAACAAATAATTGTTCTTCCAGTGTGGTGTTTGTGTGTGCAGGATGTGTGTGTGCGTGTGCAGGATGTGTGTGTGGTGTGTGCAGGATGTGTGTGTGCGTGTGCAGGATGTGTGTGTGCGTGTGCAGGATGTGTGTGTGCGTGTGCAGGATGTGTGTGTGCGTGTGCAGGATGTGTGTGTGGTGTGTGCAGGATGTGTGTGTGCGTGTGCAGGATGTGTGTGTGCGTGTGCAGGATGTGTGTGTGCGTGTGCAGGATGTGTGTGTGCAGGATGTGTGTGTGGTGTGTGCAGGATGTGTGTGTGCGTGTGCAGGATGTGTGTGTGTGCGTGTGCAGGATGTGTGTGTGCGTGTGCAGGATGTGTGTGTGCGTGTGCAGGATGTGTGTGTGGTGTGTGCAGGATGTGTGTGTGCGTGTGCAGGATGTGTGTGTGCGTGTGCAGGATGTGTGTGTGGTGTGTGCAGGATGTGTGTGTGCGTGTGCAGGATGTGTGTGTGCGTGTGCAGGATGTGTGTGTGCGTGTGCAGGATGTGTGTGTGCGTGTGCAGGATGTGTGTGTGCGTGTGCAGGATGTGTGTGTGGTGTGTGCAGGATGTGTGTGTGCGTGTGCAGGATGTGTGTGTGCGTGTGCAGGATGTGTGTGTGGTGTGTGCAGGATGTGTGTGTGCGTGTGCAGGATGTGTGTGTGCGTGTGCAGGATGTGTGTGTGGTGTGTGCAGGATGTGTGTGTGCGTGTGCAGGATGTGTGTGTGCGTGTGCAGGATGTGTGTGTGCGTGTGCAGGATGTGTGTGTGCATGTGCAGGATGTGTGTGTGTGAGCATGCTCAGTTGAGCTGAGGGCTGGAGGTTGTGGCTCGTTCAGAATATCAAGGCAGCAGGTGGATGAGAGGTGAGAAACACCCCTCGTCTCCATGGTCACCGTCGCCATGGAGCGGGCCAGAGCCAGAGCCAGAGCCTCCCCCTCCATCACGCTGTCCCCTGGCTGAACACACACCAGGCCTGGGTGTCTCACGGCCAGGTTGGGGCTCTCAGTAGGGTGGCTGGCTCTGGGTGTCTCAGGCCAGGTTGGGGCTCTCAGTAGGGTGGCTGGCTCTGGGTCTCTCACGGCCAGGTTAGGGCTCTCAGTAGGGTGGCTGGCTCTGGGTGTCTCACGGCCAGGTTGGGGCTCTCAGTAGGGTGGCTGGCTCTGGGTGTCTCAGGCCAGGTTGGGGCTCTCAGTAGGTTGGCTGGCTCTGGGTGTCTCAGGCCAGGTTGGGGCTCTCAGTAGGGTGGCTGGCTCTTCAGCTCGCTGGCAGCAGAGTTCCTGCGCTGGTCGCAGTGTAGCGTGGACACGGCGGGGGGAGGAGGGGGGGGCGCAGGACGAGCACATGGCCCGGACGGGACAGGAAGGAGAGAGGACAGGACACGCCCGGGCGTGGAGGAGCTGGGCCTCTGCTGCATGCTCCAGAACCACATAGAACTGCAGGACAGGAAGGAGGAGAGGACAGGAAGGAGGAGAGGACAGGAAGGAGAAGAGGACAGGAAGGAGGAGAGGACAGGAAGGAGGAGAGGACAGGAAGGAGGAGAGGACAGAACAGGAAGGAGAAGAGGACAGAACAGGAAGGAGAAGAGGACAGGAAGGAGAAGAGGACAGGAAGGAGAAGAGGACAGGAAGGAGAAGAGGACAGAACAGGAAGGAGAAGAGGACAGGAAGGAGAAGAGGACAGGAAGGAGAAGAGGACAGAACAGGAAGGAGAAGAGGACAGGAAGGAGAAGAGGACAGAACAGGAAGGAGAGAGGACAGAACAGGAAGGAGAGAGGACAGAACAGGAAGGAGAGAGGACAGGAAGGAGAAGAGGACAGAACAGGAAGGAGAGAGGACAGAACAGGAAGGAGAGAGGACAGAACAGGAAGGAGAGAGGACAGAACAGGAAGGAGGACAAGGACAGGAAACAGTGTCTACATGTTAAGGTTAACTCCTCTAACCTTCACTCACCACTGTTGTTTTCAGTTTTAGACACATATCACCTAGGTAACCCTGGTGTATCACCTAGGTAACCGCAGTATGTGGTCGTACCTGTGGCGGGCTGGTGTTGTTAGCTGTGGTCTCATCCGTCGTGCTGCTCACACTCATGTCATCCACTGACGAATGCTCCCGGAACAAACCCTTAGACCTGTGAGCCACAACACTGTCAACTGGGAACAGCTGTAGTCTGAAGCTCAGCACTGTAAATACATTATCTTATTCATTCATTATCATTATTCATTATCATCTTGTTTGTGTATTTGGATCCTGCCATGTTTGCAGGTTTCAGTGTGTCTTCCGCTCTTATCCAGAGCGACTTACAGCAAGTACACAGACATTCCCCTTGAGGCAAGGAGGGTGAAGTGCCTTGCCTAAAGGACACAACGTCATGTTGCATGGCAACCTTCTGATTACCAGCCTGATTCCCTAACCGCTCAGCCACCTGACTCCCTGTGATTAATGTGTAAAATGTGGCTTCCATGATAAAGATGCAGCGCTGAATCCTGCTGAAGGACTGGATCTCTGTTCCCCTGATCCAGGTCTCTGTTTGACTTCACCTTCCCAGAAGACAGCAAATGCAAACAGGCCCCATGACTCGTCAACCAGAGTCTGGAAACATCCATTTCACAGTCCGATGTTGTCTGATAGAGTTAGTGTCTTTGTTCCTCTGATCTCTGTGACCCATCTCCTTCTCCTGAGACTGGGGTTGTGTTTAGATACAACACAGGATGAATTTCAACAGAGGTGTGTGTGTGTGTGTGTGTGTGTGTGGAAGAGGTTAGTCTTAAGAGAGAGGGGGTGATGTGTGAGCTAAAGCCACATTGAGGTAGTCCACCTGCATTCAAGTGCGAAAGGCAATTTGTGGCAGAGCTATTGGGGCCGGCCTAGTGTCTCCACAGGGCTATACCTCAGCGGCTCCATTTGGGGCCCCAAAAAATGACCTATTTTGCTGTGTAATTGCTGTAGAACAAGCTAAACCAAGCATGTCATTGAAAGCGTGCTTTCTCCACAGAGGCAACCAAGCACACCCCCTTCTGAGAGGCGTGAGCTGGGGGGCTGTTTTGTGAGTCAAAACAGGCGTCTCCCCGGCATCGTGTCCCTAAGCAACCAAAACATCCGCAAAGAGAATCAGCCACTTACAGCCGTATCTAACGGGATATAAAATGAGAGGGGAGAGAGAGAGGGAGAGAGGAGAGAGAGAGGGGGAGAGGGGGGAGAGAGAGGAGAGAGGGGAAGAGGGGGGAGAGAGAGGGAGAGAGGGGGAAAGAGAGGGGAGATAGAGGGTGCTACAAGGGGGAGAGAGGAGAGAGAGGGGGAGAGGGGGGGAGAGAGAGGGGAGATAGAGAGAGGGAGAGAGGGGGAGAGAGGGGGCAGAGAGAGGGGAGATAGAGAGGGAAAGAGGGGGGGAGACAGAGGGGGAGAGGGGAGGAGAGAGAGGGGAAATAGAGAGGGGGAGATAGAGAGGGGGGGAGAGAGGGGAGATAGAGAGGGAGAGAGGAGAGAGGGAGAGGGGGGGAGAGAGAGGGGAGATAGAGAGGGGAGGAGAGGGGGGAGAGAGAGGGGAGATAGAGAGGGGAGATAGAGAGGGGATAGTGTGTATGGTTTCTGTGTGTGCTGGCTGAGCCCCCCTGTTAGTGACACATGTGTCCCCTGTCACATGACCCACGCCACCGTGGAACACCTCCACGTCTCCTGACAGACCCTAAACTCCCCTCCCCCTCCCCTCCCCTCCCCTCTCCCTCTCCCTCCCCCTCTCCCTCCCCTCTCCCTCCCCCTCTCCCTCCCCCTCCCCCTCCCCCCTCCTCTCTCCCCCCTCTCACCCGTAGCAGTAGGTGATGCAGGCAGCGATAGAGAGCAGCGTGATGAGGCCGGCCATGCAGGCAGCGATGGCCACATTCCTCTCTTCTCCCTCTCGGCCTGCTGGAGGTCCCACCACTGCAGGTCACTGAACTGACACCTCTCCCCCCATGTAGCCTGACACACAGCTGGGACACAGCGCAGGGAACACACCTCACACACTCCTCTCACACTTAACACACGGTGTACATACTTAAGGGCTGACTGGTTTCTTTGGCTGACCACATGCTGTTTGAGATTCAGAGTATTTGGATTCAATTCAATTAATTACATTCAAAATATGATTTTGAACAGGCTGAAAACTATATATATTCTATATACTAATACTAATATACTATATTCAAGTTTTACGAAAGAGCTGTTTCCCTGGTCCAACACACCTGAATCAAATGAACTGGTCATTATTAAGCTTGACAAACAACCATGATCATTTGAATCAGGTGTGTTGAGGAAAACATGACCAGGGTTGAAGAAAACACTGGCTCATCAGATCCCACAGTATGGAACAACACTGCCATCTAGTGGTCAAGTCTGCTCTGACAACACACATCGCCCGACACAAACACAACACAGCTGGTCAGCCGTGAGCCTAGAGGTCACTCGGAGGTCAGAGGTCACTCAGAGGGCAGGGGTCGTACTTGCAGGCGTAGGACTGCATCTCTGGGAAGTAGAAACAGGCTCCTTCGTAGAGACAGTAGGAGTCGTGGGAGGAGGGGCAGCTCTCCACTGCCTGCTGCCCCCTGGTGGTGGAGTCCACTGGGCTGCTGGTCGTCACCACAGCTGCTTTGGTCTGCATCTCTGCGACGAGCGAGGTTTTTATAAGATAGATGTGAGAAAGTTAGAGCCATGCAAAGGTTCTCCAGAAATCCTTCTCAGGCTTCTGAGCTAGTACTGGGCCTCTAGTACTGGGCGTCTAGTACTGGGCCTCTAGTACTGGGCCTCTAGTACTGGGCCTCTAGTACTGGGCCTCTAGTACTGGGCCTCTAGTACTGGGCCTCTAGTACTGGGCCTCTAGTACTGGGCCTCTAGTACTGGGCCTCTAGTACTGGGCCTCTAGTACTGGGCCTCTAGTACTGGGCCTCTAGTACTGGGCCTCTAGTACTGGGCCTCTAGTACTGGGCCTCTAGTACTGGGCCTCTAGTACTGGGCCTCTAGTACTGGGCTTCTAGTACCGGGCCTCTAGTACCGGGCCTCTAGTACCGGGCCTCTAGTACTGGGCCCTCTAGTACTGGGCCTCTAGTACTGAGCCTCTAGTACTGGGACTCTAGTACTGGGCCTCTAGTACTGGGCCTCTAGTACTGATCCTCTAGTACTGGGCCTCTAGTACCGGGCCTCTAGTACTGGGTCTCTAGTACCGGGCCTCTAGTACCGGGCCTCTAGTACTGGGCCTCTAGTCCTGGGCCTATAGTTCTAGGCCCCTCAGGTAAGGTCTGCTCACCGTGGCAGGTGTGTCCATGTCCAGTGTATCCTGCCTGACACCTGCACATGTAACTCCCCAGGCTGTTCACACACTCCGCCCTCTCATCACACCTGTGTGAGCCCAGCCAGCATTCATCAACGTCTGCTGAGGAACGTCCACAGGTTAGGGAGTTACACAGATCCACCATAGTCTAGTGTGTGTGAGGGAGTGTGTGTGTGTGTGAGGGTGTGTGTGTAAGGGAGTGTGTGTGAGGGAGGGTGTGTGTGTGTGTGAGGGGAAGGTGTGTGTTTAGCGTGTGTGTGTGTGAGCGCGTGTGTTTGAGGGTGTGTGTTGTGAGAGGGTGTGTGTGTGTGTGTGTGACTGCATCACCTGTGCAGTGGTGTCCGTCTCTCCAGTGAAACCAGGCTGACACTGGCAGTAATATCCTCCAACTGTGTTCACACAGTCTGAACTCTGAGAGCTGCACTGAGACACGGCCAGCTCACACTCATCCACATCTGCACACAACCAGCCACACAACACTTTACACACTACTGCTTTACACACTACTGCTTTACACACTACTGCTTTACACACTACTGCTTTACACACTACTGCTTTACACACTACTGCTTTACACACTACTGCTTTACACACTACTGCTTTACACACTACTGCTTTACACACTACTGCTTTACACACTACTGCTTTACACACTACTGATTTACACACTACTGATTTACACACTACTGCTTTACACACTACTGCTTTACACACTACTGCTTTACACACTACTGATTTACACACTACTGCTTTACACACTACTGCTTTAAACACTACTGCTTTACACACTACTGCTTTACACACTACTGCTTTACACCCTACTGCTTTACACACTACTGCTTTACACACTACTGCTTTACATTTAGTCATATACCAGAGTGACTGAGCAAGTACAGAAACATTCCCCCTGAGGCAAGTAGGGTGAAGTGCCTTGCCCAAGAACACAATGTAATGTTGTCCGGCCGGGGATTGAACCGGCAACATTCTAATTACTAGTCCAATACCCTAACCACTTGACCACCTAACTTCCTCACACAGGTCCTCCCCCCTCCTCTCTGCCCCTCCTCACCCTCACACAGGACCCTCTCTCCCCCCTCCTCACCCTCAAACAGGACCCTCTCTCCCCCCTCCTCACCCTCACACAGGACCCTCTCTCCCCCCTCCTCACCCTCACACAGACCCTCTCTCCCCCCTCCTCACCCTCACACAGGACCCTCTCTCCCCCCTCCTCACCCTCATACAGGACCCTCTCTCCCCCCTCCTCACCCTCACACAGGACCCTCTCTCCCCCCTCCTCACCCTCACACAGGACCCTCTCTCCCCCCTCCTCACCCTCACACAGGACCCTCCCTCCCCCCTCCTCACCCTCACACAGACCCTCTCTCCCCCCTCCTCACCCTCACACAGGACCCTCTCTCCCCCCTCCTCACCCTCACACAGGACCCTCTCTCCCCCCCTCCTCACCCTCACACAGGACCCTCTCTCCCCCCTCCTCACCCTCACACAGGAACCTCTCTCCCCCCTCCTCACCCTCACACAGGACCCTCTCTCCCCCCTCCTCACCCTCACACAGCTCCCCGTCCCCAGAGAAGCCCTCTCGGCAGACGCAGACGGCACTTCCTGTCTGCACCAGGCAGCGAGCGTTCACGTCACAGCGCAGCGACGAACAGTGGTCTTGGTCTGTAGCCATGGCAACAACAACAACAACAGATCAAGCTTCTTTTTGGTTTTCATCCACAGTAAAACAGGAATCCTTCCACCTACCTGAGACCATCTTCTCTGTGAAGAGCGTCGGCTCGCTGCTGTGCTCCAGGTGGGCGTCGGCCTCGTCGCTGTCTGAGGTGAGGCTGGGCGGAGTCAGGGGCGTGCTCTCATCGTTCAGGGTCTTGTTCTTCAGAGAGAACGGATCCACTGACTCGTCCCAGTCTCCAGACTCTGTCAAACACAGCACAGGAACACAGCTAGAACAGTGATGTCATCAGCACAGGAACACAGCTAGAACAGTGATGTCATCAGAACAGGAACACAGCTAGAACAGTGATGTCATCAGAACAGGAACACAGCTAGAACAGTGATGTCATCAGCACAGGAACACAGCTAGAACAGTGATGTCATCAGCACAGGAACACAGCTAGAACAGTGATGTCATCAGCACAGGAACACAGCTAGAACAGTGATGTCATCAGCACAGGAACACAGCTAGAACAGTGATGTCATCAGCACAGGAACACAGCTAGAACAGTGATGTCATCAGAACAGGAACACAGCTAGAACAGTGATCTCTCTGGTTGTGTCAGGAGAGCTGTAGTTAACTGTGCACCATAAGAATGTACTGGAAGCTTGGAATGTGAAAACCTAGCAGTGCTATGTTGGGGTGACAGGGTTGGGGTGACAGTGTTGGGGTGACAGTGTTGGGGTGACAGTGTTGGGGTGACAGTGTTGGGGTGAGGCGTGTGTCTGAGCACCTGCTGGTCTGCTGGCAGTGTCGGCGGGCACACAGCCGCCCCCCTCAGAGGGATGGAAGTCGGGGAAGCAGGAACACACCGCACGCCCCAGTCTGCTCTCACACACCTGGGAACAACCCCCATTCTGGTGCAGGCACATGTCCACCCCTGGAGGAGATGACATGGGGGAGAGGAGGAGAGGAGGGGAGGAGAGGAGGAGAGGAGGAGAGGAGGGGAGAGGAGGAGAGGAGGGGAGGAGAGGAGGAGAGGAGGGGAGAGGAGGAGAGGAGGGGAGGAGAGGAGGAGAGGAGGGGAGAGGAGGAGATGAGGGGAGGAGAGGAGGGGAGAGGAGGAGAGGAGGGGAGGAGAGGAGGAGAGGAGGAGAGGAGGAGAGGAGGGGAGAGGAGGAGATGAGGGGAGGAGAGGAGGAGAGGAGGGGAGAGGAGGAGAGGAGGAGAGGAGAGGAGGAGAGGAGGGGAGAGGAGGAGAGGAGGGGAGGAGAGGAGGAGAGGAGGAGAGGAGGACAAGAGGAGGCGATAAGAGAAGGGGAGAGGAAGAGAGAATTAAACCAATTCCAGATGAACACTAGACAGACATGTCTTGAACATGTACACCCCCCCCCCCTTCCTTCTCTCTCTCCCCACCTGGCTTGGCCATGGGATGAACCACCACAATGGACGCCGGTTCAACCACGTTGCCATGGATACTCTCTAGTTTCTCCCCACTGAGTTTGTCGAAGCTCCCCAGCGAACGCTGCTCCCGATCGGAGACCCACACACGGTTCTCAAACACCGCCAGGTCAAAAGGTCGCCCTGGACCAATCAGAAAACACCCAGGTTTAGAGCATCTGGTTACACAACAACGTATGCTTGTGTACAGGAATGTGTACTTGTATGTGTGTTTATATGTGAGTGTGTGTGTATGTGTCTATAGGTGTGTATGTGTACGTGTGTGTGTGTACTTGTGGGTTTGTAGGTGTGTGTAGATGTGTGTGTGTGTGTATAAACGTGTGTGTGTGTGTGTGTTCAACAGACACCTCACCTACTTCGTTCTCTGTCAGCAGTCGTCTGTCCGTGCCGTCCAGCTTGGCGCTCTCCAGCGCCCCCGTCCTGCTGTCGCTCCAGTACAGCCGCTCCTGAGGGAGGTCCAGCGCCAGGCCGCAGGGCATCTCCAGCCTGCTGTCAGCCACCGTCCAGCGCTCCCCCCCGTCCAGCGCCGAGCCCAACACCGCCGGCCGCCGGCCCATGTCCGTCCAGAACAACTTCCTCCAAAGGGAAAAAAAACAAACAATGACTTAACAAGCATCAGGTGTGAGTCAGGTGAGGAGTGAGGAAAACTGCTTCACAGCAAGTTCAGTTAAAAAATAGATACTTGATGAACAATAGTCTTATGGCTTAAGTCTTAAGTGTGTGGTTTGACTGTTCCCTGAGGTGTGGCACGCACTAGAATGATATTTTACTTTGCGAGAGGGTGAACAGCGATTCCTCTTGGTGAGTGGATCCCTTTCCTTATCACGGTTTCTCTGTCCTGCCCGTTCAAAGTGCTGCGCTCGATAGCAGACAGGCTGGAGGAAAAAGAACAAGAAGACTAGGTTTGCAATGTCTTATTTAAAACATAAATATGCAAATATGTTAATATCATATCAGTTCAGTTTAAATAGTGTTTAAGAGATCCAGGCCCACCCCTGATCGGTCCAGTACAGCTTGCGGTGAAGCCAGTCCACAGCCAGGCCTTCTGGGGAGTCCAGACCCCCCCTCACCACCACCTCTCTGGACCCCCCTGCCAAGTCCACCCGCTCAATCTGCTTCAGAGCCGTACTGGCAAAGTACACCTGGGAACACAGACAGGGGTCAGGCACAGCCGTGTTCAGAATGCAGATCTAGATGCTGTTACAGGACACAACCAATAGGTGGCAGCAGACCTGAATCACCTACCTTGTTCTGGACTGGATCGTAATCCAAGGCGATCACGTTTCCCTGAGGTTCCTCCAGGATCCTGTGATCATCTGAGCCGTCCAGATTCACTCTCCTGATGTCCACCATGTTGGCAAACAGCAGGTAAGGAGCTGGTTCTGCAGGAGGGGGAAGAGGAGGGGCTTAATACAGAAGAGGAGGGGCTTGATACAGAAGAGGAGGGGCTTGATGCAGAAGAGGAGGGGCTTGATACAGAAGAGGAGGGGCTTAATACAGGATGTATCAGCCTCTGTGAAAGCCTGTTTCACCTGACTCACCTGTGGCAGAGCAGTGTCTGCCGTCCTGATGCAGCTGGTAGCCAGGGACACACTCACACTGCCAGTGGCCCAGGGTGGTGGGGGTGCACAGCTGACTGCAACCACCTCTGTCTGCTGAGGAGCAGCCTGGGGGACAGAGAGACAGGAAGAGAGACAGGGAGAGGGAGAGGTAGAGGGAGAGAGAGAGAGAGAGAGAGAGAGAGAGGGAGAGGGAGAGGGAGAGGGAGGGAGGGAGAGAGAGAGAGAGAGAGAGAGAGGGAGAGAGAGAGAGAGGGAGAGAGACAGGATTGATGTTTCTGTGTTTCATTGCATTTCATAGATTGTCTGGTTAGTGGTAAAAACTGAAATACTCTTCAGGAAGAAAAAATATACATGGAAAGCCACTTAACTGATTTTTATTTAAATTTTTCGGTATATATTTGGGGGACAAATAAAGGTTTATTTTATCTTATATTTCTATAAATATACACAGTCATGCATGACACAGTTTACATACAGTTCTCATCTTATCTGAACAAAGCCTTGTGTTGGTACCTGAGCAGGACAGGCCATCAGGCAGGAGTATGGATCCCTCTGAACACACACACACTGGGCCCTTCTCTGAGCGCACACAGCCCCTGTCACACCGGCTCATGTTCCGCTCACAGGGGAAGGTCTCTGTTAGAGAAACAACACACAAGTCTCCAACACTCACATACACAACGTGTGTTTGGACACAAGGAACCTAAACACTCCTGATGTTAGCACCGTGGAAAATACTCAGAGATACTTGCCGCAAAACCCCTTTCACAGACAGAGCGAGGCTTTGACAAAGGCAGATGGTTGGTGGATAACAATCTGCTTAACCCTTGCCTGTCTAAGCCCTTTATAAAGTCAGCTGTAATCCAAACAGGTGAAAGTGTGACGGCATGTCAGTGGCCTTTGAGTCCCCAGTTTGTGATGTAACTGTCCGGGAGCTAAATGTACTCAAACTATACTCTTAACACACTAAACTGAAGTTGGTAATACTCGTGAACAACCTGGCCTTCCTTGAGTGGACAACACAGACAGGGTTATGATGTTCACTCACACCTGGACAAAGATGGCGGCTTTCTTTAGTACGACATGAAGCACAATGATACACTGCAGGTATTTTGTTTAACAGTAGATCTTACATTGCTATCTTTAGCTGATATAAAAACAAAGCTATCATTACTTTGTGCGACCTTTAAGTAAACGTAACTGATTGGTACCTTTCAACTGCCTCACATACAACACACAGGATTCTACATATCACATCCATCTCTAATTCCAAGTTCTTTATCAAGTAGGGAAGTCAGGGGGAGACAGGGGGCTCAGCAGGTTAAGGCATTGGCCTCATGATCGGAAGGTTGTGAGTTTGATTCCCATCTGTGTCTATGTGACGTTGTGTCCTTAGGTAAGGCACTTCACCCTACTTGTCTCAGGGGGATTGTCCCTGTACTTACTGTAAGTCACTCTGGATAAAAGCGTCTGCTAAATGAATAATGATTTATTATTAAAGTAAAAGCAACATTGGCACGAGCAGTAGTGCTGAGTGTAATCTTTTTAATTGTCTTCCTAGACTGTTGTCCTGAACCTTTAGTAATCTTCTACACCTTGCCAAATGTGGTTTGCTAACCAGCTTAGCAGGACATGGCTGCTGACTAAATATGTCACCTATTTACAACATGGACTCATCGTCTAAGCTGACTGTGACCAGCTCATCCGACCTAACAGGCACAGTGGCCTCCATAACCGCATCAGATCCGCTGGTCGGTTAAACGATTCCCAAGGCTAATAATCAGAAGGTACTTGGTTTGAACCCTGGCTGTGCCAATAAGATGTTGTGTCCTTGGGCAAGGCACTTCACCCTTCTTGCCTCAGGGGGGCATGTCCCTGTACTTGCTGCAAGTCGCTCTTTATAAGAGCGTCTGATGAATGACTAAATGTGAAAGTAAGACAGGAGGTTTTCATAGAGTAAGAACAGCCTCCAGCAGAATGTGTCATATTGTGCCATCAATGTGGATGTAGGGAGAGGGTAGGTTTCATGTGTGTGTGTGTGTGTGTGTGTGTGTAACTAAGGACTTCCTTTATGAACTGGAGGTCTTCTGTTTATCGTACAGATAGTCTCCCTGAGCTGAGATGATTCACCCAGCCTCTGACACCTCCAGAGGGGACGACCTCTGTTTTGACCCTGGTAACCTAGGCAACCCAACAGGGCGTTCGCACACGGCCTCTGGTCTCCGGGACCCGCTACATTTATTACCCATGTCAAAGGAATGGCACTCCTTTGAAACGGGGTCAGTCAAAACAACGGTCGAAAAAAACCAAACCCCTTTCCAAACTCAGACATCTGAAGTGTTGATGTCTGTCCTTCGGGAGAACGTAAAAATAGCCCAAAACCTGCAAATACACCCTAATGTTTACAACCAAGAGTGTTGAGAAAGATTCGTTCAATTCATCGACGATAGGTTTTCCACTCTCATGACTTTACTAGAAGGCTAAACTCCCTGGAACAGTCTTACCTTGGCAGCTTCTCCTATCGGGCAGCAGAGCGTATCCTTGGGGACACGAGCAAAAGTAGGACCCCGGAACGTTCTCACACCCCAAGGAGCAACCATGGCTCCACAGGGCACACTCGTTTATGTCTGCAAAGAAACACCAAAAGGTATTTAAAGGGTAGTGTAGTGTAAAAAAATAAATACATAACAGTATTTATATGGAAAATCAATTTATTGAAAATATTATATTTGATGTAATTTGTAAGTTTTGGTGGTATTTACGAGGGTAAGGTGTTTGCTAGGTGGCTAATGGTAGTTTACCTTCACAGTGATTTCCGTGCTTGCTGAGGACAAAGCCCTCGCTGCACTGACACAGACCCTGTTCATTCGGGCTGGAACACACGTTGACACATGGCCCTGCGTGTCCATCACAGCCTGCACATGCACACATGGATATTTAAAACATGCTTTGAGAAACTTCTTCAAATGTGTGCAGGTGTTTAAAAAAAAGGAGCGACCGGAACCTGGAGAGACAGGATCTAGATCTTCTATTGGCTGGTTGAGGGGATGTACCACCTTGACGTCTATGGGGGGATGCGTCAACCGCTTGAGGTTAATTTTCTCCGCCGCTCCCCCTGTGTACTTGTTGACTTGTCTGATAGCTCGCGATGCAGCGTCAGTGTAATAGAATTTCTCCATGAATACTGATATCCCCAGAGATTGAGACCTGGAGGAACATACAGCCCATCAGATGAACTTTGCGTTTCAATTCTCCAGCGTATGCACCTTGTTAGATAGACTATAGGCCTGACAGATCCCACGCCACGACTGACCTTTGTTACACTGTCATACAATCATTGTATCACTCACGATAGCTGGTTATGTTCCTCATATTTACATGCTAAACATACCGGAAAAGCTGACTGATGATGTTGATGACATTTCCATTGTAGTCACAAGAGCCGATGGCGCTTTCTCCTTCGGGACCGAACTGGACCCAGAAGAGTCTTCTGTCAGTTCGGTCAATAGAAAGTGTGCTGAGTTTCTCAGCCATCTTTAGCACTGTAGTGGTCGTCTCTCCTGCCACATTTGACCGCTGGATGCTGGGTGTGACGCCGCCAGACAACCAGAACAGAAACCTGGGAGAGAGAGGACATGTTTGGGGAGTGGGGATCACTACACAGGCTACCTTTGATCCAAGTTTAATACGTTCAGAAAGATGAACACATTTCGTATTAGAGTGTTTTTTTGTTGCACTTCACACTGCATATCCATATTTATTTAATATACAATAAAAGATTGTGTTTGTGCGTGTAATGGAAATAGTTTTGTGAAAGACAGGCAACTGTTAAGAGCGGACACAGGAGTGTTTATGTTGAGGTATGTTTGCTGTGAGTTCACAAACTGTTGAATCGTATCCAAGTCACTCGACGTTGGAAACTACTGTAATTCAGTAAAATGGCTGGCATGAGGCGAAAATCCTCCCTGGTGAAAATGTCTCCCCTTGTGTCTAGCCAGCGTGTGAAAGACAGTAGGTTTGCACCTACATGCCAGCCATGCTTGAAGGGAGAATATTTCATGCCACAGCATTTATACCACAGACAAACAAGAATGCTTCCAACTGCAATCGGAGAATATAATTTGTCTTGTTTCACACACACTTATAACAGTTTGCAGTTGCATTTTAAGGTAAACATATATATATTTTGTATATATAAAATGAGTTACCTGTCACTTGGGTCGATCGCTATGCAAGATGGTTGAGATAAATGTCTTAAAACAGTCCTCTCATTTTTCCCATTTGCATCCATTCTTTTAATAGTTCCCTTTTCTTCACTTGACCAGAAGACGGAGTTCTGAATCCAGTCAATCGCAAGACCTGAGAGGCCTTTTTCAGAGGAGTATAATTTCTGGAAAGAATTGAGATACAGTTTTTAATTAAGACAGCACAAATTGCTGATGTGTTTCAGTCTTTAATCAATTCATGCTTCCATGCAGTATGGGAAATCACTCACACAGAATGTATTTAATATCTAACATAACGATGACCAAGGCCAATCCTACAGAGGATACATGTTACTGTGGTTGGACGTGTTATCACACAAAGATTTTTCCAGTTAAAAACTAAAGCACCTGTCTCTGTGCGCCCTCCATTGCAGCTTTGTAGATGACTCCAGTGTTCTTGTCTGCCCAGTACACTCGGCCCTCCTCGTAGTTAAAGTCCAGGAGAATCGAGTTTCCAACCCCGGCCACCAGCCTCCTTCTGCTCCCACCGTCAAGGTCCATGCGATAGATGGCCTTACCATGGCCGAAGATCAGGTAAGGCTCTGGAGACATCCAGGAAGAGACACAGGCTCAGAGAGGGAAGTCATGGATCAGGGGTGTCCTCTAGCACATGTGATGGGAAACATCCAAATCCTTCAGGACAGAGGCCCCTAAGGACCAGATTTTTACGCCCCTCTGTCATAGATAATATGAGGGCCAGAATAAAGTTGATGGTTTACCCTGTGAGGTTCATTCTTAAAGTTAGGACGTAGATGTATGGCCGCTCTAATAGTTTTTTTATTCTGGAATATCATACCAGATGAATTTAATCAAATAAAACCATGTTAAACAAGGGTCAGGGATGCAGCAGAAACATCCAGAATGTGAAGAGCATAAAGCTGGACAAGTCGCTAAGCGTTTTAAGACTAATAGACGCAGTCTTTAATGGTGTGGTGCCTGATTCTGATGTTATTGTTGAACATGTCAGACGGATGTTTCTCGCTTAAAAGCCTATTCATGGAGGTAATGGGGTTAAGTTCAAGGCAGACTAGCTGCTTTTCAACAAACCAGCCGTATCCAAGCAACTTAGTCTTTCACACCATCCTTTCACAAGTGATAAAAAAATCTTCGCCTGTGAATGAAGGTTCTGTCATCACAGGATCACAAATATTTTTTCCTTCTATAAAAAAATATAGAAGGAAAGGTTTTATTCAGTGGTTTTGTTTGTTTATCTTCCACAATATCAGTTGTAGAGGCAATTTCCATTCACAGAAATAAATATGTATTTTCAGGTGTTGATATAAGTAGTTTGGGCAGCTTGTCTTCACAGGAATAGGTCAGTTAAACCCAAATATTTACTCTGAGGTCAAAGGTCTTAAACATGACCTGACTGTGTCATCCGAATGGCCTTTTATTGACACCCGAAAACATGGTGATCCAGGATAGAACGTCAACACACAGATGAATAACATTGTCCTGTGCGTCCATGGGTACTGCTTCCAGTCGCACAGGAATGAGGAGGACAATGAAGCGGTTAGCAGCGCACAGAAAACAATGACTCATCTGTATCTGAGGCGAGTTTCCACGATGATCGCTAGTGACCAGCTCGGGAGGGTCATGGCTAAGTGGCTTGGGCGCTGCATGCGAGGCCAGATCAGACAAGTTGAAGACGTTTTCGTGCGAATGCCAAGATTGGTCTTTTTGAAGTGACCATTTTGTCTCTTAATCTTGATGTGAATTTTTGGGTTCAGCAATCCTATTCGTAGTTCATATTTGGCGCGATTCTTTGTGGATAATTTTGTAAAGAGGTTTGCATGCTGGAGATGGAAAAAAAACTGATAGATTAATTGCCTGATTGACTTGTAGATGAATTGCCTTAAGTGATTATCCAGCTACCTCTAACTTCTCTAACTATAGGTCCTCTCTTTATTTACCCAGCTAAAACTGTTCCAATGAAATTATTCCTTAGACCCTGTGAGATTGTACAGTCCTTCAGTATTCTGTAAATATCCATGCCAAAAGTCCTAAACATCCATATGAGTTGGGCTGGTTGTTTACGAGCTCACTCTTCAGTCATGGCAGTGGCAACACCCACATTATCGTTGATAACCGCCCTCGACAACAAGAGATAACCCTCCCAGAAGTGTTCACTGGGGTGTGTGGATTCTCAGTAAACCTGTGTGGCCAGACTGAACACACAGGACAGGCCAGGAACGTCAGCTCAACTTCAGCCACATCACTCACAGGCCCAGCCAAGTTCCTGTGACGCATGGAAGTTGGAAAGTGTGTTTGTGACCCTCCTTCCTCACCCTTCTCCCAGGTAGCGAAGAAAACCCCTGAGTATAGGAATCTATTGACCGGCTGACCTTAAACATATATAAAAGTAAAAAAGTGTATAATACATTAGGCAAAATATACAGTATTGTATATTTTGGTATTTTAGAATGTGCCCAAAATTCTGCCTTAAAATGCATTGTGCAGCAGATCAGTTCTAACTTAACATCAAACCTGCTCAAATCTGTGCCAAAATCAACCTCAAATGCACCAAAGACAGTTTCTGCTCCCTCCTTACTCTAAATATTTATATCCCAGATCAGATTTTAGGGTGTACTTGTCCCCAGGTACTATAGAACAGGTGTGGAAATCCAACTCACCAACACAACTCCAGTTGCTACCCACGCCCGCCAGCGACCCATGCCAGCACGCCCTCCCAGGTTCCGACGCCACTGCGTTCCACGCAGAGAAACAGACCAGCAGAGCCCTGACCGTAGCAAGGAACATAATCCTGAACTCCGTGGTGTCGGCGGAGCTGCTCTTCACTCACGCTCAGGCATTCCCTCCGTCAGACCGGGCGTAGGAGAATCCCCCGAAACTCTGCAACGGGCACCGTAACTCCTTGGGCATCCTTCTCTTGAGGCTCCCGGCGTAGAGAGAGGAGAAGAGAAGGACGTTCACATCCCCGAAAACAAAGGCGATAAGATGAGAGACGAAAGCAGAAGGTTGTGGGCAAAGGAGAGGAAAGGGCAGGTTTGTCTGTGGATCTGGTGTGTGTGAGATCCAGTGAGCTCCTCTCTCCAGCCCCCTGGTTGCTTAGCTGTTTTGGAAGCAAAGTATGAAATTCCTGACACCCTCGTGGTAAATTTTACACATCCTGGTCTGAGTCTGGAGGATCTTCCCTGCGCAGGAGTCTGTGTCTGAAGCTGAAAGACGAGTCTGCAAGTGATGAGACTGGGCTGAAGCAAAGTCCAAGAAAATAACAGCAACTCACCCTACTCCATCCCCTCCCTAAAGCCCTGTCCCTCTGTGGGAGTGTGAGTATGTGTGTGTGAGAGATAGAGAGTCATGGAATTAACCTCGACTTCTTTTGTGCTCTCTTCCTTCAGCAGATGAACTCTGACTCCTGTGTCTGCATACATACATTAGCATAAACCCAGACATGCCCACAGGAACATGACTCTGGCATTCAAACACTGATTTATCAGTCCAGCACTAAAACATTGCTAACTAATTACTTGAGTGTTCCTGCCACTCTCTGGGACAACGGAACAGTGTTTCACTCAGGGTATCATCGTATACATGTGCGTATGCATGTCTGTCAGTCAATTAGTATTTTGTTGGCCTGTTTTTTTCTCTCTTAAGGGTGACTGTCTCCTCCAGAAAATCCGTCTGGATGAGTAACATGGACAACGGAAGGCTGGAGGACATGCTGTCAGGACCGCTCTTGTTTTCTGTTTATCCAGGATAACAACCGTCCTACTTCATCTAAAAACCCTCTATTCATACCCTTGTTGACTAGCATATTGTTCCTGGTGATCCTGTGTATAACCCATGAGTTGCTCTATGAGGATGACGTGAGCCAGAGAATATTTCAAAGTCATTTTAGCAGACTCTCTTTTTCAGAACGACTTACAGCAAGTACAGGGACATTCCCCCCTGAGGCAAGTAAGGTCAAATGCCTTGCCCTAGTAACTAACGTAATGTTGCCACAGCCTGGGTTCGAACCGGGAACCCTCTGATTAGTAGCCCGACTCCCTAACCACTCAGCCACCTGACTCCCAACATGTTGCCTTCAATGTAGAATATCATTGTATATCTTCTTCTAGTTAGACCACAAGTATCTGGGCTGTGACCATCAGCTTCTTAAAGGAGGGTGGTGAAGGTGGACGACTCCCAAAAAAGACTTGATTCCACGAATCTCCAAATGACTCCAGAATCGCTTCTCTCCCTTTCAGCTTTAAAGGTTCCTCTTCGACTCCGGCCACCCTACCTCTCCAGCTCCTCGTGTTTGTTAAACATCCTGGGTGTTGTCATGATTGCAGAACAGCTGGTAGGACAGACAGACAGTGCCCAGGCACAGCTGGTGACAGGCAGGGTATTCATGGGAATGTCTTTTTCCTGGTCCACCCATGTTATTGGGATTTACAGGACCACCTGGTTAAGACAGGCATGACCCATCGATTAGCAGTCGTCACCCTGCTGCCCTGGGAGGGTGTGTGAGGGTGCAGAAACGCACACATTTGCGATGTACCGTTGGGATGTGTGCGGTTCAGTCCAGCATAGACACCAGTACAGAGACACACACTGGGGCAGTGCGTTCAGCCTGGCAGCGGACGCCATTACAGAGTGAGGTGTCAAGAGAGCTTTAACACTGCAAAACAGATGCACCTGTTGTAGAGTGCAGACAGGACAAGAAGAACATTACTCATTAGATTATCACCTTAAGAGTTAAACAGGCCCGCTAGTACCTTTAATGCATGTTATAACTATGATAGCTTTCTACGCATAATATATAGCACTATCAAATAAAGATAACTTGCATTCAGTGCTGTGTAAAAGACAAATGGGTTTCATCCGCATTTGTGTTTCAGTAGAAAAAAGCAATATACAGCTGTTATTTTTACGTTTGCTAAAACAAAAGAGTATAAGTCTCTGGATGTGATAGTGATGAACTGCACTTGAAATGTTCCTGTTACCTCCAAACAAAGTTTTCTTTAATTAAAAATAAATGTACAATATAATTTGATTTTACAAATATAAACACAATTTACATAATTTTTACTGAGATTATAAAATATATTGTCAGAATAGATTTTTGGGGGAGAGTAAGGCAACAAGGATTTTAGAGCTGAAATGTTGAGCGAGTGCTACCTGTCACCATTAATAGACAAAATGAAATACATTTACGGACTGAGTAAAATGTTTACACCTAAAACGGATCTAAACCAGATATGCTGTTTCACAAGACGTTTGGCATATAATGTAATATAGGTTTCAGTAAACAAAATGACAGATTTCGTAGATGTCTGTAGGTGTGGCGCAACAACAATGTTGTCAAAGTTCTCTTATGAACAAGTCTCCGACAATCCGTAGTTATGTGTCCAGCCGTTCATAATAAAAAATCGACGAAAAAGAGTATTGAAAGAGCTCTTAGGATAGCTGTCGATGCGCACTGACAGCTGACTGCTGTTAATCCTAACATCTGTCAGCATAGATACTCGGATCGGGAGCTGTCGCTCTTGTAGGTCATTTGAGAGTCGATGCTGGATCGTGAGCATAGCAGCATCCTCTCTGACTCCTGGGTCTGCCTCCTCATCCAGTGTTCGTTGGGGAGCACGTTCCTCTGTTTCAGCGTGAGCGTCTCAAACTTCACGTAGCTCTCCTTCTGCAGCTCATCGTCCTCCAGGATGGTGTCGCTCCTTTTGCAGTAGAGCGCCAGGATCTTATACACCAGCAGGACGATGAGAGGCAAGGCCACAGCACAGGCGAAGCCGCTCACGATCATCAACACCTTGTTCTGGCCCTCGTCCTCGAAGACTTCCAGGGTGTAGAACTCCGTGCAGGGGTCTTTACCCGTGGAACTCCCCTTGGCCACCAGGCAGACGGTGTACCTCAGTCCGGGCGTGAGACCTTCCAGGAGAACCTTTCCACTCTTGGCGACAGTGTCCAGGGTTCTCTTCTCTTCCTCTTCGTCAGCGGAGTAAACCACCGTGAGAGGGGTGTCGCCAGGCAAGCCGTCGGCCGTCCAGAGAAGCACGGCGCTGTCTGTCGTCTCCTCGACGACATTGAGATCCTTGACGGACTTCCATGGTTCCTTCTTGGTGCTTTTCTCATCTGCAGCCAGCTTCTTACCGCCTCCTCCCTGCAGGATCTTGGTGGACTTGGCTGATCCCACCTGCTGGTTGGCAGTCTTCTTCAACGGGGTGGGAGGAGGTGTGGTGGTGGATGGGGTTGTGGTGATAGTGGGAAGGCTGGTGAGGGCGATGGGTGGACTGGTGTTGTTGACCAGGACGACCTTCAGCGGCGTACTGGTGGTGCTCACTAGTCCCACCACAGATACTGTGATGGTGGCTTCAGCATTTCCAGCAACGTTCTTGGCCTTGCAGATGTAGTCGCCGGCATCTTTGTACGAGATCCCGTTCAGACTAATGATGGACCATCGCACTCCTTCACCGGGTGACTCTTGAACAACTGTAGGTGGGAACATACAGATGTTAACAAAAGATTGGTGGGAAGATATCAACAGATATTTATCTCGCACTTTAGTCTCGCACTTTAAACTGACTTTTAAAAAGGCTTCCAATTATTTTCTCACCTCACAGTTGAGGACAACAGTTCAATAGTGATCACATTTTCCAGTTACATCAAGCAAGTCCCTTTTAAAAACATGACTTATTTACCTCTATCTGTGTTGGTGACAAGTGAGCCGTTTGACTTAGTCCAGAAGAGGTTGGGAGTAGGGTAGCCTGTTGTGTCACAGCGCAGCAACACGTTGCTGCCCAAGGAAGATGTGATCTTATTGGCTGAGATCATGACAGACGGCTTCAGGCATTGGTCCAGTTCAGCCCGTTGAAACAGCACCCCAGCCAGGCCTTCAGGTCCACTGCAGGAAAGGAAAAGGTCCATAAGAACCACCAGCGTGTTCGACATTTTCGAGAGCTCGATCAGCTTGGAGATCCTGCAGTCGCAAAACCATGGGTTGTCCTGAAGACCTGTCGGTCAACAAAGAAGAGAAGAGGTTTTTCAGTTTGCTGGGTTTGCAGAAGGAAAGAAAACTGGACCTCCCTGTGCTTTAAGGTTACATGTTTAACTTGCTGAAACAGATCTGTCAAAAGTGTCAAGCTGTTTAACAGATCACACAGGCTCAAATCCACAGTGGAGGTATTTCTGGATCAGAGTTGTAAAAGACTCCTAATTAGAACCCCCCACCCCACCCCACCCCACCCCCAGAGCTTGGTTTATAATACACTGACCAGGTTAGAACAAGATGGATGGATTTTCAGCGATGTCATCTCTTACAAATGACATTAACAGTACTTACGCTCGGGTAATACTGCAATATAAGTCTCACCTAGACCCTCTCAAGCTACAGCTAAATTAGGATTTCATAGTGAAGGATTACCCAGAATAAACGTGCACACTCACACATGCATACTTACATACATACATTCACCACTTAGTGGCAGAACACTGTAACCAGATAAATTTTCTCTTAACTATGGGCAGGTTCACAAACTGACACAGGATCTAACACAACAGTAGCTTGTGTTTCAGAATAATGAGGTAGATGCCTACATGAGCGTAGGTTAGGGTTAAGGAAGGCTTTTTCAGGTCATGTGGTCAGGAGAGGAATGACAACAACCACATAAATAACGCAGATTCTTTTTTTTAGCAGTTTGGCATTGTGCGTAGCAGTCAATAATAATGCTGATTAAAAAAAGAAACTCCTTTGGTACATTAACAAAACAAGGAAATGTCACTGAACTACCTTTGTCCAATTTTAATCCCAGGCATGACATTCAAAAGGCTTGCATATCTGTTCTATGTAAAGGACATGGTGTTTTCTCCTAATCCAGTTTCTCCTTCAGGTATACCATCTTATTTAACAAGGATAAGCTAGCTTGACCTCAGACACCCTATTAACATTATCCAGGTCTTCAAGCAAGACATCCATGTTCCCAGACATCCACAGAACAATCTGACACTGGTCTCTTCCATGTCTGTGAATACTAGAATAATTAGGAATTATTACTGACTGATGTTGGTAGGTTCAGTTTGTTTTATTGTAACATGTTTAACAGAACACTCTTGTGGTTCTTCCACTTTAGCACTTGTTTGGTTTCCCACAATGAATGCTTCAGTGTTCTAGCTATCCACAATGTTTGGGGCTATCTTAAATGTAAATTACAGTACTTTGACAAATCACACCAGGTGATCAACATCCAGAAAGCAGTTTTCATCTTTTAATAGCTTTTTCAACCTGAATGTAACTGACCCAGTTTTATAGCCAGGAGCTAAAAATAAACTTTTGAGTGAAAAAAATCACAATTTCATCTCAATGGCCAAACCGAACCCAAACACCCAGTTCTCTTACCAAGCACCACCTTCTGGGACACGGAGGAAGGCACCATCACTCCATTAAACGGAGGCCAGATATCCATGAGGTCAGATGGCAGTGTGGTCAGCTTATTGCTGGACAGGTCCAGGTAAGTGATGTTCACCAGGTAGTGAGCTGCCTCGACCGGCATGTTCGTCAGCCTGTTGTTATGCAGATCCAGCGTCCTCAAACTAGGCATCTCCTTGAGAGACTCCCAGGGGAAGGTGGCGAGGACGTTTCCATCCAGCCTCAGCTCGTGGAGGAACTTCAGGTTGTAGAAACTCCCAGAATCCACGGAGGAGACCGAGTTGTAGGTGATCCAGAGGTACCTGAGTTCAGACAGGTAGTAAAAAGCTTCGGTAGGGATTCGTCGGATGGCTGTTTTCTCCACGCGCAGCTTGACGGTGTCCACAGGGACGTTGATGGGGATGTCTGACATGTCGGGGTCATTGCAGAGCACGGACCTGTAATGGTAACACAACAAAAGGCTCAGGAGTTGTGCTTTAGGACAGTGGTCCCAAACCCTGGTTTTCAGGGCCCTCTGTCCTGCATGTTTTACATGTTTCCCCTTCCCACACACCTGATACTAATGCATGTCCGTTATCAGGATCCACTTTAGACCTAGATAACAACCCGTTAATTTGAATCAGGTGTTGGAGCAGGGAAACATCTAAAACATGCAGGACAGTAGGCCCTAAGGACCAGGGTTGGGGACCACTGCTTTAGGACACACACACAGTACATCATTCATGTAGAAAAGAAACACTATTTCAAGAGGAACACTATTTAAGAGGAAAGTGCATCAATATAGGCCATTAAGGAAATCTATAACAACAAATTACTGTCGAGGGCCGATCGTTAAACACTTAGTTTAATGTTGGTCAGATGTTTATCTTATGGAATTCACAAGGTTTTATTGTTTATTGATTACCTTAAATCACTGAGATAACCACTTTACTTAATTGTAAACAGTAAGCAGAGTCTTACCCATGAAAAAAACTAAAGACCATTCGATGCATCAATGACAATACCATGAAATCATAGAGGATGAAACAGCATGTGTGATATCTGACATTGTTAAAAGAACTGTCCCAAATACCTGGTGCCTGTTCCGTCGCTCCGTCCGTGATACACGCAGGTACACTGGGAAGGGCAGAAGGATCGGGCCACGCTGAGGCAGCACAGCAACACATGAGCGCAGAGAAGATAACGCATGTTTTCACTAAATCTGCCACAACTGTTCACGGCTCAGGGAGGCGAAGAGAGAGATCAGGAGAATAAACATCTGAATTCATTCAGAAAGGAGAAACGTCCCCCCACCCCCCCCCACCCCCAAAAAAAACAAAACACAAACGGCTAAGCAGAGAGCGAGAGAGAGGTCGTCCGTGAGCACACACAAGGAGGAGAAACGTACAGGTGAGGACGAGAGGAGAGGGAAGGAGGGAGGGGGAGCGCAGTAGGAGGCAAGATTAGCAGGGGATTTAATGAGGCTGACTAGGTCACACAAGGCGGGGGAATCAGCAATGGGGACATGCGTTAATCACCGAGCACGGGAAGGTCTCCCTGTGCTTTATCCAACCGTTCTATTCTGTCGCCAAGTCCCCTAAATCCCTCCCTGTTCCTCCCTAACCCCATCCTGCTACCTCCCCAAGGCCAGCTGAGGAGAGAAAAACAGAAACAAACTGTTTTGGGTGCTAGACTTGGTCGCTACAGCAGGTTTTTATTAGTATCGCCTTCCATGACACCGGTGTTGATCCACACTAAGCAGGGCAAGCCGGGCAGTGGCGTGAGGAATCTCCAAGTGACACCAGGGTGCTGGCTGAAGTCTGAGGCTTGACACATATCCAGACTGGCTGGAGGGGGCTGGAGACGGGGGGGAGGCCAAACTCTAGCCTGGGTACGGCCAGATCCACAGCAGCCCCGTGCTCACTGGAGTAATCAGCTAGAGGTTGCGCGTAGCCTGGGGTGTGTGCTGTTTGAGGACACTCGCAGGGTTGTCTATACTGGAGTTTCCTTTCTGTCAGGTGATAAAGGTTGAGAGGCAAACTGAGAGTGGGTTCAGAAAGGAACTAATCGGAGTTTGTTGACAACGAGAATCCGCTGATTGATGGTGGTTGGATTGTCTGAAGGTTGTCGAAGGATTTTGTATTTCAGTCAAATGGATTGCCTTTGATAACAGAGGGGAAAGTGCCCTTCATATTTTTTTTCAGCGATTTCCAAGACATAATGTTTCACGTTCAGGATCTACCAATTGATAATCAACTGAGGCCATCATATTAGTAGTTACAACATAGTAGGGTTTGTTGTTGAAACCTAGATGGAGAAATAGGGATCCCTAGTGGTAGACAGACGATATTGCATTGTGTGTCAGTGTTTTAGAGAAAATAATGTACGGCAGCTTATGCAGTCTGTATGTTTGTGTGAATTATATTCTTGGCAAAGCAGCAAGCGCTCCAGCTTACTGTTATCTGCCGTCAAAAATAGAACGACTGAAAACATAATCAGCACGTGAAACAAGAAACAAGACCAAGCGTGTATTTATTAACAAGTACACAAGTGAGTTTTTTATTTTTTATTTATGCAAGCAAGTTTGATCCTACAGGTCAGGAAGCCACCTCAAGCTGTTGGCACATGTATGTACAAAACAGATTCAATTATAAGCCTGCTACTAAGCATTCTTGGTGAAAGTACAAAAGACTAATACGAGGAATTAGCTGAGAGCTTTAGTCAGGTTGTCACAGATGAAGCCAAGCTGGTCCAAGTATCAGGTTAAGACATGGTTTTCAAAGCCCATCACGAAACTAAAAGACGCAACTCAAACACTACAGTCTAGTATAATCAGCATATAATGCGGTAAGCGTGGGAAGTTTTAGTACTGCACATATAAACAAGGGGGTTGACCCAGCAAGACAGTATAAGTGTAAAAAAGTGAAATAAAATGACGTTTGAGTCAATAATACTATACCATTAATGCATGTCCATGCCACAAAAAAACATCTAAATTCACAGTCTTTACCTAACAGTACAGTTATCCAACTCAAAAGTTGAACACCAATGCGCTTACACCTAGAGAGAGAGAGAGCACAGAAATGGTCAAATAAGTGCACGAAACTAGCTCTTAGAAGTACTGACAAAACGAATATTGCCAGGCAATGGAATGACAGGCCACATGTGGAGTCCTATGGCATGATGATGTGTAAGCAAGACAATCAGAATTTTACTGTCATGAACAAAATTACAAACTGTGACACATTTTTCTCACGATCTGATGAACCCACTTTGAAAAGTGCCACAACACCAACAACTGTATTTATTTTTATTTATTGACGAGATTTAAGTAAGACTCATAGATGAATTGTGGATTCAACCACAGTGATCTCTTTTCATTCTCGTATGAATCATCCTGATATTGAAGTGCTCAACATATAGTAATGCATTTATATATCAATATATACACTGCAGATATCTGCAAAAACTTGTTTCATTCTAATATTTATAAAGTTCACTTTTAAGAAATAAAAAAAAGGGGTTATGAAAAGATGTTTGCGTGTGCTTATGTGGCTGGATTAAAGACAATGGAACCGTTCTGTCCTAAAATATCTTTTCATATTATCATAAAATAGTCCATAGTTTATCATTTTAATGACAAATTTTGTCTTTGATACTGACCTGGGTCAAAACTTTCCTGTTTAACAGGCTTGGCACAGCTAGCAAATCATATCTGTTCTTGTGGTAACATTTTGGTATCTATCCTTATACTGGCATGCTATTGTGAAACTGCTATTACAAAAAAACAATTGTAAGATTCCAATTGCATTTTACTTCAAGTTATGTTCACCTCAGTTCATGGCAGTTCAGTACTGCTACATTATTTAAAAGGCTAGAGATGCTTTTTATAGTTGCCCTGTGTGATTGAAAATATTTTTAGTCTTCAAAACAGATCACCGCCGTTCATCAATGTAAATACAGTTTTTGAAAATGATACTTATTTTTTTTTAATACACAAATATGAGAAATGTGCTTGAAACCCTTTTTAAGCCCCAACAGACCACCTCATAAATGGAAAAAAATAAATAGTACATAAAAACAAAATGAAGATAAAATCTTCATTTTTTTAGGTAGAAAAATCTAAACAAAAGATAACGAATAAAATAATACTGGATGTAAAAAAATATCCTGCAAAAAAATAAACGGCTAATTTAAACTTTACTCCATCCTACACTACCATTTACAATAGTACAACTACACTACACACTATCAACAACAATAACCCAACTAATAATTATAACACTACTAATACCATGAAGGTCCATGATAGAGGTGAATGGGGCTGTTATCGTTTGAAATGCCTTTCGTGTTTGTGAGGGAGGGGGAGATGAAGAGTCCCCGAACCGCTCTGTCACATGACGCACCAGTGACATCAGCGGTGGCGGGGGCTCTGAGCGCCACCCAGCCCCCCCTCTGGAGAGGATGGTGGAGAGAGAGGGAGGGTGGGGAGAGGGCAGAGGGGAGGCAGAGAGGAAGAGGGGCGTGGCAGCGTCAGGCGTCCCCCTGGTCTTATGTGTAGGCGTTGAGACGCTCCTTGGAGCGAGTGGAATGGATGTCGTGAAGCTCCTGCTCCTCCTTGGATTTGATGTCTTCGTACTTCTGCATCCTGCAGGCGTCCTTCACATACGCCCAGTTAGCTGACAGTACCATCAGGTAGTGGATCTGGACAGGGGGGGGGGGGGAGAGCGGGACGATACTCAGTCAGCGAGACAGACAGGCAGATAGTCAGTGAGACAGACAGGCAGATAGTCAGTGAGACAGACAGGCAGATAGTCAGTGAGACAGACAGGCAGATAGTCAGTGAGACAGACAGGCAGATAATCAGTGAGACAGACAGGCAGATAGTCAGCGAGACAGACAGGCAGACAGTCAGCGAGACAGACAGGCAGACAGTCAGCGAGACAGACAGGCAGATAGTCAGCAAGACAGACAGGCAGATAGTCAGTGAGACAGACAGAGTTAATTTAGTCAGTCAGACAGCAATTCTAGTCATTCAGGTAAGTCAGTGAATCATTTAGTCATTTAGTCAATGAGACAGACGAACAGCTATTTCATCATTCAGTCAGTGAGACATACAGTCAGTCAGTCAGTTAGGTTGGACATGCTGTGGCAGTTCTTCAGTTTGTTGACAGTATCTGGCTTGTCTCCAAACACTCATGGACTTTATGTTACAGGAGTGCCAGGGAAGAAGTAATTCCTTACTCTGCCACCAGGTGGCAGAGCAGTAGTTGCTATGAGCTGGGCCCCAGTGTTTCCATGACAGCAGGGCCTCTGTAGAGACACCCAGCCATTTGTGAATGCACTGTGTAAATTCTTCCATTCAGAAGGGATCGTTTACAACTAAAACCCCATCTTCCTCATCATCATGTTATTTGTACCTATGTTATTTGTACTTCCATGTTACTTGTATCATTTGTACTATTTGCATCATTTGTATTATTTGTATAATTTGTATTATTTGTATAATTTGTATTATTTGTTTATATGTATCATATCTGTAGTGTATTTTACATTGTATTCATTTTTTATTTTATTAGTATGCCATATATGTTTGCTCATTCCTGCCAAAGTGAATTCTATGTTTGTTAACCTTGCATAGCGAATAAACCCCCATTCTGATTCTGATTCTGATCATCATCATCTATGAACACTGACCAGAGAATCTCGTTCCCTACAGTCCATCACAGATGATAATTTCTTGATTCATCATCCAGATTATTTGTAATAATTAGCACCTAAAAAAAATTCTAATATAGGTTAAAAAAAACTCCAGTCAGTGTCATGGATCTTCTCCTGCTGGCGCCTGTGCTTCAGTTGATATATTTTCCCAAACGTTTGTTTAGATAAAGAAAAAAGAAAAAAAGAGGCTGCGTCTCTCAATTTGCACCATCAGCCTTGACTAACGAGTCCATTCTCTTTCTTAGAAAATGGCTCCTCCACAAATTACCGAGTGATGTTCCAAACAAGCGCAGACCTTTTATTCTCTGTTTCCATGACAACACGGTGTCATGGCCAGCGTCTCGTATAGAGAGAGAGAGAGAGGGAGAGAGCGAGAGAGAGAGAGAGAGAGGGAGAGAGCGAGAGAGAGAGAGAGAGAGAGAGAGGGAGGGAGAGAGAGAGAGAGGGAGAGAGAGTGAGCGAGAGAGAGACGGAGAGAGGGAGAGAGAGAGAGAGAGAGGGAGGGAGAGAGAGAGAGCGAGCAGAGAGAGAAGAAGAGAGATAGAGAGAGAAAGAGAGAGAGATAGAGAGAAAGAGAGAGAGATAGAGTGAGAAAGAGACAGAAAGACAGACAGAAAGACAGACAGAAAGAGAGAGAGAAGCCTCTATCTGCTGCACCAGCCTTGCTTCCAGCCATTCCCCAGGCAAACACAACTACCACCAACTCAGCCCAGAGGCATGCAGGATAACAACAAGTTTATCATTTTGTAATGAAATTATTATCTATAATCTTCCACAGTGACAGGGATCGTGTCAACTCACAACCCTGTAAATTAATTTCTCTCCCACAGACTCAGACAATATCAGTAGAATAGCTTTCATATTTGCACATCATTATATTATCGATAATCTATGATGGTCAAGCTGCATAGTAAGAGCGAAGTATGTTTTTATGTTTAAATCCTTCAAACATCTCTCACCATAGCGATCACAGCGGCTCCTGCCCCAGCAAGGGCGCAGATGAACAGGTGGAAGGTCATGTCCAGCTGGAACACATACAGAAGAGGAGGGTGAGGCCTCAGAAACTCACCTTCATATTTCTGTTTTTATATTTATATGTTATATTCATTTAGCAGACACTGCTTTCATCCAAAGCCACATACAATAGATCTTATAAAAGACACAGCATTTTATGTAGAACTAGAAGTGTGATGCTCAAACTGTTTTTCAATGTAATCAATGTTTTGGTTGACTTCATAGACCGTACCTTACATATCTACATTTGTTTTACTTAATTGAACAAGTGAAACAACTACTTTTCAAAAACAGGTAAATACATTTTTGTGGCCCCATATTAGATTTAAGAACCCACCTCGTTTGATTCACACATCTTGTAAAACTTCTCAGATTTAGTACACACTGTTTTGGCCTCGGCAATCGGCACGATCCCTGATGAGAAAAGTACGGTCAGCAGTGGAACAGAAAGTATATCTGTGTTCTAACATGTGACCTGTGGACTATGACTCTCAGAGATAACTAAGAGAGTTATGAGGGAGATGCATCGCCCAGGGCATGGATACGCTTGACCTGTGCCAGGTGGGTGATTAAAGAAAGAGAGAGAGACAAATAAATAGAGACTACATGTGCCAGAGAAGAAGAAAAGAAAGAGAGAGAGAGAGGGAGAAAGAGAGACAGAGAGAGAGAGAGACAGAGAGAGAGAGAGAGCAGGAGAAAAATAGACTAAATATGCCAGAAAAGAAAGAGAGAGACAGAGAGAGAATGAGAAACAAGGAGAAACCAGGAGAACCAAAAACTTGAGTGACACAGAGATCTGTCTCCTTGCTTACCATATTGGCGAGGGTCCAAGCACAAGGTAACACCCTCCAACATCGTTGTGTTTTGGCAAATGCTCCAGATGTTAAAGTACATGAAGACAGGGAGGGAGGTGAAGGCTGTGACCCCCAGCCAGGCCAGCATGAAGATATACGTCAGCATGATGAACTAGGAAGACACACGGGACAACATGTCACATTTAAAAGTTGTGTAAAAGTGTCCAACATTTCCTGGCCTATTCTTGCAGGCGTTGAAAAAACAGCAACTCTTATCATTAGGGGCCCCCCAGGACAGCAGAAACATAATTACCCTTTCATGAACAATTAGATGAATCAATTCAGCTTATTCTGCCCCCATCCACCCCAACTGAATCAAAAGGCCCTCTTCATTTGCGAAAGAAAGGAAGATTATCCCTTATTAGTCCCACAGTGGGCAGAATTTCAAGAGCACTCATGTTCAATGCATTGGCCGGGATTCAAACCCTACTGGGAATCAAACTCCTCCCTGCAGATGGTAGGTAAGAATCCTACCACTGCACCTCCATGCTGCTGTTTCTCATTGTTGTTTCTCACCCATGCACTGACACAGCGTCCACAGGTGGTGATCTTGAAGTCCCCGTAAAGATCCTTGATGGCCCCGCTGGTGAAGAAGCCCTCCACCATCAGCAGGATGCCGTACACAAAGAAGGCTGAGGCGATGCCGTAGATCACGTACTTAATGATGTCAATCCTGAGGGGGGGGGGGGGGGGGGGGGCGGGGGGGGGGGGCGGGCAAAGTATGGTTCAACAACACAGTATCTCCTCTACGCGTCTCACACTGAATCACCATCAATCTGACCGCTGTTCTTCATACTTCTCCTTATACTCCATATACAGTAATACATTCAACATTAGGCATCAAACACTCTATGTCCTTAGATGTTTCCAGTGTGGTCTGTGTTTTACACCTATAGGCGGGTCAGGCGGTCACTTACATGGTGAACACGTCCAGAGAGTCCATGGGGCTTCTCACCACCTCAAAGTAGTTCTGCAGGATGGTGACGGTGCCTGACAAGGCCTCATGCCCGCAGCCGCAGAACAGGGCCACCCCAGCGTACAGCAGGATGGTGGCAATGAGAGACGGGTAGGGGATCCCTCCCAGACATTTGATGCAACATTCCAGGCATCCTGAACACACACACACACACACACATAAATACATACACACATAGACACAGACACGTAGACACACACACACAGAGAAAAAGGGAAGATTTAGCTGTCAGTCAATAGCGAACTCAAGAAGTGCACGTTTAGAAACTAAAGGCAAGAGAAGTAACCTTGAGGCATGTAGACGTACACAGCACGCTTCCTATCTGTGTTCCTGAACAGATCTGAGAGGGCAGGCCGAACATCGGGCGGCCATGAGTGTCTAAGTTTGATGCAGAACATCTTCTGACCAGTCACCTCTGACCTCTGACCTGAACCCTCCGCTGAACCTATCTTCATCTAGCACAAAACGTCTGCAGGGTGAGTCACCGCTGTTCTGCTTACCGTCAGTGCTCACTGCGGAGGCAGGGTGTGTGTGTGTGTGTGTTGTGTCTGAGTTGTGTGGATTGTGGAGACCATCGGAATCTGTGTGTGTATTTCACACCAAGCAAGTTTTGGCTCCTGATCCCAGTTTCAATTCCAATCTAGAAATGATCGTTAAACGAATTTTGTTTTTTTCTAACTGCATGTAACACTAATGTGGTCTGTCAAAATGTCTGTGCACAGTTAATGAAATGCGCAAATGTAATTTCATGCTCAGAGAGGAATTCTCTGGAGCTTTTACGTCATTATTATAAACCATGATTAAATTTATTTAATTATCTTTCATCTGCATCTCTGGCCACGTTTGGCTCCGTTTCCTCTCTTCCGTTTTTCATTCGACGGATCTGAAACCGCGCAATGGAATTTTAATGTCATTCAGGAGGACGTCATGCGATCAGCTCGAGCCCTGCCAGGCTAAAGCAGAATCATGAGCGAGCCCTCCGACTGGCGCGCGCGCGTCTTCTGTGTCTGAGTGGAACCTGCGCTGAATACTAAGCAGCTCGAGCCCGCTAGACTTGCTGAGCAGCTCGAGCCGTTTGCAGCCAGGAAGATGATGCGTCTTCACAGATGTAATCCTGCATGAGATTGTGCGGTTATCGACACAAGCTGAGATGTCTTCATTATACGAGCTCTTATCAGTTTTAACGGGGGAAGCGGTTGAAAGGGTCGTCGACAGTAGGCTGCAGTGGTGGGGGTGGTGTGTGTGTGTGTGTGTGTGTGCGTGGAAGGGAGAGGGTTCATTATGAGAGCGGGTGTAAATGATCTATTCCTTGAAGTGGATGATTTGTGTCATGTTCCTATTCAAGGTTTTATTACCTGAGCATTAGTCAAACAAGTGCACCGCAAAATGGGCAATTAAATGGAAATATAAATCAATTTCAGTATGGCCTACTATCTGGTTAAAACCTTGATTTCCTACTTATAACTTGAGTTTTTCTTGTGGATTATTGGTAACATGTTGACTAGTTCATTGTTCAAGTGTGCTGATTATTTTATTTGTACTAATATAAAAAAAAGTGGTTCGGACCTATAACAAAATGCATATCTGTTCATTAAAAAGAGCAAGACACTATAGTGTAAATCATGTCTCCTTTATCTACCACAAATTATTTAGTAAGTTGACTATGCATCAATCCGGTGGAACACTAAGGAAATGTAATGTTGTTACCATGGAAACTGCACCAGACATGGCTGTGGAGGTGAACTGGGAGGAATAAGGAGCTGATTTAAGGAGAAGGAGGTTTTATTGATCCTGTGGCGCTAATTTAACGGAAGACAACTATTGGGCATCACAGCCTCCCGACTGAGATCAAGCCCATGGCAAGCCCAAACATAGACCTACTTCCGTCTGGCTTTATTTATTTTATATTTTTGGGAAGTTCTTTGTTAAACATGGGTAATCCCAGCCAGGTATAACAATGTCACAATATCTGAGTTTGGCACCAAGAGGCGAACACACACAGAGACGTTTGAAAGATGAAACGCTGAGTGGATAGACTCAGATGAAGCTGCTCTCTTCTCCCTGCATGGCTGAACCATCATCTGAGTCCATTGATCCTGACTCACTCTGGGACATGTGAGACGGTGTGAATGACATCCAGGGTGTAAATTGACTGAGAGGAGCTGCAGAATGCTTGATCCATTATTTAGCAACAGCACAGCACAGCGCCAAACATTTTCATTCATTATTTACGCCGGCTGCATTAGTGTTACATTACCTACTGCTTAATGAGCAGTCAGTTCCATGCAAATAGTGCTCATGATGAAGAACTGAGGGTGGAGACTGGGTGGAAGGCGAAGGAAGCGAGGCAGAGTCTCCGTAGGGAT
This sequence comes from Protosalanx chinensis, assembly GCA_030340685.1. Lineage (NCBI taxonomy): Eukaryota > Metazoa > Chordata > Actinopteri > Osmeriformes > Salangidae > Protosalanx > Protosalanx chinensis. The sequence goes on along the minus strand of CM059330.1, from coordinate 13,101,322 downwards.
TTAATTGCATTGATGAAAACTGAAAGTGAAACTGATTTCAGATCAGCTTTATCCCAGATTGGGCGTCAAGGGAGACGCCATTTGCTCCTTTGTGTAGTTGAATGGTTGAGAGTTGGAGATGGTTCATGATGATGTCTTGTCACATAGGGAGGCTACATGAACTCTACAATAGGATTCAGAGAGGCAAACCTACTTAGGTAGATATTGAATCAATTATGGATGTTGGATATGACAGCCACGCCCGCTTTTTCCATTGTGAATTTTATATTTTAAATCCTGTGGTTTTCTTTGTTCTGTTTACCGTAGAATTTTCAACTGAGGGGAATTATTGAATACATTGAAGTAAAATCACCAAGCATAAGGATTCATTTTTAGACCAAGAATACCAAAATTAATGAATATAACTCTCCCTCCTCTTTCACTCACATGCACACAAAACCCTCTTTAAAAAGCGAATTCTATAAATTCACCATGACCCCAAATACTCCCCCTCCAATCACCAATCAACAGAAGGCGTCTCTCTAATACAAAGAGAAAGTGCACCCCCCGCCCTTCTCCCCCCTTCCTAACTCCCACCTCTCTCCCATCTGTCAATGTCCGACAGGCAAGAAACACACACAAACACCCAACGCACACGCAAACACAAGCGTTCGTTAGTTCAACATCCCATAAAGTTTCCCCAAGATTGAGGTTACTATTACGTAACAGTCAGTCACCCTTCGCAGTAAGAATGTCCGCTGAACCGTCCTGAAGATGGTGGGAATGTGGGACAAAGGGTTCCGAGTCAGACGCCCAAATTAGCCCAACGGGGGGGAAAGCTGGAGAACCAGGGAGCAGCTAGATTAAACACTCCACCAGGGAGGGGGGAGGAGAGCCAGACATGAAAAGGTGGTGGGGGGTTTGGGTGGGCGGGGGGGTGGAGGTGGAGGGGCTGGGTGCTTGGTTGGGTGTCTAGCGGTGTGTGCATGCAAGGCAGACAGTAGTACATAATGATGATCATTAGATCCTATGGCCTGGAGACTTCCACAGTGGGGGGCAGGTGGGGTGGGGGGGCTGTTCGTAGTTTGTGTGTGTATTTGTGTAGGGCTGAGTGTGTACGGATGTGTGTAGGGGTGTGTGTGTGAATCAGAATTACTTTATTGATCCCGAGGGGAAACTCTTTGTCTTTGTGTATAGAAATGTGTATGTGTGTAGTGGTATGTGTGTG
>CM059330.1:12955726-13099615 GCA_030340685.1 Protosalanx chinensis | reverse complement strand
CCCTAAGCACCAAAACATCCGCAAAGAGAATCAGCCACTTACAGCCGTATCTAACGGGGATATAAAATGAGAGGGGAGAGAGGGAGAGAGGAGAGAGAGAGGGGGAGAGGGGGGAGAGAGAGGAGAGAGAGAGGGGAAGAGGGGGGAGAGAGAGGGAGAGAGAGGGAGATAGAGGGGAGAGAGGAGAGAGAGAGGGGGAGAGGGGGGGAGAGAGAGGGAGAGAGGAGAGAGGGAGAGAGGGGAGATAGAGGAGGGGAGGAGAGGGGGGAGAGAGAGGGGAGATAGAGAGGGGGGAGAGAAGAGGGAGATAGAGAGGGGAGGAGAGGGGGGAGAGAGAGGGAGATAGAGAGGAAGAGAGGGGGGAGACAGAGGGGGAGAGGGGGGGAGAGAGAGGGGAGATAGAGAGGGGAGGAGAGGGGGGAGAGAGAGGGGAGATAGAGAGGGGAGGAGAGAGGGGGGGAGAGAGAGGGGAGATAGAGAGGGGAGGAGAGGGGGGAGAGAGAGGGGGATAGTGTGTATGGTTTTCTGTGTGTGCTGGCTGAGCCCCCCTGTTAGTGACACATGTGTCCCCCTGTCACATGACCCACGCCACCGTGGAACACCCCCCACGTCTCCTGACAGACCACTAAACTCCCCTCCCCTCCCCTCCCCTCCCCTCTCCCTCTCCCTCTCCCTCCCCTCTCCCTCCCCTCCCCTCCCCTCTCCCTACCCTCTCCCTCTCCCTCCCCTACCCCTCTCCCTCTCCCTCCCCTCTCCCTCCCCTCTCCCTCCCCTCCCCCTCCTCTCTCCCCCCTCTCACCCGTAGCAGAGGTGATGCAGGCAGCGATAGAGAGCAGCGTGATGAGGCCCGGCCATGCAGGCAGCGATGGCCACATTCCTCCTCTTCTCCCTCTCGGCCTGCTGGAGGTCCCACCACTGCAGGTCACTGAACTGACACCTCTCCCCATGTAGCCTGACACACAGCTGGGACACAGCGCAGGGAACACACCTCACACACTCCTCTCACACTTAACACACCGGTGTACATACTTAAGGGCTGACTGGTTTCTTTTGCTGACCACATGCTGTTTGAGATTCAGAGTATTTGGATTCAATTCAATTAATTACATTCAAAATATGATTTTGAACAGGCTGAAAACTATATATATTCTATATACTAATACTAATATACTATATTCAAGTTTTACGAAAGAGCTGTTTCCCTGGTCCAACACACCTGAATCAAATGAACTGGTCATTATTAAGCTTGACAAACAACCATGATTATTTGAATCAGGTGTGTTGAGGAAAACATGACCAGGGTTGAAGAAAACACCGGCTCATCAGATCCCACAGTATGGAACAACACTGCCATCTAGTGGTCAAGTCTGCTCTGACAACACACATCGCCCGACACAAACACAACACAGCTGGTCAGCCGTGAGCCTAGAGGTCACTCGGAGGTCAGAGGTCACTCAGAGGGCAGGGGTCGTACTTGCAGGCGTAGGACTGCATCTCTGGGAAGTAGAAACAGGCTCCTTCGTAGAGACAGTAGGAGTCGTGGGAGGAGGGGCAGCTCTCCACTGCCTGCTGCCCCCTGGTGGTGGAGTCCACTGGGCTGCTGGTCGTCACCACAGCTGCTTTGGTCTGCATCTCTGCGACGAGCGAGGTTTTTATAAGATAGATGTGAGAAAGTTAGAGCCATGCAAAGGTTCTCCAGAAATCCTTCTCAGGCTTCTGAGCTAGTACTGGGCCTCTAGTACTGGGCCTCTAGTACTGGGCCTCTAGTACTGGGCCTCTAGTACTGGGCCTCTAGTACTGGGCCTCTAGTACTGGGCCTCTAGTACTGGGCCTCTAGTACTGGGCCTCTAGTACTGGGCCTCTAGTACTGGGCCTCTAGTACTGGGCCTCTAGTACTGGGCCTCTAGTACTGGGCCTCTAGTACTGGGCCTCTAGTACTGGGCCTCTAGTACTGGGCCTCTAGTACTGGGCCTCTAGTACTGGGCCTCTAGTACTGGGCCTCTAGTACTGGGCCTCTAGTACTGGGCCTCTAGTACTGGGCCTCTAGTACTGGGCTTCTAGTACCGGGCCTCTAGTACCGGGCCTCTAGTACCGGGCCTCTAGTACTGGGCCTCTAGTACTGGGCCTCTAGTACTGAGCCTCTAGTACTGGGACTCTAGTACTGGGCCTCTAGTACTGGGCCTCTAGTACTGATCCTCTAGTACTGGGCCTCTAGTACCGGGCCTCTAGTACTGGGTCTCTAGTACCGGGCCTCTAGTACCGGGCCTCTAGTACTGGGCCTCTAGTCCTGGGCCTATAGTTCTAGGCCCCTCAGGTAAGGTCTGCTCACCGTGGCAGGTGTGTCCATGTCCAGTGTATCCTGCCTGACACCTGCACATGTAACTCCCCAGGCTGTTCACACACTCCGCCCTCTCATCACACCTGTGTGAGCCCAGCCAGCATTCATCAACATCTGCTGAGGAACGTCCACAGGTTAGGGAGTTACACAGATCCACCATAGTCTAGTGTGTGTGAGGGAGTGTGTGTGTGTGTGAGGGTGTGTGTGTAAGGGAGTGTGTGTGAGGGAGGGTGTGTGTGTGTGTGAGGGAGTGTGTGTTTAGCGTGTGTGTGTGTGAGCGTGTGTGTTTGAGGGTGTGTGTGTGAGAGGGTGTGTGTGTGTGTGTGTGACTGCATCACCTGTGCAGTGGTGTCCGTCTCCAGTGAAACCAGGCTGACACTGGCAGTAATATCCTCCAACTGTGTTCACACAGTCTGAACTCTGAGAGCTGCACTGAGACACGGCCAGCTCACACTCATCCACATCTGCACACAACCAGCCACACAACACTTTACACACTACTGCTTTACACACTACTGCTTTACACACTACTGCTTTACACACTACTGCTTTACACACTACTGATTTACACACTACTGCTTTACACACTACTGCTTTACACACTACTGCTTTACACACTACTGCTTTACACACTACTGCTTTACACACTACTGCTTTACACACTACTGCTTTACACACTACTGCTTTACACACTACTGCTTTACACACTACTGCTTTACACACTACTGATTTACACACTACTGCTTTACACACTACTGCTTTACACACTACTGCTTTACACACTACTGATTTACACACTACTGCTTTACACACTACTGCTTTAAACACTACTGCTTTACACACTACTGCTTTACACACTACTGCTTTACACCCTACTGCTTTACACACTACTGCTTTACACACTACTGCTTTACATTTAGTCATATACCAGAGTGACTGAGCAAGTACAGAAACATTCCCCCTGAGGCAAGTAGGGTGAAGTGCCTTGCCCAAGAACACAATGTAATGTTGTCCGGCCGGGGATTGAACCGGCAACATTCTAATTACTAGTCCAATACCCTAACCACTTGACCACCTAACTTCCTCACACAGGTCCTCCCCCCTCCTCTCTGCCCCTCCTCACCCTCACACAGGACCCTCTCTCCCCCCTCCTCACCCTCAAACAGGACCCTCTCTCCCCCCTCCTCACCCTCACACAGGACCCTCTCTCCCCCCTCCTCACCCTCACACAGACCCTCTCTCCCCCCTCCTCACCCTCACACAGGACCCTCTCTCCCCCCTCCTCACCCTCATACAGGACCCTCTCTCCCCCCTCCTCACCCTCACACAGGACCCTCTCTCCCCCCTCCTCACCCTCACACAGGACCCTCTCTCCCCCCTCCTCACCCTCACACAGGACCCTCCCTCCCCCCTCCTCACCCTCACACAGACCCTCTCTCCCCCCTCCTCACCCTCACACAGGACCCTCTCTCCCCCCTCCTCACCCTCACACAGGACCCTCTCTCCCCCCTCCTCACCCTCACACAGGACCCTCTCTCCCCCCTCCTCACCCTCACACAGGAACCTCTCTCCCCCCTCCTCACCCTCACACAGGACCCTCTCTCCCCCCTCCTCACCCTCACACAGCTCCCCGTCCCCAGAGAAGCCCTCTCGGCAGACGCAGACGGCACTTCCTGTCTGCACCAGGCAGCGAGCGTTCACGTCACAGCGCAGCGACGAACAGTGGTCTTGGTCTGTAGCCATGGCAACAACAACAACAACAGATCAAGCTTCTTTTTGGTTTTCATCCACAGTAAAACAGGAATCCTTCCACCTACCTGAGACCATCTTCTCTGTGAAGAGCGTCGGCTCGCTGCTGTGCTCCAGGTGGGCGTCGGCCTCGTCGCTGTCTGAGGTGAGGCTGGGCGGAGTCAGGGGCGTGCTCTCATCGTTCAGGGTCTTGTTCTTCAGAGAGAACGGATCCACTGACTCGTCCCAGTTTCCAGACTCTGTCAAACACAGCACAGGAACACAGCTAGAACAGTGATGTCATCAGCACAGGAACACAGCTAGAACAGTGATGTCATCAGAACAGGAACACAGCTAGAACAGTGATGTCATCAGCACAGGAACACAGCTAGAACAGTGATGTCATCAGAACAGGAACACAGCTAGAACAGTGATGTCATCAGAACAGGAACACAGCTAGAACAGTGATGTCATCAGCACAGGAACACAGCTAGAACAGTGATGTCATCAGCACAGGAACACAGCTAGAACAGTGATGTCATCAGCACAGGAACACAGCTAGAACAGTGATGTCATCAGCACAGGAACACAGCTAGAACAGTGATGTCATCAGCACAGGAACACAGCTAGAACAGTGATGTCATCAGAACAGGAACACAGCTAGAACAGTGATGTCATCAGAACAGGAACACAGCTAGAACAGTGATGTCATCAGCACAGGAACACAGCTAGAACAGTGATGTCATCAGCACAGGAACACAGCTAGAACAGTGATGTCATCAGCACAGGAACACAGCTAGAACAGTGATGTCATCAGCACAGGAACACAGCTAGAACAGTGATGTCATCAGCACAGGAACACAGCTAGAACAGTGATCTCTCTGGTTGTGTCAGGAGAGCTGTAGTTAACTGTGCACCATAAGAATGTACTGGAAGCTTGGAATGTGAAAACCTAGCAGTGCTATGTTGGGGTGACAGGGTTGGGGTGACAGTGTTGGGGTGACAGTGTTGGGGTGACAGGGTTGGGGTGACAGGGTTGGGGTGACAGGGTTGGGGTGACAGGGTTGGGGTGACAGTGTTGGGGTGACAGTGTTGGGGTGACAGTGTTGGGGTGACAGTGTTGGGGTGAGGCGTGTGTCTGAGCACCTGCTGGTCTGCTGGCAGTGTCGGCGGGCACACAGCCGCCCCCCTCAGAGGGATGGAAGTCGGGGAAGCAGGAACACACCGCACGCCCCAGTCTGCTCTCACACACCTGGGAACAACCCCCATTCTGGTGCAGGCACATGTCCACCCCTGGAGGAGATGACATGGGGGAGAGGAGGGGAGGAGAGGTGGAGAGGAGGAGAGGAGGGGAGAGGAGGAGAGGAGGGGAGGAGAGGAGGAGAGGAGGGGAGAGGAGGAGAGGAGGGGAGGAGAGGAGGAGAGGAGGAGAGGAGGAGAGGAGGGGAGAGGAGGGGAGGAGGAGAGGAGGAGAGGAGGGGAGGAGAGGAGGAGAGGAGGGGAGAGGAGGAGAGGAGGGGAGGAGAGGAGGAGAGGAGGAGAGGAGGGGAGAGGAGGAGATGAGGGGAGGAGAGGAGGAGAGGAGGGGAGAGGAGGAGAGGAGGGGAGAGGAGGAGAGGAGGGGAGGAGAGGAGGAGAGGAGGAGAAGAAGAGGTGATGAGAGGAGGGGAGGAGGAGAGGAGGAGAGGAGGGGAGAGGAGGAGAGGAGGACAAGAGGAGGCGATAAGAGAAGGGGAGAGGAAGAGAGAATGAAACCAATTCCAGATGAACACTAGACAGACATGTCTTGAACATGTACACCCCCCCCCCCTTCCTTCTCTCTCTCCCCACCTGGCTTGGCCATGGGATGAACCACCACAATGGACGCCGGTTCAACCACGTTGCCATGGATACTCTCTAGTTTCTCCCCACTGAGTTTGTCGAAGCTCCCCAGCGAACGCTGCTCCCGATCGGAGACCCACACACGGTCCTCAAACACCGCCAGGTCAAAAGGTCGCCCTGGACCAATCAGAAAACACCCAGGTTTAGAGCATCTGGTTACACAACAACGTATGCTTGTGTACACGAATGTGTACTTGTATGTGTGTTTATATGTGAGTGTGTGTGTATGTGTCTATAGGTGTGTATGTGTACGTTTGTGTGTGTACTTGTGGGTTTGTAGGTGTGTGTAGATGTGTGTGTGTGTGTATAAACGTGTGTGTGTGTGTGTGTTCAACAGACACCTCACCTACTTCGTTCTCTGTCAGCAGTCGTCTGTCCGTGCCGTCCAGCTTGGCGCTCTCCAGCGCCCCCGTCCTGCTGTCGCTCCAGTACAGCCGCTCCTGAGGGAGGTCCAGCGCCAGGCCGCAGGGCATCTCCAGCCTGCTGTCAGCCACCGTCCAGCGCTGCCCCCCGTCCAGCGCCGAGCCCAACACCGCCGGCCGCCGGCCCATGTCCGTCCAGAACAACTTCCTCCAAAGGGAAAAAAAACAAACAATGACTTAACAAGCATCAGGTGTGAGTCAGGTGAGGAGTGAGGAAAACTGCTTCACAGCAAGTTCAGTTTAAAAATAGATACTTGATGAACAATAGTCTTATGGCTTAAGTCTTAAGTGTGTGGTTTGACTGTTCCCTGAGGTGTGGCACGCACTAGAATGATATTTTACTTTGCGAGAGGGTGAACAGCGATTCCTCTTGGTGAGTGGATCCCTTTCCTTATCACGGTTTCTCTGTCCTGCCCGTTCAAAGTGCTGCGCTCGATAGCAGACAGGCTGGAGGAAAAAGAACAAGAAGACTAGGTTTGCAATGTCTTATTTAAAACATAAATATGCAAATATGTTAATATCATATCAGTTCAGTTTAAATAGTGTTTAAGAGATCCAGGCCCACCCCTGATCGGTCCAGTACAGCTTGCGGTGAAGCCAGTCCACAGCCAGGCCTTCTGGGGAGTCCAGACCCCCCCTCACCACCACCTCTCTGGACCCCCCTGCCAAGTCCACCCGCTCAATCTGCTTCAGAGCCGTACTGGCAAAGTACACCTGGGAACACAGACAGGGGTCAGGCACAGCCGTGTTCAGAATGCAGATCTAGATGCTGTTACAGGACACAACCAATAGGTGGCAGCAGACCTGAATCACCTACCTTGTTCTGGACTGGATCGTAATCCAAGGCGATCACGTTTCCCTGAGGTTCCTCCAGGATCCTGTGATCATCTGAGCCGTCCAGATTCACTCTCCTGATGTCCACCATGTTGGCAAACAGCAGGTAAGGAGCTGGTTCTGCAGGAGGGGGAAGAGGAGGGGCTTAATACAGAAGAGGAGGGGCTTGATACAGAAGAGGAGGGGCTTGATGCAGAAGAGGAGGGGCTTGATACAGAAGAGGAGGGGCTTAATACAGGATGTATCAGCCTCTGTGAAAGCCTGTTTCACCTGACTCACCTGTGGCAGAGCAGTGTCTGCCGTCCTGATGCAGCTGGTAGCCAGGGACACACTCACACTGCCAGTGGCCCAGGGTGGTGGGGGTGCACAGCTGACTGCAACCACCTCTGTCTGCTGAGGAGCAGCCTGGGGGACAGAGAGACAGGAAGAGAGACAGGGAGAGGGAGAGGTAGAGGGAGAGAGAGAGAGAGAGAGAGAGAGAGAGAGAGAGAGAGAGAGGGAGAGGGAGAGGGAGAGGGAGGGAGGGAGAGAGAGAGAGAGAGAGAGAGAGAGAGAGAGAGAGGGAGAGAGAGAGAGAGGGAGAGAGACAGGATTGATGTTTCTGTGTTTCATTGCATTTCATAGATTGTCTGGTTAGTGGTAAAAACTGAAATACTCTTCAGGAAGAAAAAATATACATGGAAAGCCACTTAACTGATTTTTATTTAAATTTTTCGGTATATATTTGGGGGACAAATAAAGGTTTATTTTATCTTATATTTCTATAAATATACACAGTCATGCATGACACAGTTTACATACAGTTCTCATCTTATCTGAACAAAGCCTTGTGTTGGTACCTGAGCAGGACAGGCCATCAGGCAGGAGTATGGATCCCTCTGAACACACACACACTGGGCCCTTCTCTGAGCGCACACAGCCCCTGTCACACCGGCTCATGTTCCGCTCACAGGGGAAGGTCTCTGTTAGAGAAACAACACACAAGTCTCCAACACTCACATACACAACGTGTGTTTGGACACAAGGAACCTAAACACTCCTGATGTTAGCACCGTGGAAAATACTCAGAGATACTTGCCGCAAAACCCCTTTCACAGACAGAGCGAGGCTTTGACAAAGGCAGATGGTTGGTGGATAACAATCTGCTTAACCCTTGCCTGTCTAAGCCCTTTATAAAGTCAGCTGTAATCCAAACAGGTGAAAGTGTGACGGCATGTCAGTGGCCTTTGAGTCCCCAGTTTGTGATGTAACTGTCCGGGAGCTAAATGTACTCAAACTATACTCTTAACACACTAAACTGAAGTTGGTAATACTCGTGAACAACCTGGCCTTCCTTGAGTGGACAACACAGACAGGGTTATGATGTTCACTCACACCTGGACAAAGATGGCGGCTTTCTTTAGTACGACATGAAGCACAATGATACACTGCAGGTATTTTGTTTAACAGTAGATCTTACATTGCTATCTTTAGCTGATATAAAAACAAAGCTATCATTACTTTGTGCGACCTTTAAGTAAACGTAACTGATTGGTACCTTTCAACTGCCTCACATACAACACACAGGATTCTACATATCACATCCATCTCTAATTCCAAGTTCTTTATCAAGTAGGGAAGTCAGGGGGAGACAGGGGGCTCAGCAGGTTAAGGCATTGGCCTCATGATCGGAAGGTTGTGAGTTTGATTCCCATCTGTGTCTATGTGACGTTGTGTCCTTAGGTAAGGCACTTCACCCTACTTGTCTCAGGGGGATTGTCCCTGTACTTACTGTAAGTCACTCTGGATAAAAGCGTCTGCTAAATGAATAATGATTTATTATTAAAGTAAAAGCAACATTGGCACGAGCAGTAGTGCTGAGTGTAATCTTTTTAATTGTCTTCCTAGACTGTTGTCCTGAACCTTTAGTAATCTTCTACACCTTGCCAAATGTGGTTTGCTAACCAGCTTAGCAGGACATGGCTGCTGACTAAATATGTCACCTATTTACAACATGGACTCATCGTCTAAGCTGACTGTGACCAGCTCATCCGACCTAACAGGCACAGTGGCCTCCATAACCGCATCAGATCCGCTGGTCGGTTAAACGATTCCCAAGGCTAATAATCAGAAGGTACTTGGTTTGAACCCTGGCTGTGCCAATAAGATGTTGTGTCCTTGGGCAAGGCACTTCACCCTTCTTGCCTCAGGGGGGCATGTCCCTGTACTTGCTGCAAGTCGCTCTTTATAAGAGCGTCTGATGAATGACTAAATGTGAAAGTAAGACAGGAGGTTTTCATAGAGTAAGAACAGCCTCCAGCAGAATGTGTCATATTGTGCCATCAATGTGGATGTAGGGAGAGGGTAGGTTTCATGTGTGTGTGTGTGTGTGTGTGTGTAACTAAGGACTTCCTTTATGAACTGGAGGTCTTCTGTTTATCGTACAGATAGTCTCCCTGAGCTGAGATGATTCACCCAGCCTCTGACACCTCCAGAGGGGACGACCTCTGTTTTGACCCTGGTAACCTAGGCAACCCAACAGGGCGTTCGCACACGGCCTCTGGTCTCCGGGACCCGCTACATTTATTACCCATGTCAAAGGAATGGCACTCCTTTGAAACGGGGTCAGTCAAAACAACGGTCGAAAAAAACCAAACCCCTTTCCAAACTCAGACATCTGAAGTGTTGATGTCTGTCCTTCGGGAGAACGTAAAAATAGCCCAAAACCTGCAAATACACCCTAATATTTACAACCAAGAGTGTTGAGAAAGATTCGTTCAATTAATCGACGATAGGTTTTCCACTCTCATGACTTTACTAGAAGGCTAAACTCCCTGGAACAGTCTTACCTTGGCAGCTTCTCCTATCTGGCAGCAGAGCGTATCCTTGGGGACACGAGCAAAAGTAGGACCCCGGAACGTTCTCACACCCCAAGGAGCAACCATGGCTCCACAGGGCACACTCGTTTATGTCTGCAAAGAAACACCAAAAGGTATTTAAAGGGTAGTGTAGTGTAAAAAAATAAATACATAACAGTATTTATATGGAAAATCAATTTATTGAAAATATTATATTTGATGTAATTTGTAAGTTTTGGTGGTATTTACGAGGGTAAGGTGTTTGCTAGGTGGCTAATGGTAGTTTACCTTCACAGTGATTTCCGTGCTTGCTGAGGACAAAGCCCTCGCTGCACTGACACAGACCCTGTTCATTCGGGCTGGAACACACGTTGACGCATGGCCCTGCGTGTCCATCACAGCCTGCACATGCACACATGGATATTTAAAACATGCTTTGAGAAACTTCTTCAAATGTGTGCAGGTGTTTAAAAAAAAGGAGCGACCGGAACCTGGAGAGACAGGATCTAGATCTTCTATTGGCTGGTTGAGGGGATGTACCACCTTGACGTCTATGGGGGGATGCGTCAACCGCTTGAGGTTAATTTTCTCCGCCGCTCCCCCTGTGTACTTGTTGACTTGTCTGATAGCTCGCGATGCAGCGTCAGTGTAATAGAATTTCTCCATGAATACTGATATCCCCAGAGATTGAGACCTGGAGGAACATACAGCCCATCAGATGAACTTTGCGTTTCAATTCTCCAGCGTATGCACCTTGTTAGATAGACTATAGGCCTGACAGATCCCACGCCACGACTGACCTTTGTTACACTGTCATACAATCATTGTATCACTCACGATAGCTGGTTATGTTCCTCATATTTACATGCTAAACATACCGGAAAAGCTGACTGATGATGTTGATGACATTTCCATTGTAGTCACAAGAGCCGATGGCGCTTTCTCCTTCGGGACCGAACTGGACCCAGAAGAGTCTTCTGTCAGTTCGGTCAATAGAAAGTGCGCTGAGTTTCTCAGCCATCTTTAGCACTGTAGTGGTCGTCTCTCCTGCCACATTTGACCGCTGGATGCTGGGTGTGACGCCGCCAGACAACCAGAACAGAAACCTGGGAGAGAGAGGACATGTTTGGGGAGTGGGGATCACTACACAGGCTACCTTTGATCCAAGTTTAATACGTTCAGAAAGATGAACACATTTCGTATTAGAGTGTTTTTTTGTTGCACTTCACACTGCATATCCATATTTATTTAATATACAATAAAAGATTGTGTTTGTGCGTGTAATGGAAATAGTTTTGTGAAAGACAGGCAACTGTTAAGAGCGGACACAGGAGTGTTTATGTTGAGGTATGTTTGCTGTGAGTTCACAAACTGTTGAATCGTATCCAAGTCACTCGACGTTGGAAACTACTGTAATTCAGTAAAATGGCTGGCATGAGGCGAAAATCCTCCCTGGTGAAAATGTCTCCCCTTGTGTCTAGCCAGCGTGTGAAAGACAGTAGGTTTGCACCTACATGCCAGCCATGCTTGAAGGGAGAATATTTCATGCCACAGCATTTATACCACAGACAAACAAGAATGCTTCCAACTGCAATCGGAGAATATAATTTGTCTTGTTTCACACACACTTATAACAGTTTGCAGTTGCATTTTAAGGTAAACATATATATATTTTGTATATATAAAATGAGTTACCTGTCACTTGGGTCGATCGCTATGCAAGATGGTTGAGATAAATGTCTTAAAACAGTCCTCTCATTTTTCCCATTTGCATCCATTCTTTTAATAGTTCCCTTTTCTTCACTTGACCAGAAGACGGAGTTCTGAATCCAGTCAATCGCAAGACCTGAGAGGCCTTTTTCAGAGGAGTATAATTTCTGGAAAGAATTGAGATACAGTTTTTAATTAAGACAGCACAAATTGCTGATGTGTTTCAGTCTTTAATCAATTCATGCTTCCATGCAGTATGGGAAATCACTCACACAGAATGTATTTAATATCTAACATAACGATGACCAAGGCCAATCCTACAGAGGATACATGTTACTGTGGTTGGACGTGTTATCACACAAAGATTTTTCCAGTTAAAAACTAAAGCACCTGTCTCTGTGCGCCCTCCATTGCAGCTTTGTAGATGACTCCAGTGTTCTTGTCTGCCCAGTACACTCGGCCCTCCTCGTAGTTAAAGTCCAGGAGAATCGAGTTTCCAACCCCGGCCACCAGCCTCCTTCTGCTCCCACCGTCAAGGTCCATGCGATAGATGGCCTTACCATGGCCGAAGATCAGGTAAGGCTCTGGAGACATCCAGGAAGAGACACAGGCTCAGAGAGGGAAGTCATGGATCAGGGGTGTCCTCTAGCACATGTGATGGGAAACATCCAAATCCTTCAGGACAGAGGCCCCTAAGGACCAGATTTTTACGCCCCTCTGTCATAGATAATATGAGGGCCAGAATAAAGTTGATGGTTTACCCTGTGAGGTTCATTCTTAAAGTTAGGACGTAGATGTATGGCCGCTCTAATAGTTTTTTTATTCTGGAATATCATACCAGATGAATTTAATCAAATAAAACCATGTTAAACAAGGGTCAGGGATGCAGCAGAAACATCCAGAATGTGAAGAGCATAAAGCTGGACAAGTCGCTAAGCGTTTTAAGACTAATAGACGCAGTCTTTAATGGTGTGGTGCCTGATTCTGATGTTATTGTTGAACATGTCAGACGGATGTTTCTCGCTTAAAAGCCTATTCATGGAGGTAATGGGGTTAAGTTCAAGGCAGACTAGCTGCTTTTCAACAAACCAGCCGTATCCAAGCAACTTAGTCTTTCACACCATCCTTTCACAAGTGATAAAAAAATCTTCGCCTGTGAATGAAGGTTCTGTCATCACAGGATCACAAATATTTTTTCCTTCTATAAAAAAATATAGAAGGAAAGGTTTTATTCAGTGGTTTTGTTTGTTTATCTTCCACAATATCAGTTGTAGAGGCAATTTCCATTCACAGAAATAAATATGTATTTTCAGGTGTTGATATAAGTAGTTTGGGCAGCTTGTCTTCACAGGAATAGGTCAGTTAAACCCAAATATTTACTCTGAGGTCAAAGGTCTTAAACATGACCTGACTGTGTCATCCGAATGGCCTTTTATTGACACCCGAAAACATGGTGATCCAGGATAGAACGTCAACACACAGATGAATAACATTGTCCTGTGCGTCCATGGGTACTGCTTCCAGTCGCACAGGAATGAGGAGGACAATGAAGCGGTTAGCAGCGCACAGAAAACAATGACTCATCTGTATCTGAGGCGAGTTTCCACGATGATCGCTAGTGACCAGCTCGGGAGGGTCATGGCTAAGTGGCTTGGGCGCTGCATGCGAGGCCAGATCAGACAAGTTGAAGACGTTTTCGTGCGAATGCCAAGATTGGTCTTTTTGAAGTGACCATTTTGTCTCTTAATCTTGATGTGAATTTTTGGGTTCAGCAATCCTATTCGTAGTTCATATTTGGCGCGATTCTTTGTGGATAATTTTGTAAAGAGGTTTGCATGCTGGAGATGGAAAAAAAACTGATAGATTAATTGCCTGATTGACTTGTAGATGAATTGCCTTAAGTGATTATCCAGCTACCTCTAACTTCTCTAACTATAGGTCCTCTCTTTATTTACCCAGCTAAAACTGTTCCAATGAAAGTATTCCTTAGACCCTGTGAGATTGTACAGTCCTTCAGTATTCTGTAAATATCCATGCCAAAAGTCCTAAACATCCATATGAGTTGGGCTGGTTGTTTACGAGCTCACTCTTCAGTCATGGCAGTGGCAACACCCACATTATCGTTGATAACCGCCCTCGACAACAAGAGATAACCCTCCCAGAAGTGTTCACTGGGGTGTGTGGATTCTCAGTAAACCTGTGTGGCCAGACTGAACACACAGGACAGGCCAGGAACGTCAGCTCAACTTCAGCCACATCACTCACAGGCCCAGCCAAGTTCCTGTGACGCATGGAAGTTGGAAAGTGTGTTTGTGACCCTCCTTCCTCACCCTTCTCCCAGGTAGCGAAGAAAACCCCTGAGTATAGGAATCTATTGACCGGCTGGCCTTAAACATATATAAAAGTAAAAAAGTGTATAATACATTAGGCAAAATATACAGTATTGTATATTTTGGTATTTTAGAATGTGCCCAAAATTCTGCCTTAAAATGCATTGTGCAGCAGATCAGTTCTAACTTAACATCAAACCTGCTCAAATCTGTGCCAAAATCAACCTCAAATGCACCAAAGACAGTTTCTGCTCCCTCCTTACTCTAAATATTTATATCCCAGATCAGATTTTAGGGTGTACTTGTCCCCAGGTACTATAGAACAGGTGTGGAAATCCAACTCACCAACACAACTCCAGTTGCTACCCACGCCCGCCAGCGACCCATGCCAGCACGCCCTCCCAGGTTCCGACGCCACTGCGTTCCACGCAGAGAAACAGACCAGCAGAGCCCTGACCGTAGCAAGGAACATAATCCTGAACTCCGTGGTGTCGGCGGAGCTGCTCTTCACTCACGCTCAGGCATTCCCTCCGTCAGACCGGGCGTAGGAGAATCCCCCGAAACTCTGCAACGGGCACCGTAACTCCTTGGGCATCCTTCTCTTGAGGCTCCCGGCGTAGAGAGAGGAGAAGAGAAGGACGTTCACATCCCCGAAAACAAAGGCGATAAGATGAGAGACGAAAGCAGAAGGTTGTGGGCAAAGGAGAGGAAAGGGCAGGTTTGTCTGTGGATCTGGTGTGTGTGAGATCCAGTGAGCTCCTCTCTCCAGCCCCCTGGTTGCTTAGCTGTTTTGGAAGCAAAGTATGAAATTCCTGACACCCTCGTGGTAAATTTTACACATCCTGGTCTGAGTCTGGAGGATCTTCCCTGCGCAGGAGTCTGTGTCTGAAGCTGAAAGACGAGTCTGCAAGTGATGAGACTGGGCTGAAGCAAAGTCCAAGAAAATAACAGCAACTCACCCTACTCCACCCCCTCCCTAAAGCCCTGTCCCTCTGTGGGAGTATGAGTATGTGTGTGTGAGAGATAGAGAGTCATGGAATTAACCTCGACTTCTTTTGTGCTCTCTTCCTTCAGCAGATGAACTCTGACTCCTGTGTCTGCATACATACATTAGCATAAACCCAGACATGCCCACAGGAACATGACTCTGGCATTCAAACACTGATTTATCAGTCCAGCACTAAAACATTGCTAACTAATTACTTGAGTGTTCCTGCCACTCTCTGGGACAACGGAACAGTGTTTCACTCAGGGTATCATCGTATACATGTGCGTATGCATGTCTGTCAGTCAATTAGTATTTTGTTGGCCTGTTTTTTTCTCTCTTAAGGGTGACTGTCTCCTCCAGAAAATCCGTCTGGATGAGTAACATGGACAACGGAAGGCTGGAGGACATGCTGTCAGGACCGCTCTTGTTTTCTGTTTATCCAGGATAACAACCGTCCTACTTCATCTAAAAACCCTCTATTCATACCCTTGTTGACTAGCATATTGTTCCTGGTGATCCTGTGTATAACCCATGAGTTGCTCTATGAGGATGACGTGAGCCAGAGAATATTTCAAAGTCATTTTAGCAGACTCTCTTTTTCAGAACGACTTACAGCAAGTACAGGGACATTCCCCCCTGAGGCAAGTAAGGTCAAATGCCTTGCCCTAGTAACTAACGTAATGTTGCCACAGCCTGGGTTCGAACCGGGAACCCTCTGATTAGTAGCCCGACTCCCTAACCACTCAGCCACCTGACTCCCAACATGTTGCCTTCAATGTAGAATATCATTGTATATCTTCTTCTAGTTAGACCACAAGTATCTGGGCTGTGACCATCAGCTTCTTAAAGGAGGGTGGTGAAGGTGGACGACTCCCAAAAAAGACTTGATTCCACGAATCTCCAAATGACTCCAGAATCGCTTCTCTCCCTTTCAGCTTTAAAGGTTCCTCTTCGACTCCGGCCACCCTACCTCTCCAGCTCCTCGTGTTTGTTAAACATCCTGGGTGTTGTCATGATTGCAGAACAGCTGGTAGGACAGACAGACAGTGCCCAGGCACAGCTGGTGACAGGCAGGGTATTCATGGGAATGTCTTTTTCCTGGTCCACCCATGTTATTGGGATTTACAGGACCACCTGGTTAAGACAGGCATGACCCATCGATTAGCAGTCGTCACCCTGCTGCCCTGGGAGGGTGTGTGAGGGTGCAGAAACGCACACATTTGCGATGTACCGTTGGGATGTGTGCGGTTCAGTCCAGCATAGACACCAGTACAGAGACACACACTGGGGCAGTGCGTTCAGCCTGGCAGCGGAGGCCATTACAGAGTGAGGTGTCAAGAGAGCTTTAACACTGCAAAACAGATGCACCTGTTGTAGAGTGCAGACAGGACAAGAAGAACATTACTCATTAGATTATCACCTTAAGAGTTAAACAGGCCCGCTAGTACCTTTAATGCATGTTATAACTATGATAGCTTTCTACGCATAATATATAGCACTATCAAATAAAGATAACTTGCATTCAGTGCTGTGTAAAAGACAAATGGGTTTCATCCGTATTTGTGTTTCAGTAGAAAAAAGCAATATACAGCTGTTATTTTTACGTTTGCTAAAACAAAAGAGTATAAGTCTCTGGATGTGATAGTGATGAACTGCACTTGAAATGTTCCTGTTACCTCCAAACAAAGTTTTCTTTAATTAAAAATAAACGTACAATATAATTTGATTTTACAAATATAAACACAATTTACATAATTTTTACTGAGATTATAAAATATATTGTCAGAATAGATTTTTTGGGGAGAGTAAGGCAACAAGGATTTTAGAGCTGAAATGTTGAGCGAGTGCTACCTGTCACCATTAATAGACAAAATGAAATACATTTACGGACTGAGTAAAATGTTTACACCTAAAACGGATCTAAACCAGATATGCTTTTTTCACAAGACGTTTGGCATATAATGTAATATAGGTTTCAGTAAACAAAATGACAGATTTCGTAGATGTCTGTAGGTGTGGCGCAACAACAATGTTGTCAAAGTTCTCTTATGAACAAGTCTCCGACAATCCGTAGTTATGTGTCCAGCCGTTCATAATAAAAAATCTACGAAAAAGAGTATTGAAAGAGCTCTTAGGATAGCTGTCGATGCGCACTGACAGCTGACTGCTGTTAATCCTAACATCTGTCAGCATAGATACTCGGATCGGGAGCTGTCGCTCTTGTAGGTCATTTGAGAGTCGATGCTGGATCGTGAGCATAGCAGCATCCTCTCTGACTCCTGGGTCTGCCTCCTCATCCAGTGTTCGTTGGGGAGCACGTTCCTCTGTTTCAGCGTGAGCGTCTCAAACTTCACGTAGCTCTCCTTCTGCAGCTCATCGTCCTCCAGGATGGTGTCGCTCCTTTTGCAGTAGAGCGCCAGGATCTTATACACCAGCAGGACGATGAGAGGCAAGGCCACAGCGCAGGCGAAGCCGCTCACGATCATCAACACCTTGTTCTGGCCCTCGTCCTCGAAGACTTCCAGGGTGTAGAACTCCGTGCAGGGGTCTTTACCCGTGGAACTCCCCTTGGCCACCAGGCAGACGGTGTACCTCAGTCCGGGCGTGAGACCTTCCAGGAGAACCTTTCCACTCTTGGCGACAGTGTCCAGGGTTCTCTTCTCTTCCTCTTCGTCAGCGGAGTAAACCACCGTGAGAGGGGTGTCGCCAGGCAAGCCGTCGGCCGTCCAGAGAAGCACGGCGCTGTCTGTCGTCTCCTCGACGACATTGAGATCCTTGACGGACTTCCATGGTTCCTTCTTGGTGCTTTTCTCATCTGCAGCCAGCTTCTTACCGCCTCCTCCCTGCAGGATCTTGGTGGACTTGGCTGATCCCACCTGCTGGTTGGCAGTCTTCTTCAACGGGGTGGGAGGAGGTGTGGTGGTGGATGGGGTTGTGGTGATAGTGGGAAGGCTGGTGAGGGCGATGGGTGGACTGGTGTTGTTGACCAGGACGACCTTCAGCGGCGTACTGGTGGTGCTCACTAGTCCCACCACAGATACTGTGATGGTGGCTTCAGCATTTCCAGCAACGTTCTTGGCCTTGCAGATGTAGTCGCCGGCATCTTTGTACGAGATCCCGTTCAGACTAATGATGGACCATCGCACTCCTTCACCGGGTGACTCTTGAACAACTGTAGGTGGGAACATACAGATGTTAACAAAAGATTGGTGGGAAGATATCAACAGATATTTATCTCGCACTTTAGTCTCGCACTTTAAACTGACTTTTAAAAAGGCTTCCAATTATTTTCTCACCTCACAGTTGAGGACAACAGTTCAATAGTGATCACATTTTCCAGTTACATCAAGCAAGTCCCTTTTAAAAACATGACTTATTTACCTCTATCTGTGTTGGTGACAAGTGAGCCGTTTGACTTAGTCCAGAAGAGGTTGGGAGTAGGGTAGCCTGTTGTGTCACAGCGCAGCAACACGTTGCTGCCCAACGAAGATGTGATCTTATTGGCTGAGATCATGACAGACGGCTTCAGGCATTGGTCCAGTTCAGCCCGTTGAAACAGCACCCCAGCCAGGCCTTCAGGTCCACTGCAGGAAAGGAAAAGGTCCATAAGAACCACCAGCGTGTTCGACATTTTCGAGAGCTCGATCAGCTTGGAGATCCTGCAGTCGCAAAACCATGGGTTGTCCTGAAGACCTGTCGGTCAACAAAGAAGAGAAGAGGTTTTTCAGTTTGCTGGGTTTGCAGAAGGAAAGAAAACTGGACCTCCCTGTGCTTTAAGGTTACATGTTTAACTTACTGAAACAGATCTGTCAAAAGTGTCAAGCTGTTTAACAGATCACACAGGCTCAAATCCACAGTGGAGGTATTTCTGGATCAGAGTTGTAAAAGACTCCTAATTAGAACCCCCCACCCCACCCCACCCCACCCCCAGAGCTTGGTTTATAATACACTGACCGGGTTAGAACAAGATGGATGGATTTTCAGCCATGTCATCTCTTACAAATGACATTAACAGTACTTACGCTCGGGTAATACTGCAATATAAGTCTCACCTAGACCCTCTCAAGCTACAGCTAAATTAGGATTTCATAGTGAAGGATTACCCAGAATAAACGTGCACACTCACACATGCATACTTACATACATACATTCACCACTTAGTGGCAGAACACTGTAACCAGATAAGTTTTCTCTTAACTATGGGCAGGTTCACAAACTGACACAGGATCTAACACAACAGTAGCTTGTGTTTCAGAATAATGAGGTAGATGCCTACATGAGCGTAGGTTAGGGTTAAGGAAGGCTTTTTCAGGTAATGTGGTCAGGAGAGGAATGACAACAACCACATAAATAACGCAGATTCTTTTTTTAGCAGTTTGGCATTGTGCGTAGCAGTCAATAACCACATGTCGGAATAATCTATTCATATTTTATTCTAAATTATAATAATGAAAATTTTTTGAACTATTTTATATAATGCTGATTAAAAAAAGAAACTCCTTTGGTACATTAACAAAACAAGGAAATGTCACTGAACTACCTTTGTCCAATTTTAATCCCAGGCATGACATTCAAAAGGCTTGCATATCTGTTCTATGTAAAGGACATGGTGTTTTCTCCTAATCCAGTTTCTCCTTCAGGTATACCATCTTATTTAACAAGGATAAGCTAGCTTGACCTCAGACACCCTATTAACATTATCCAGGTCTTCAAGCAAGACATCCATGTTCCCAGACATCCACAGAACAATCTGACATTGGTCTCTTCCATGTCTGTGAATACTAGAATAATTAGGAATTATTACTGACTGATGTTGGTAGGTTCAGTTTGTTTTATTGTAACATGTTTAACTGAACACTCTTGTGGTTCTTCCACTTTAGCACTTGTTTGGTTTCCCACAATGAATGCTTCAGTGTTCTAGCTATCCACAATGTTTGGGGCTATCTTAAATGTAAATTACAGTACTTTGACAAATCACACCAGGTGATCAACATCCAGAAAGCAGTTTTCATCTTTTAATAGCTTTTTCAACCTGAATGTAACTGACCCAGTTTTATAGCCAGGAGCTAAAAATAAACTTTTGAGTGAAAAAAATCACAATTTCATCTCAATGGCCAAACCGAACCCAAACACCCAGTTCTCTTACCAAGCACCACCTTCTGGGACACGGAGGAAGGCACCATCACTCCATTAAACGGAGGCCAGATATCCATGAGGTCAGATGGCAGTGTGGTCAGCTTGTTGCTGGACAGGTCCAGGTAAGTGATGTTCACCAGGTAGTGAGCTGCCTCGACCGGCATGTTCGTCAGCCTGTTGTTATGCAGATCCAGCGTCCTCAAACTAGGCATCTCCTTGAGAGACTCCCAGGGGAAGGTGGCGAGGACGTTTCCATCCAGCCTCAGCTCGTGGAGGAACTTCAGGTTGTAGAAACTCCCAGAATCCACGGAGGAGACCGAGTTGTAGGTGATCCAGAGGTACCTGAGTTCAGACAGGTAGTAAAAAGCTTCGGTAGGGATTCGTCGGATGGCTGTTTTCTCCACGCGCAGCTTGACGGTGTCCACAGGGACGTTGATGGGGATGTCTGACATGTCGGGGTCATTGCAGAGCACGGACCTGTAATGGTAACACAACAAAAGGCTCAGGAGTTGTGCTTTAGGACAGTGGTCCCAAACCCTGGTTTTCAGGGCCCTCTGTCCTGCATGTTTTACATGTTTCCCCTTCCCACACACCTGATACTAATGCATGTCCGTTATCAGGATCCACTTTAGACCTAGATAACAACCCGTTAATTTGAATCAGGTGTTGGAGCAGGGAAACATCTAAAACATGCAGGACAGTAGGCCCTAAGGACCAGGGTTGGGGACCACTGCTTTAGGACACACACACAGTACATCATTCATGTAGAAAAGAAACACTATTTCAAGAGGAACACTATTTAAGAGGAAAGTGCATCAATATAGGCCATTAAGGAAATCTATAACAACAAATTACTGTCGAGGGCCGATCGTTAAACACTTAGTTTAATGTTGGTCAGATGTTTATCTTATGGAATTCACAAGGTTTTATTGTTTATTGATTACCTTAAATCACTGAGATAACCACTTTACTTAATTGTAAACAGTAAGCAGAGTCTTACCCATGAAAAAAACTAAAGACCATTCGATGCATCAATGACAATACCATGAAATCATAGAGGATGAAACAGCATGTGTGATATCTGACATTGTTAAAAGAACTGTCCCAAATACCTGGTGCCTGTTCCGTCGCTCCGTCCGTGATACACGCAGGTACACTGGGAAGGGCAGAAGGATCGGGCCACGCTGAGGCAGCACAGCAACACATGAGCGCAGAGAAGATAACGCATGTTTTCACTAAATCTGCCACAACTGTTCACGGCTCAGGGAGGCGAAGAGAGAGATCAGGAGAATAAACATCTGAATTCAT
The DNA here is from genome assembly GCA_030340685.1 of Protosalanx chinensis. NCBI lineage: Eukaryota > Metazoa > Chordata > Actinopteri > Osmeriformes > Salangidae > Protosalanx > Protosalanx chinensis. The sequence continues at coordinate 13,078,103 of CM059330.1, read as the reverse complement.
TCAGAAAGGAGAAACGTCCCCCCACCCCCCCCCACCCCCCAAAAAAAAAAAACACAAACGGCTAAGCAGAGAGCGAGAGAGAGGTCGTCCGTGAGCACACACAAGGAGGAGAAACGTACAGGTGAGGACGAGAGGAGAGGGAAGGAGGGAGGGGGAGCGCAGTAGGAGGCAAGATTAGCAGGGGATTTAATGAGGCTGACTAGGTCACACAAGGCGGGGGAATCAGCAATGGGGACAAGCGTTAATCACCGAGCACGGGAAGGTCTCCCTGTGCTTTATCCAACCGTTCTATTCTGTCGCCAAGTCCCCTAAATCCCTCCCTGTTCCTCCCTAACCCCATCCTGCTACCTCCCCAAGGCCAGCTGAGGAGAGAAAAACAGAAACAAACTGTTTTGGGTGCTAGACTTGGTCGCTACAGCAGGTTTTTATTAGTATCGCCTTCCATGACACCGGTGTTGATCCACACTAAGCAGGGCAAGCCGGGCAGTGGCGTGAGGAATATCCAAGTGACACCAGGGTGCTGGCTGAAGTCTGAGGCTTGACACATATCCAGACTGGCTGGAGGGGGCTGGAGACGGGGGGGAGGCCAAACTCTAGCCTGGGTACGGCCAGATCCACAGCAGCCCCGTGCTCACTGGAGTAATCAGCTAGAGGTTGTGCGTAGCCTGGGGTGTGTGCTGTTTGAGGACACTCGCAGGGTTGTCTATACTGGAGTTTCCTTTCTGTCAGGTGATAAAGGTTGAGAGGCAAACTGACAGTGGGTTCAGAAAGGAACTAATCGGAGTTTGTTGACAACGAGAATCCGCTGATTGATGGTGGTTGGATTGTCTGAAGGTTGTCGAAGGATTTTGTATTTCAGTCAAATGGATTGCCTTTGATAACAGAGGGGAAAGTGCCCTTCATATTTTTTTTCAGCGATTTCCAAGACATAATGTTTCACGTTCAGGATCTACCAATTGATAATCAACTGAGGCCATCCTATTAGTAGTTACAACATAGTAGGGTTTGTTGTTGAAACCTAGATGGAGAAATAGGGATCCCTAGTGGTAGACAGACGATATTGCATTGTGTGTCAGTGTTTTAGAGAAAATAATGTACGGCAGCTTATGCAGTCTGTATGTTTGTGTGAATTATATTCTTGGCAAAGCAGCAAGCGCTCCAGCTTACTGTTATCTGCCGTCAAAAATAGAACGACTGAAAACATAATCAGCACGTGAAACAAGAAACAAGACCAAGCGTGTATTTATTAACAAGTACACAAGTGAGTTTTTTATTTTTTATTTATGCAAGCAAGTTTGATCCTACAGGTCAGGAAGCCACCTCAAGCTGTTGGCACATGTATGTACAAAACAGATTCAATTATAAGCCTGCTACTAAGCATTCTTGGTGAAAGTACAAAAGACTAATACGAGGAATTAGCTGAGAGCTTTAGTCAGGTCGTCACAGATGAAGCCAAGCTGGTCCAAGTATCAGGTTAAGACATGGTTTTCAAAGCCCATCACGAAACTAAAAGACGCAACTCAAACACTACAGTCTAGTATAATCAGCATATAATGCGGTAAGCGTGGGAAGTTTTAGTACTGCACATATAAACAAGGGGGTTGACCCAGCAAGACAGTATAAGTGTAAAAAAGTGAAATAAAATGACGTTTGAGTCAATAATACTATACCATTAATGCATGTCCATGCCACAAAAAACATCTAAATTCACAGTCTTTACCTAACAGTACAGTTATCCAACTCAAAAGTTGAACACCAATGCGCTTACACCTAGAGAGAGAGAGAGCACAGAAATGGTCAAATAAGTGCACGAAACTAGCTCTTAGAAGTACTGACAAAACGAATATTGCCAGGCAATGGAATGACAGGCCACATGTGGAGTCCTATGGCATGATGATGTGTAAGCAAGACAATCAGAATTTTACTGTCATGAACAAAATTACAAACTGTGACACATTTTTCTCACGATCTGATGAACCCACTTTGAAAAGTGCCACAACACCAACAACTGTATTTATTTTTATTTATTGACGAGATTTAAGTAAGACTCATAGATGAATTGTGGATTCAACCACAGTGATCTCTTTTCATTCTCGTATGAATCATCCTGATATTGAAGTGCTCAACATATAGTAATGCATTTATATATCAATATATACACTGCAGATATCTGCAAAAACTTGTTTCATTCTAATATTTATAAAGTTCACTTTTAAGAAATAAAAAAAAGGGGTTATGAAAAGATGTTTGCGTGTGCTTATGTGGCTGGATTAAAGACAATGGAACCGTTCTGTCCTAAAATATCTTTTCATATTATCATAAAATAGTCCATAGTTTATCATTTTAATGACAAATTTTGTCTTTGATACTGACCTGGGTCAATCTTTCCTGTTTAACAGGCTTGGCACAGCTAGCAAATCATATCTGTTCTTGTGGTAACATTTTGGTATCTATCCTTATACTGGCATGCTATTGTGAAACTGCTATTACAAAAAAACAATTGTAAGATTCCAATTGCATTTTACTTCAAGTTATGTTCACCTCAGTTCATGGCAGTTCAGTACTGCTACATTATTTAAAAGGCTAGAGATGCTTTTTATAGTTGCCCTGTGTGATTGAAAATATTTTTAGTCTTCAAAACAGATCACCGCCGTTCATCAATGTAAATACAGTTTTTGAAAATGATACTTATTTTTTTTTAATACACAAATATGAGAAATGTGCTTGAAACCCTTTTTAAGCCCCAACAGACCACCTCATAAATGGAAAAAAATAAATAGTACATAAAAACAAAATGAAGATAAAATCTTCATTTTTTTAGGTAGAAAAATCTAAACAAAAGATAACGAATAAAATAATACTGGATGTAAAAAAATATCCTGCAAAAAAATAAACGGCTAATTTAAACTTTACTCCATCCTACACTACCATTTACAATAGTACAACTACACTACACACTATCAACAACAATAACCCAACTAATAATTATAACACTACTAATACCATGAAGGTCCATGATAGAGGTGAATGGGGCTGTTATCGTTTGAAATGCCTTTCGTGTTTGTGAGGGAGGGGGAGATGAAGAGTCCCCGAACCGCTCTGTCACATGACGCACCAGTGACATCAGCGGTGGCGGGGGCTCTGAGCGCCACCCAGCCCCCCCTCTGGAGAGGATGGTGGAGAGAGAGGGAGGGTGGGGAGAGGGCAGAGGGGAGGCAGAGAGGAAGAGGGGCGTGGCAGCGTCAGGCGTCCCCCTGGTCTTATGTGTAGGCGTTGAGACGCTCCTTGGAGCGAGTGGAATGGATGTCGTGAAGCTCCTGCTCCTCCTTGGATTTGATGTCTTCGTACTTCTGCATCCTGCAGGCGTCCTTCACATACGCCCAGTTAGCTGACAGCACCATCAGGTAGTGGATCTGGACAGGGGGGGGGGGGAGAGCGGGACGATACTCAGTCAGCGAGACAGACAGGCAGATAGTCAGTGAGACAGACAGGCAGATAGTCAGTGAGACAGACAGGCAGATAGTCAGTGAGACAGACAGGCAGATAGTCAGTGAGACAGACAGGCAGATAGTCAGTGAGACAGACAGGCAGATAATCAGTGAGACAGACAGGCAGATAGTCAGCGAGACAGACAGGCAGACAGTCAGCGAGACAGACAGGCAGACAGTCAGCGAGACAGACAGGCAGATAGTCAGCGAGACAGACAGGCAGATAGTCAGCAAGACAGACAGGCAGATAGTCAGTGAGACAGACAGAGTTAATTTAGTCAGTCAGACAGCAATTCTAGTCATTCAGGTAAGTCAGTGAATCATTTAGTCATTTAGTCAATGAGACAGACAAACAGCTATTTCATCATTCAGTCAGTGAGACATACAGTCAGTCAGTCAGTTAGGTTGGACATGCTGTGGCAGTTCTTCAGTTTGTTGACAGTATCTGGCTTGTCTCCAAACACTCATGGACTTTATGTTACAGGAGTGCCAGGGAAGAAGTAATTCCTTACTCTGCCACCAGGTGGCAGAGCAGTAGTTGCTATGAGCTGGGCCCCAGTGTTTCCATGACAGCAGGGCCTCTGTAGAGACACCCAGCCATTTGTGAATGCACTGTGTAAATTCTTCCATTCAGAAGGGATCGTTTACAACTAAAACCCCATCTTCCTCATCATCATGTTATTTGTACCTATGTTATTTGTACTTCCATGTTACTTGTATCATTTGTACTATTTGCATCATTTGTATTATTTGTATAATTTGTATTATTTGTATAATTTGTATTATTTGTTTATATGTATCATATCTGTAGTGTATTTTACATTGTATTCATTTTTTATTTTATTAGTATGCCATATATGTTTGCTCATTCCTGCCAAAGTGAATTCTATGTTTGTTAACCTTGCATAGCGAATAAACCCCCATTCTGATTCTGATTCTGATCATCATCATCTATGAACACTGACCAGAGAATCTCGTTCCCTACAGTCCATCACAGATGATAATTTCTTGATTCATCATCCAGATTATTTGTAATAATTAGCACCTAAAAAATTATCTAATATAGGTTAAAAAAAACTCCAGTCAGTGTCATGGATCTTCTCCTGCTGGCGCCTGTGCTTCAGTTGATATATTTTCCCAAACGTTTGTTTAGATAAAGAAAAAAGAAAAAAAGAGGCTGCGTCTCTCAATTTGCACCATCAGCCTTGACTAACGAGTCCATTCTCTTTCTTAGAAAATGGCTCCTCCACAAATTACCGAGTGATGTTCCAAACAAGCGCAGACCTTTTATTCTCTGTTTCCATGACAACACGGTGTCATGGCCAGCGTCTCGTATAGAGAGAGAGAGAGAGGGAGAGAGCGAGAGAGAGAGAGAGAGAGAGGGAGAGAGCGAGAGAGAGAGAGAGAGAGAGAGAGGGAGGGAGAGAGAGAGAGAGGGAGAGAGAGTGAGCGAGAGAGAGACGGAGAGAGGGAGAGAGAGAGAGAGGGAGGGAGAGAGAGAGAGCGAGCAGAGAGAGAAGAAGAGAGATAGAGAGAGAAAGAGAGAGAGATAGAGAGAAAGAGAGAGAGATAGAGTGAGAAAGAGACAGAAAGACAGACAGAAAGACAGACAGAAAGAGAGAGAGAGAAGCCTCTATCTGCTGCACCAGCCTTGCTTCCAGCCATTCCCCAGGCAAACACAACTACCACCAACTCAGCCCAGAGGCATGCAGGATAACAACAAGTTTATCATTTTGTAATGAAATTATTATCTATAATCTTCCACAGTGACAGGGATCGTGTCAACTCACAACCCTGTAAATTAATTTCTCTCCCACAGACTCAGACAATATCAGTAGAATAGCTTTCATATTTGCACATCATTATATTATCGATAATCTATGATGGTCAAGCTGCATAGTAAGAGCGAAGTATGTTTTTATGTTTAAATCCTTCAAACATCTCTCACCATAGCGATCACAGCGGCTCCTGCCCCAGCAAGGGCGCAGATGAACAGGTGGAAGGTCATGTCCAGCTGGAACACATACAGAAGAGGAGGGTGAGGCCTCAGAAACTCACCTTCATATTTCTGTTTTTATATTTATATGTTATATTCATTTAGCAGACACTGCTTTCATCCAAAGCCACATACAATAGATCTTATAAAAGACACAGCATTTTATGTAGAACTAGAAGTGTGATGCTCAAACTGTTTTTCAATGTAATCAATGTTTTGGTTGACTTCATAGACCGTACCTTACATATCTACATTTGTTTTACTTAATTGAACAAGTGAAACAACTACTTTTCAAAAACAGGTAAATACATTTTTGTGGCCCCATATTAGATTTAAGAACCCACCTCGTTTGATTCACACATCTTGTAAAACTTCTCAGATTTAGTACACACTGTTTTGGCCTCGGCAATCGGCACGATCCCTGATGAGAAAAGTACGGTCAGCAGTGGAACAGAAAGTATATCTGTGTTCTAACATGTGACCTGTGGACTATGACTCTCAGAGATAACTAAGAGAGTTATGAGGGAGATGCATCGCCCAGGGCATGGATACGCTTGACCTGTGCCAGGTGGGTGATTAAAGAAAGAGAGAGAGACAAATAAATAGAGACTACATGTGCCAGAGAAGAAGAAAAGAAAGAGAGAGAGAGAGGGAGAAAGAGAGACAGAGAGAGAGAGACAGAGAGAGAGAGAGAGCAGGAGAAAAATAGACTAAATATGCCAGAAAAGAAAGAGAGAGACAGAGAGAGAATGAGAAACAAGGAGAAACCAGGAGAACCAAAAACTTGAGTGACACAGAGATCTGTCTCCTTGCTTACCATATTGGCGAGGGTCCAAGCACAAGGTAACACCCTCCAACATCGTTGTGTTTTGGCAAATGCTCCAGATGTTAAAGTACATGAAGACAGGGAGGGAGGTGAAGGCTGTGACCCCCAGCCAGGCCAGCATGAAGATATACGTCAGCATGATGAACTAGGAAGACACACGGGACAACATGTCACATTTAAAAGTTGTGTAAAAGTGTCCAACATTTCCTGGCCTATTCTTGCAGGCGTTGAAAAAACAGCAACTCTTATCATTAGGGGCCCCCCAGGACAGCAGAAACATAATTACCCTTTCATGAACAATTAGATGAATCAATTCAGCTTATTCTGCCCCCATCCACCCCAACTGAATCAAAAGGCCCTCTTCATTTGCGAAAGAAAGGAAGATTATCCCTTATTAGTCCCACAGTGGGCGGAATTTCAAGAGCACTCATGTTCAATGCATTGGCCGGGATTCAAACCCTACTGGGAATCAAACTCCTCCCTGCAGATGGTAGGTAAGAATCCTACCACTGCACCTCCATGCTGCTGTTTCTCATTGTTGTTTCTCACCCATGCACTGACACAGCGTCCACAGGTGGTGATCTTGAAGTCCCCGTAAAGATCCTTGATGGCCCCGCTGGTGAAGAAGCCCTCCACCATCAGCAGGATGCCGTACACAAAGAAGGCTGAGGCGATGCCGTAGATCACGTACTTAATGATGTCAATCCTGAGGGGGGCGGGGGGGGGGGGGGGGCAAAGTATGGTTCAACAACACAGTATCTCCTCTACGCGTCTCACACTGAATCACCATCAATCTGACCGCTGTTCTTCATACTTCTCCTTATACTCCATATACAGTAATACATTCAACATTAGGCATCAAACACTCTATGTCCTTAGATGTTTCCAGTGTGGTCTGTGTTTTACACCTATAGGCGGGTCAGGCGGTCACTTACATGGTGAACACGTCCAGAGAGTCCATGGGGCTTCTCACCACCTCAAAGTAGTTCTGCAGGATGGTGACGGTGCCTGACAAGGCCTCATGCCCGCAGCCGCAGAACAGGGCCACCCCAGCGTACAGCAGGATGGTGGCAATGAGAGACGGGTAGGGGATCCCTCCCAGACATTTGATGCAACATTCCAGGCATCCTGAACACACACACACACACATAAATACATACACACACACAGAGAAACACACACACATAGACACAGACACGTAGACACACACACACAGAGAAAGAGGGAAGATTTAGCTGTCAGTCAATAGCGAACTCAAGAAGTGCACGTTTAGAAACTAAAGGCAAGAGAAGTAACCTTGAGGCATGTAGACGTACACAGCACGCTTCCTATCTGTGTTCCTGAACAGATCTGAGAGGGCAGGCCGAACATTGGGCGGCCATGAGTGTCTAAGTTTGATGCAGAACATCTTCTGACCAGTCACCTCTGACCTCTGACCTGAACCCTCCGCTGAACCTATCTTCATCTAGCACAAAACGTCTGCAGGGTGAGTCACCGCTGTTCTGCTTACCGTCAGTGCTCACTGCGGAGGCAGGGTGTGTGTGTGTGTGTGTGTGTGTGTGTGTTGTGTCTGAGTTGTGTGGATTGTGGAGACCATCGGAATCTGTGTGTGTATTTCACACCAAGCAAGTTTTGGCTCCTGATCCCAGTTTCAATTCCAATCTAGAAATGATCGTTAAACGAATTTTGTTTTTTTCTAACTGCATGTAACACTAATGTGGTCTGTCAAAATGTCTGTGCACAGTTAATGAAATGCGCAAATGTAATTTCATGCTCAGAGAGGAATTCTCTGGAGCTTTTACGTCATTATTATAAACCATGATTAAATTTATTTAATTATCTTTCATCTGCATCTCTGGCCACGTTTGGCTCCGTTTCCTCTCTTCCGTTTTTCATTCGACGGATCTGAAACCGCGCAATGGAATTTTAATGTCATTCAGGAGGACGTCATGCGATCAGCTCGAGCCCTGCCAGGCTAAAGCAGAATCATGAGCGAGCCCTCCGACTGGCGCGCGCGCGTCTTCTGTGTCTGAGTGGAACCTGCGCTGAATACTAAGCAGCTCGAGCCCGCTAGACTTGCTGAGCAGCTCGAGCCGTTTGCAGCCAGGAAGATGATGCGTCTTCACAGATGTAATCCTGCATGAGATTGTGCGGTTATCGACACAAGCTGAGATGTCTTCATTATACGAGCTCTTATCAGTTTTAACGGGGGAAGCGGTTGAAAGGGTCGTCGACAGTAGGCTGCAGTGGTGGGGGTGGTGTGTGTGTGTGTGTGTGTGCGTGGAAGGGAGAGGGTTCATTATGAGAGCGGGTGTAAATGATCTAATCCTTGAAGTGGATGATTTGTGTCATGTTCCTATTCAAGGTTTTATTACCTGAGCATTAGTCAAACAAGTGCACCGCAAAATGGGCAATTAAATGGAAATATAAATCAATTTCAGTATGGCCTACTATCTGGTTAAAACCTTGATTTCCTACTTATAACTTGAGTTTTTCTTGTGGATTATTGGTAACATGTTGACTAGTTCATTGTTCAAGTGTGCTGATTATTTTATTTGTACTAATATAAAAAAAAGTGGTTCGGACCTATAACAAAATGCATATCTGTTCATTAAAAAGAGCAAGACACTATAGTGTAAATCATGTCTCCTTTATCTACCACAAATTATTTAGTAAGTTGACTATGCATCAATCCGGTGGAACACTAAGGAAATGTAATGTTGTTACCATGGAAACTGCACCAGACATGGCTGTGGAGGTGAACTGGGAGGAATAAGGAGCTGATTTAAGGAGAAGGAGGTTTTATTGATCCTGTGGCGCTAATTTAACGGAAGACAACTATTGGGCATCACAGCCTCCCGACTGAGATCAAGCCCATGGCAAGCCCAAACATAGACCTACTTCCGTCTGGCTTTATTTATTTTATATTTTTTGGGAAGTTCTTTGTTAAACATGGGTAATCCCAGCCAGGTATAACAATGTCACAATATCTGAGTTTGGCACCAAGAGGCGAACACACACAGAGACGTTTGAAAGATGAAACGCTGAGTGGATAGACTCAGATGAAGCTGCTCTCTTCTCCCTGCATGGCTGAACCATCATCTGAGTCCATTGATCCTGACTCACTCTGGGACATGTGAGACGGTGTGAATGACATCCAGGGTGTAAATTGACTGAGAGGAGCTGCAGAATGCTTGATCCATTATTTAGCAACAGCACAGCACAGCGCCAAACATTTTCATTCATTATTTACGCCGGCTGCATTAGTGTTACATTACCTACTGCTTAATGAGCAGTCAGTTCCATGCAAATAGTGCTCATGATGAAGAACTGAGGGTGGAGACTGGGTGGAAGGCGAAGGAAGCGAGGCAGAGTCTCCGTAGGGATTTAATTGCATTGATGAAAACTGAAAGTGAAACTGATTTCAGATCAGCTTTATCCCAGATTGGGCGTCAAGGGAGACGCCATTTGCTCCTTTGTGTAGTTGAATGGTTGAGAGTTGGAGATGGTTCATGATGATGTCTTGTCACATAGGGAGGCTACATGAACTCTACAATAGGATTCAGAGAGGCAAACCTACTTAGGTAGATATTGAATCAATTATGGATGTTGGATATGACAGCCACGCCCGCTTTTTCCATTGTGAATTTTATATTTTAAATCCTGTGGTTTTCTTTGTTCTGTTTACCGTAGAATTTTCAACTGAGGGGAATTATTGAATACATTGAAGTAAAATCACCAAGCATAAGGATTCATTTTTAGACCAAGAATACCAAAATTAATGAATATAACTCTCCCTCCTCTTTCACTCACATGCACACAAAACCCTCTTTAAAAAGCGAATTCTATAAATTCACCATGACCCCAAATACTCCCCCTCCAATCACCAATCAACAGAAGGCGTCTCTCTAATACAAAGAGAAAGTGCACCCCCCGCCCTTCTCCCCCCTTCCTAACTCCCACCTCTCTCCCATCTGTCAATGTCCGACAGGCAAGAAACACACACAAACACCCAACGCACACGCAAACACAAGCGTTCGTTAGTTCAACATCCCATAAAGTTTCCCCAAGATTGAGGTTACTATTACGTAACAGTCAGTCACCCTTCGCAGTAAGAATGTCCGCTGAACCGTCCTGAAGATGGTGGGAATGTGGGACAAAGGGTTCCGAGTCAGACGCCCAAATTAGCCCAACGGGGGGGAAAGCTGGAGAACCAGGGAGCAGCTAGATTAAACACTCCACCAGGGAGGGGGGAGGAGAGCCAGACATGAAAAGGTGGTGGGGGGTTTGGGTGGGCGGGGGGGTGGAGGTGGAGGGGCTGGGTGCTTGGTTGGGTGTCTAGCGGTGTGTGCATGCAAGGCAGACAGTAGTACATAATGATGATCATTAGATCCTATGGCCTGGAGACTTCCACAGTGGGGGGCAGGTGGGGTGGGGGGGCTGTTCGTAGTTTGTGTGTGTATTTGTGTAGGGCTGAGTGTGTACGGATGTGTGTAGGGGTGTGTGTGTGAATCAGAATTACTTTATTGATCCCGAGGGGAAACTCTTTGTCTTTGTGTATAGAAATGTGTATGTGTGTAGTGGTATGTGTGTGTAGGTGTGTGTGTGTAGGGGTGTGTGTGTAGGGGTGTGTGTGTAGGGGTGTGTGTGTAGGGGTGTGTGTGTAGGGGTGTGTGTGTAGGGGTGTGTGTGTAGGGGTGTGTGTGTGCATCTCAGGGAAAGGCTTTGTGACCTCTCCTACTCTAAGCTCACCTCTCCCCCAGAGTGGACAGGTTCACAGCCCCCCCCCCCCCCCCCCCCCCCTCCTGCACCCCTGCCCCCTCTCCTCTTCTGAGCATGTTTAATCAACCAGTATGGTTGCCATGTCAACCACAGCACCAAAACTGAGAATAGGCCTGGCACTTGAGCCATGACCCACTTACTGTACGTCAACAAATTCAGTGGGACAATAGTGAATGAGACACATCCCACAGATCAGGCCTCTGGGCTGAGAGACAGGACAGCCGGGATGGGAGAAGGCACTGATTTGAGTCAGGGTTCTCTCTCTGTCTCTCTCTCTGTCTCTCTCTCTCTCTCTCCCTCCCCCCCCCCCCCCCCCCCCCCCCCCCCCCCAAGGGTTTAAGCTATCCATGATTACTTAACATGGACGGGCCTTTTGTCTGCAGTGATGTACCTCGTGTAGCGAGGGAGTTAGAGATAAAGTGTGTTAGAGATAAATGTATGCAGGCTAGCAATGCATTTGTCTGAATCCTAAGTCTTTAAACACTGATAAGCTCTGCTAGTGTATATCTCCATGGTTTACCTACAAGGTTCAAAATGTCGATTGAGCACCGACTGCAAAAGCCCTTCAGTATATTATCCTGTGTTGTGAGGGCCTGCCGGTCCCCTGCCTCTGATCTAAACTTGCAGTGGTGACTAATGTTGCTCTTAACAATGAGACAACCTTCAGTAGAGCTATCCAGGACAAGCCAGAGAACAATTGGTGGAACTCCCTTGACCTCCACTGGGCTGGGGGTCAGGAACTAAGGACATGGGAATGGGGGTCAAGGGGGAAGGGGACTGTTGGTCTGAGATCACAACTGTGGGACAAGCTACGCCACATTTACACCCTCACCCTCAACTTCTACCTCACTAACACATCCAAAACACAAAATCTGAGCTTTTGGATGTATTGATGTGCCTCTGACATAGGACTTGATAAAAAAATATTTTAAATCTAAACGTTGTGTTTTCCCAATCAAAATAGTCCTGTGTGTGTGTTTGGTTGTGGTGTGAGTTGTCGTAGCATCACGTCCTTGAGTTTTATCAAACAGACGGGGAAACAATCCCTCACAGAGAGGATTCTTGGCTCGGCTAATGCTAACAGGTGTGCCTCTCATCATTTTTCCATTCGGATCTGTGGTTGACCAGAACAGAAATGTCCCTAAAATACCTTTTAAATAAATGTTGCAGCCCACCCCAGATTCTCCCTTGATAATTAAAAGATAACTACCACCAATTGTTACAACCGAGATGACATTTCTATGTAGAAAACAAGAGTAAAAGAGGTTTTGTCTGTCAGGGTGTTGGTTTGTCCCCTGTTGCTAGGTGCTAGCTCGGCACGTAGCATGCAGCGCTACATTTGGCTAGCAGCTGAACTGAGCAGGACCCACCTGGTGCATCTGACTCCTGATCTGAGATCTGCAGCCTCAGAGGAGGAGGACTTCAAGGCCTTAGCAAAGTGTGGGCGTTACCATGGACACCTATGTGTCTTTTTCATCACGCTGATTTATTTGCTTTCTTAAGCTGCTTAATAAACATCAACATACACATTATCGGTAATCCTCCTTATCATGATTAATGTAAGTACCGCCAACATGTTTTGGTGTCCTTTTTATAGGTCTGGTCTTTTGATCAAATGTATGAAATCAGAAAACATATTTATTTTAAAGGACACAAGTGGACAATACTGTGAAGCTGGTCTTATAGTGTTGGGTATCTTGTTTACTGGTTCATCTCTACCTTCCATGGGTAGAGCTCTCCATGTGAGCCTGGAGGAGGGTTGTGTCCAGGTGGGCTGACCCTCAGAAAGTGCTCCTAAATCGGCTCGTCTTTGTGATGATGTCATGTCATTAAGGGTCACGGTAGATCCTCCATTGTAAATCACATTAACAGGTCGAATAAGCATGAAGGTATTTGTTTTAAAGATGGAACACAAATACCTACAACACTATTAGGATGGATTATTTTTAAAAGCCTGAGTTGTTTACCCGACAAACTAAAGCAGTCGTTTGTTGTTCAAACAAACACAAAAAAGAACAGTGTTAAATCTCTTGTGTCTTCCAAAGTGAAAGCAGCTTCCCATAGTAACAGACTGTGTGTGTGTCTCCTATCTCACCAGCTCCAGATCTGTCAGCATCACCATGGAGATGCCAAAGAGAAGAGCTCGCTGGAGCAAAAACCTCCACAGTAAGTCAGCCAGCTGAGGCAGCTCACACAAGGTGTGGTGCTAAACGTTTCTTTAATGTCATTCAGTGTTCAGTGAATCCACGTCATCCACTGGACGGTCGGTTGGATAATTCAAAAACTCTCCTTGCAAACTTTGTGTTATCAAAAATCTTTCATCACAAACACACACATACACATACACACACACAACCGCCATCCTCCTCATCAATGACAGTTTTCCCCCAACTATTTAATATAGGGTTATCTTAATCAAGTGTTGAATGGGTTCAAGTTCCATGCTCTTGAATCCTGACACTTCAGAGTCCACACAGAGACGAATCAGAGAGGATGGTTAATCTGGTCCACTCTGCCTGCAGACCACTGCTGCCCTGTCTGCATGTTTTATGACTCCAGGTTTGAGAGATGGATGTGCCACGAGAGGCCCAGGCTCTTCAGAAGTGTTCAGCTAAGTAATTATAGATAGTTAGCCGTATCTTCACCCTGATGAACAGCCGTTGTGTGCAGCACAAGGCTGGCAGGGCCAGCTTGCGTGATAGGATAGCCTCTTTCAGTTGGTTAAGCATTGTTGGGAGTAAAGTGACCTGCGTTCGAATGGCTTTCAGAATGGCTTTAAGGCTTGTGCTGACATGGTTTGAAGGAATGCACGTCTTATCTTATAAAACAGAGACTATCTATCTTATAAAAGGGAGATTTAGATGTATGAAATCCACTTTGTGATATCTGTGATTTCTTCCCCCTTATTATGTTATGTTTTTACGACAGTATTGTGACGAGATCATAAACACGTAGACAGCAAACGAAAATATCCAATGATGTCGATGACATCATCGTTACCTCGGTTGAAAACGCAGGCGGCAGTTTGAGTCAGCTGAGCTGAGAAAGGGACAGCATTCTCATCTCGTTTGAACACACCAATGTAAACACACAGACACACTAGATGCAAACAAAAACACACATGCACACACAAACACACACACACACACACACACACTACACGGTGCCCTGGAAACCAAAATGTCATGTGCAGAAACAGGCACATTAAGAGTGGCTGCAGGGATAATGACTAGACTTTGACAGCGCCATGGCAACTGTTTCAGCTCTCTCCCATGCCGGGCGGTGGGAGGCAATGATGATAGTGGGGGAGGAGGGAGGGGGGGGGGAGGGAGAGGGGGAGACAAGCACAGACATATGAAGCTCTGTCACATGCACCAAACCTGGGGAGGAGGGAGGGAGGGAGGCAAGGAGGCAGGGAGGCAGGGGAAGATACATGTATATATATTTTTTCTTCATACAACAAACCATTTGTTCTAAAATGGCCATTTAAAAGAATGTGGATAATCAAATCACTGGCAAACATGAATATATTAAATCACTCCTCTTTCTGCCTTGATGCATAACATACACTGAGGCATCAAGGTGGGGGTTGGGGTTTGCATTATAAATAGCAGCATCTCTCCAACACAAAGCCTGCAAACAACGCTTCGGAAAATGAACGAGAAACTCGGTCATGCGTCATGTGACGAAGCAAATCCACTTATTTCAGAGCAGCTTCTTTAGACACTTTTAGACAATGAGCTTTATTAGTGCAGAGACGCTGTGGAGGACCTCATTCTCCGCTTCCCCTGCTCTGAAGGCATGGCAGCCTTATTCAGCACACAAAGACAACACTGCCTGAGAATTCACAGGCGAGCTTCACAAGGGACAGTTCACACCCCTCTGGCTGCCTCCACAGCAGTCACACACACACACACACACACATGAACAAACACACACAATTCACACACGCATACACCTCAGATAAGCATACACTCAATGGACAAAGGAATCACCACCACCGCAAAGAAACTGCTTTACATATTTCAGGCATTCAACCATTGTTTTTGTTCAGTCAGAAGCAGTTATTGTTGAGACTAATCTACACACGCAGACACAACACACACAAAAATGTCACTTAAAATGGCATTTCTGTCTAAATTATTAGAAATATCAGCTCATTCTCTCTCACCCTTCTGGTTCTGCCCCTCCTCCATATCCTCTTCCATCGCTGCTATTCTAGATGTGTGACTAAAAGATGTGTCAGAAAAGCTCCTCGCTTCGCAGGTTCGAAACCCTTTAATTGAAAATTCTGATATTAGCTGACGGGTAGTCCACAGGGCACTCTGTGTCTCTGTCCCTCTGCGATGTGGCGAGAGCGTTTGTCAGCAGTGATTTCAGTCAAGTCGCTGTACTCTGAGCGAGGTCACTGAGCCTTTCCAGCGCTGTCCATCGTGAGCCACAGTGGAGAGTGCTTCAAAGCTCGCCTCTTTAGCAGAGACTGGAGGAAGGGAGAGGAGGAGCAGAGGGAGGGGGGGGGGCGTGTGAAGGGTGGTCTCAGTGGTGGGCAGGAAGAGTGTGAGTTTGTGGGGGAGAGGGGCGGGGGGACGGTTGCCAGCGCAGGTGCTCGGAAGGGAGAGAAAAAAATACACAACAAAAAACAAAAAGCAGGGAATCTGGACTTGAACATTAGTCTATGAAAACAGATCCTCACACTCTGAGTGGAGAAGAAAGGGGGGTTTCTCTGGCGGCGTCTCCCACCCGGCCATACCCAGCCCACCCTGACCACCCCTCTTCTTCTGAGAAAATGGTTAAGCCTGTCAGCCCTCTCGGCTATGTTCCGCTGCATTAACCCAACCTCTCCTTCATTGGAAAAAATAAAGATTTTTCTGAAATCAGAAAAGGGATTCTCCTAATCTTGTTAGTCATACAGATTCAATTACATCACGTCAAAGACGTTGTCATGGAATTCTTATCATGTTTTTGCATGTATGTGTTTATGTATGCATGTATGTATGGATGGAGGGAGTTTCAGTGTATATGTAAGGAGGCTTGTGCATTACAGCCCCACCCTGAAGAAGGATGAACAGTCAAAGTTGTTGTGTATGACAACAAATATAATGAAATACTTGTGTTCAGACTCTCCCTGCCTTAATACCCTCAAAACAAGATGAATGGATGGATGAGTGAATGAAAAGATGGATGTGTGAATGACTACATGGATCGCAAATGGTTGGATGGAAAGGAAATGGATGGATGGATAAATGTTTGAATAAAAAAAAACATTAAGAGTTCTTGAAGCTCGATGAGGTTGACCCTTCACAGGAAATGTTCTGGAATGACGTACAGGTGTTGCATCACGCTGGGGATCCAGACGAGCAGGTGAGAAAGTGTAGCGCGCTCAGCTGTTACTAAGGGAACCCAAAATGGATTACAAGTGATGATAGGTAGAGAGATCACATGCTGTCTTATCAATTATGCAGAGTATTATGTAACGAGACATTACATCATAGACAAAAATGCAATTCTGAGCTCAGCTGATCTTTGTTACTGGGCTGAGTGTCTGAGGAAAAAGGTAAACAAATTCAAGTAAACAAATGTGAATTTGGTTCATCCAGCGGAGTATGTAGTGGTAACGTATGAGAGGGAAGGTCTTCTTGTGCCAGCTCCTCACAATGCTTGGCTATATTTAACTTTGCTATTGAGAGAAAAGAGAAGTGGCTCAATTTAGTGTCGTTCCTGTAGCTTGGGGGAGTTGTGGAGAACGCTTCACCCTGAGTTGTGTGAGGTCATACTTTAAGGCCAGATTGGCATCCATTTACAGCTTGAATGGACCAATCCATGCTTAAAGACTGCAATATTTCCAGAAAATTACAAATAAACTGAAACTTCTATAGATTCAGGATATGTTAAAGCACCTTGAAACTACCAACTGATACAGTATGTCGCCGTTCAATCAAATACAATAAATAAAAATGTAATCAAATATGCAAATGAACAGCTGTTCATCACTTATTTGAAAGGAAATACAGCAGCATCTGCTGTGAAAGATGCTACAGCGCGCACACACACACACACACTGAACATATACAAAGTACACACACAAACACACAGAACACAGGCACACACACACACACACACATGCAGTCCCTCAAAGAGCTCCACCCTTGGCCTGGATAACAGTGCTTCACACAGGGTCGTGTGGCTTTGTTAACCGGGTGAGAGATTTGCTGTTGGGGGTTGGGGATTTGTCTTTCTGGGGGAATCCTTTAGCTCACGAGCCTCAGAATACCCCCCTGGCTAGTCTTGTTCCTGTCTATACATTCAATAAAGCTCTGGTCCCACCCTCGCCCCCATCGCGCGCGCCCCTCACCTCCTTTTCACGCCCCTCCCCCCGCCTGCCGCTGGGTTTAACACGGTGGCTAGCATCGTTAGGGTGCCAGATGGTCAGAGAGTGAGGGCTAGGAGGAGTGCACCTCTCATCAGCTAGCTGGCATCTCAGCAGCATGGCCTGATCTGAGCCAGAGTCTGTGCGCGAGCGTGTTTGGGCGTAGCCAACCGTGCATGTGCGTCTCTAATGATATCGATGTACGGATCATGAGTATGCGCTGCCGTGCGCGCGTGATTGCTTATTAGGCCTACTGTAAGTGTGTGTTTGTGAGTGTGTGTTTGTGAGTGTGTGTTTGTGAGTGTGTGTGTGCGTAAAATGATATTGCCAGGCAGCGCTTGCGCTCATCAACAGAAGGAGTCCAGAGAAGCTCACAGTAAGCTTATTACCGTCCCCTCCTCGCGCGCCCGACTCGCTAGTTGCCATAGCAACCGACCCCCAGATCTTGTTCGATAGGAAAAGATAAAAGATAAAAAGATTTGGAATAAATAAAGGGAGTAATAAATAGAGATAGATAATAAATGGAATAAATAGAGAGGGGGGAGAGAGAGAGAGGGAGAGAGAGAGAGGGAAAGAGAGAGGGAAAGAGAGAGAGAGGGAAAGAGAGAGAGAGAGAGGGAAAGAGAGAGAGAGGGAAAGAGAGAGGGAGAGAGAGAGGGAAAGAGAGAGAGAGGGGGAAAGAGAGAGAGGGAGAGAGAGAGGGAAAGGGAGGGAGAGAGAGAGAGGGAGAGAGAGAGATGGATAGAGAAAGAGGGAGAGAGAGTAAATTAAGAACATTCCAGCAGTGATAACTAGGCAACCTTAAAAGAGGTGATTGGGAGGTAGAAGTGCTCCTGCTCAAGGAGCCAGACATGCCTGGAAGATTCAGGAGGTCAACATTTACAGCTCACTAGTGAGAGAAGCTCCAAATGCTTCAGACTCCAGCTTCCTTTGACAACCATGGCAACAAGACTAAGGCTAAAGTAGAAGATTTATTTTAGTTCTCGTATGAAAGTGGGGGACACTTATGAAACAACAGGAGTCGGTATACATGACTCAGTTTAACACTCACAACAATAAAAAATTAAATACAAATACAAACTTCACAAATTGTTATGGTAATTTGTGAATCTGTTGGGTTTTTAACCAGGGGAACTGAGAATGAGACATAGGCAATAGGAATACAGTGCCTGATACTGGATACTGGAAC
Source organism: Protosalanx chinensis (assembly GCA_030340685.1). Lineage (NCBI taxonomy): Eukaryota > Metazoa > Chordata > Actinopteri > Osmeriformes > Salangidae > Protosalanx > Protosalanx chinensis. The sequence goes on along the minus strand of CM059330.1, from coordinate 13,059,455 downwards.
TGCACATTAGAAATATTGAAAAAGGGCATAAAGGTTTAGCCAATATGAAGAATAAATACATACAGATGTTTTATTAGAATATACAGCCTATGGTAGCTTACTGCATATTGTATTTGTCTCTAGAGTAAGCCCTAGACCTAATACATTTTTAATAGTGACTTAAACGCCCATAATTCCCTTTGCATTGACTGACAGAGGAGTTGGAATATACGGCACCATTGAACTTCACAAGAGGCTACTTCAAACAAAGTGTTTCCGATAAAATGATTATTATCAGTGTCTATGGAGTCTGATATAGATCATATCAACACATCACTGTTCCGGCGGCTAAACCCTCTTAGACCACATGGGTCGCTGGGCTGGCAGCCAAATACACTTATCATCTTGTCATCGTTTTACAGTACGTTTACAGCTCAATTGTAAATTGAGAGCCAGGGGGAGGTGTGAGATTTACAGGATGAGCAGCAGAGCTCTTCCAGTTGAAGTGTGTGCCTGCTTTCAGTTATCAGACTGCTGCAGGTATACAAGAGGAGTCATCAGCCTACCAACGCTTCAGCCCTGCTGTAAAAAAATCCATCAGCTTTATTTGGATAAGTACATATAAACGAGTTAGAGGTGAACCGAGTCATTTTATTTGTGGTGTGGTGCTACAGTTAAGAGGTATGGCTACAGGTGAGTTTAGTACAGTTTTTAACATGATGTGAAGTTATAACTTTTACAGTATATGGGTGAAAATATTATTGGATTAAATAAAAAAAGAGACGTATGTCTATAAAACTATACTACACTGTAAAACGATGTAGGGAATGCGTTTACGTGAGTTAATTGCGCTCTGTGGCAAGTATTAATGACTCAGACAGGCCTGCATAAACACTGTCACAACAGTGACATAACAGATGTCATTACCAGTAATTAAAGTAGATACCAGCCCATGGCTCATGCTTCTAAAACACAACAGGAGCTACCAGGACGAGCTGTTAGACTGGGAAACAGCTAACTGGTGGGCTGTTAGTGGGCAAATCTGAAATGGTTAAGTCACGACAGCTGTGGCAGTTAACAGATCAGGTAAACAGTTTTGACAAGAGGCTTTTGGCCTGATAATCTGAGCCTTGTTATCTTTATCCCAGTGCTTCTGTCTGAGACATGTGGACTCTGCAATGTCAACAGTCAAGAATATTGCTGTTCACATGTAGATAGCCTGCCTGCGATAGCAGAAACACTGCAGACCTTGAAAATCGAAATAGAAGTCATATCCACAAAGTATTTATTGTTGGGATTGGTAAAAAAAAGGCTACACTATTTCAAACAAAGCACATATGTCAATCTTCCAGCTGTGATCAGCAGCATCACACCCAACAGTGACATGCTGGTGAAATGAGTGGGCTGAACTACAAACAGAATCACTGCGGTTCATACCAGCGTTCTCCTCAACATTCCATTCCTGTAGTCTTCTGAAAAACATCGATGGGAGTGGGAGGATATTTCTCTGCTTATGCAGACACACCAATATCCCCCTTCCTTCTTTATGTGAAAAATACATTTATAAAATATGTTGCTGATGCTGCCTTCGATGTCAAAGGCAACACCCGTGATTTAAACCAGACAGACCACTGCCCCCCACTGGTAGAAAGACGTACAACATCATATGATGACAATCTTTTTATTTCAAACTGTGGTGTGTTACAGGATGGTGACAGAAACAATACTGCTACAGTTTAACCAAATCTTTCTATAAAATGTCATTATATATTATCTTATTCTATATAATCTCATATTTGATCTTGTATCATCTGTTAATTGTGTCTACTGTGTTAGGAAAACTGTGTATAAACCTGCACACAACAAAAAGCTACTTAAGTTGATAATACATAAAGGCTTTTCGGAATTACTACCGTCTATTTCAGCCTTATCTATACTATCTGTAGAGGACTACAATATGAACGTATCGTAACACATATCCCGATATTAATGGTGTGATACCGCACAGTGAGTTTTTTAATTGGACGAGGAGCGTCTGTCTGGTTGGCGCACTTCAATCTCCTTGAAATAGACTTGAGGTTTACTTCTGACAGAGGAGGGACAAGACTCTGAAAAACAGGACAAATTTAACATCAAGCATCTCACAAAATAGATTTTCTATTTTCTCTATAAAGAGAAATAGCTCTTAAAAACAGTTTACTGTTTAAGACCATTTTATATATGAGTTCCACCTGGCTGTGTTGACTGAGTGTCTCCATACGTACTTATCCAACTGCTGACTGATGCACTGGTCTCCTGGTCCGTGTTTCCGTGGCGACGTAAAGGTGGCAGTTTGGCCACCCTTGCTCCTAAGGTGGGCTTCCTGTTGAAACGCTCTGTTCACAGTGTAAAGTATCTACTAAGTAATGAGTCACAACCCTGGCTGACATTCTCCTAATAATTCCCCAAGCTCATATTAAAAGATTTTGAAGACACCCTTAATATTTAAATCTTGGAATGACTGACTCCTGTCCATGTGATTCAGACTGAGAGATCTACATCCAGACTCACCCGTATTCAGATTCAGAGCTCTCCACCCCGACTCACTGGGATTCAGATTCAGAGATCTACATGCAGACTCACTGGGATTCAGATTCAGAGATACCCACCCAGACTCACTGTGATTCAGATTCAGAGATACCCACCCCGACTCACTGTGATTCAGATTCAGAGATACCCACCCAGACTCACTGTGATTCAGATTCAGAGATACCCACCCAGACTCACTGTGATTCAGATTCAGAGATACCCACCCAGACTCACTGTGATTCAGATTCAGAGATACCCACCCAGACTCACTGTGATTCAGATTCAGAGATACCCACCCAGACTCACTGTGATTCAGATTCAGAGATACCCACCCAGACTCACTGTGATTCAGATTCAGAGATCTACATGCAGACTCACTGGGATTCTGTTCCCTCTGCGCTGCCCTCTGCTCCAGGTGCATGTGGATGATGGCCTGCACCTTCCTCTGGTTGGTGGTGATGCTGGGCTCTGCGATGAGCTCACTCAGGCGCAGGTTGGTCTTGATGGCCTTGGAGGCTGTGGAGCGAGCCACCATAGGAAGCTGATCCTGGTACTCTCTGTCTGTGAAGTCCAGCTCGTCCCTCTGGAAGCTTCTGATCCTGGGGAAGGAGAGGGAGGGAGGGAGGGAGGGAGGGAGGGGGGGAGGGAGAGGAAGAGAGGAGGAGGGAGGGAGGTAGGGGGGAGGGAGAGGAAGAGAGAAGGAGGGAGGGAGGGAGGAAGAGGAAGAGAGAGGGAGGGAGAGGAGGAGGGAGGGAGGGGAAGAGAGAGGGAGGGAGGGAGGGAGGGGAAGAGAGAATGAGGGAGGGAGGAGAAGAGAGAGGGAGGGAGGGAAGGAAGGAGGGGAAGAGAGAAGGAGGGAGGGAGGGAGGGAGGGAGGGGAAGAGAGAAGGAGGGAGGGAGGGAGAGGAAGAGAGAAGGAGGGAGGGAGAGGAAGAGAGGAGGAGGGAGGGAAGAGAGAGGGAGGGGGGAGGGAGGGGAGAAGGAGGGAGGGAGGGATAGCAGCAAATGTTAAATTATGGGAATATGTGGTAAGAGGACATTTGACTGCAGAATAAGAGGCTGCCTCTTTGACCATGCCTGTGACACACTTCTCCAGTTAAACTGGGCAGATTTACCTCCTGTTTGTCAACACAGTGTAAATCTCCTGCACCAGCAGCTCAGCAGCTCCTGGTTTACAGTGGATGGTGCCATCAATAACCTCCTTCTGCAACTGTATGTTTACCTTCTGGAGAAACTGAGGAGGAACAAATGGATTATATAAATTAGAGCATCTGTTAAACTGATAGTCCAGCTATGTAAACATGTTCACTGTGTTTCTGTGTTCTCCTTTCACTCTGGACTCACCCGCTCTATTTGAGCCCAGTTCCCCAGTTTAGTACCAATAGAGGCGCCATTGTCATAAGAGTGCATATTAAGGTGCTCAGGGTAATACCAGGAAAATATCTCTGCCACCAAATAGCCATTAGAAAAATCTCTGAGGAGATATTAGAAGCGTTCAAGACAACACAAAGATCATATTTGATCATATTAAGATGAATACTTATATGTAAATGTATGGGATGTGCCTACCTGCGCACATTCTTTGGTGAAAATGACAAGTCAAGGCTTTGCAGCCACTTCAACACTTCTCTAGGCAGCCCGGTCCTTTTAGGACTTTGTGAATATGCCATGATGACAAAGTTACAATATTTGCGTTAAAAAGTTTTCCTAACACATAACTCTTAATAAATCCTCTTTAATAGACAGAAAGCTTAATCTATCCAGCTAACCTAAATCTATTTTGGATTCTCAGACATTTTTACTGTTTACATCTCCATGACAACGGCCTCTCTTCTTCTCCCCTCCCAGGTCACGCGCCTCAGAGCCTAAAGAAGAACATGCGCCATCTAGTGGGTGTATGGAGATAAGACATGGCCACAGTGTTAAGGTGAAGAGGTTTACTGTTAAATCCTGGACACCATCTTGTGTTGTGACCACACGGTGGAGCAACTTTTTAAAACGTTGGCTGTAAAAGCATGTGCACACATAAAGATATTAACTATTCAACAGTTGCCCTTCATTTACCAAACCCTGTCAATATTAGTCCCAGATATAACTATAACCCCAGTACTGCTTCATGGCTCATGGAGGAAAACTCGGAGACTGGAGCGATCGCTCTTTTTCATCTGCCTTTTTTGGTTTAAAAACTGACAAGGACATGTTAGACTACATTATCCATCAAGCCTAGTTTCCCCTTGAAATAAGTTTCACTGTCATCTGCATGCAGCTAATTAATTCCAACCCTAAAACAGTGTTTCGGTAAGGTCAACTGCACAAAAACCTGAATCATCTATTCAAGTGTCAAAAGTGTCCTTCCTTCCCAAACAGAAATCGATGCTGATTTTTCCGTGCTGGTGCATCATCTGTACTGCAGGTAGTTTTTGACCGGATTGGGCAAAGGCAGTCGAGAGATCAGGTGGAACCGATCCCGGCCGACACTCTCTCGGATGGTCTGGCGGCAGAGATTACTGAGCAGGCGAGGCGTGACTGAGGGAAGAAAGAGAGAAAACTTGACATGTGGGGAACAGCAGAACGATGACTGGTAAAACATTTTTTATAAAATATAATTTCACGAAGATATTCTGTGTTGCAGTTGTGGGTAACTGACCCTCGTAGATCATGAGGAGACTCTCTGTGATGCTTCCAGGAGGTGAAACCTCCACCGGCCTCTGGAACTCCAGGTTCCTGGCGTTGATGTCTGCCCCAAAGTCCAGCAGGAGCTTCACTATGGCTGTGCAGTTCTTCTGGGCGGCAGCATGCAGGGGGGTCTCCAGGTACCTCCCCCTCTGGACGTGGGCTCCTGTGGTGAGGCGACACACCAGAGCTGTCCAATCAAGGCCCTTCGATCCCACAGACTGGAGAACTTACACCTCAGCAGGGTTTGTTGTTGTTGTTGTTGTCGTCACTTCAACCCTTTTTGTAACCAACCTGACTCATCCACCAATTAATCATCAGATCCTAGGTTAGCTTAGGATGGAAGGACCCACAGGGTGTTTGGCTGTACAGTGACAGAGGCAGGCAGCTCCCAGCTGAACAGATTCTGACCCCCAGCAGACAGAGGAGGACCTGCAGCCAAGCTCACCTTCCCTCAGCAGCATCCGGGAACATTCCAGCTCCTGGAAGACACAGGCGGTGTAGAGGGGCGTGCCCAGGTGGGGAATGTCCATGTCCACATCTGCTCCCCACGCCACCAGAGCCTCCACACACTTGCTGTGACCTGCACAGGCACAGGGACGAGTTACATTTACATCTAATGCTGGTGTTCCTGGAGGATTTATTGGTCGATTTAAGTGCAGTTCTATGGGCGCATGTGGAGACCTCTGTGACCTCACTACTCGTAATGCTACACAAACAGTTTGATTAGATTTAGTATGGGATGATTAGACTCAGTGTGGGTAAAGCTCTGTGTGGCTGATGATGATACGCGTGTGAACTTGCTTTGTTGGGTGTGGGTGGTTTAGCCTGTTGACCGTACCTCTGCTGGTGGCTTCATGGATGGGTGAGGGTTGAAACACATGAGCCTGGGGCTTGGCGCCTCTCTCCAGGAGCAGGTCAGTGCAGCTCACGCTGCCCACAAAACAGGCGTTGAACAGGGGCGTCCTGCCGTCGATGGTGGTGACGTTCACCTGTACAGAGAGTGGTGTGTCACCTTCACTTAAGCATGACCTGGAGGCTGACGAGAGAGGGGAGAGCACTCAGGTGATAGACTGTGGGATCTCTTTATATTCACCATTCATGGGCTCTGGGGTTGTGATTAAGAGTGACTCACGTTGGCTCCTGATTCGATGAGGAGCCGGGCGCAGGCTACATGGTTACCCAGGCAAGCATCATGAAGAGGGCTCACATGGTCTATGGTGAGGACGTTAACATTGTGACCCTGCAGGATCAAGCAAAAACCATCAAGTCTTTTTCACATTTTGACACTTTCGGACAAAAACAGCCTGTAGTGAATTGGGCAGAAGATCAAAGATAAACATTATTTAGGAGATCAGAGAGTCAATAAACTTCTTCCGTTAACCAGGTTAGAATTTGTTTCGTACATCAAACACAAATGATTAAGAACAACAACACACAACTGTGATGTTCACTGGAGGGGACTGACAGTTCAGTGAAGTAAATCAAAATCAATAAGGCCTCACATTCACAAGGGCAGCAGCTGACCTGTAAAATGAGATTCCTGAGGACGAGAAGGCGGCCCTGGCTAGCAGCATCGTGTAAAGGAGACCGATCAGCCCAGGACCCTGAAACAGGAAGAACAACAACAGACAGTATTTACTCAAGGTACCAACAGAATCAAGGAGGAGGTGTTTTAATTGCCTGTTATGCCCAATTTTCAAACGAAACAGCAACATTTTATCCCCCCAAAAATCTGTTTGCTTGCCATTGGATGGATATGCACAGCTCAACATTGTGTGTAGAATCAGCAACATGAAGTCTATCATCAAGTTTATGATATTCATCGATAATTAGATACATCCTATTATGTAACTCCACTTTACAGTGTGACCTACCTGAATCAATATCTAAAATAACTCCACAAGCATTCCAGACAGCATCATCATCATCTTCTTCCATTTTTTGTCAAATAAACTTAAAAACTACCCCCCTCTCCCACCCCCAACAAAACTATCTAGAAAATGGCAGCATCCTATTAAACTGTATCTCATCAGAGAAGCATGATCTAGGCTGCAGCTAGCAGTTGATTCTTCACCACAGAGAACATGTAAACACCAGTTTGTTAAGAGACTCTGGATCTGCACACTCTCAGTCCCTCCAGCTCCCTCCAGCAAAGCAGCAGCAGTAACTAGGCCAAGGGGAGGGACCCTAGGACTGGCTTCTATTAATACATCAGGGGGACGAGACTAAATGTCCAAACTCTGCTGCTGAATGTTTTGGTTTTACACATTATCTTTATTCCTTTAGTGTCATCTACTGTTGGTTTGCTTGTGTCTTTGAACGAGATCTGTCAAGAGGCAGCATCCAAGACAGGGAGTGATTATTGACAGTGTTTAACAACAAAAAACCCTCCTGCTTTTTCCATTCCGATGTATTCTTGTCTTAGTGCCTGATCCATTCATTGCCAAGATCTAACTTCATATGATACTGTAATCCAAAACACCACACAGTACAGAGCATGACAAGAGCTGAACTCACCCTGGCGTTGACCATAGTCATAGAACTCTGCAGATATCCTGGCAGCCTCCTTCCTGTTCCCACGGACAATGTAGAAATAGGTGAGCAAGTTCAGGCTTATCTTCACAAAGAGTTTGAAGCAGAACAGTGCCAAGATGCTGAGGTAAACATTGGACAGCTGGGCCGCGAAGGGCTTGTCGGTGCTCTCTGCAGTCTCTGGCATTGCCCTCCTGTTGGGGTGGATCTACTAAAGGGGATCATGTGCTACTGACTGCTGGTCTGGTGTCTCCTCAGACACACACTGGTCCAGATTCAACAGGCTGGAATAATAGAGCAGCTGCTCTTGTGCCTGTGAGAAAATAGTTCAGCATTCTCCTATTTATAAAGAGAGGGGGGTGGGGTGGGGTGGGGGGTAGGGGGGTATTCTGAAGTTCAAACTTTAATTTGTGATAATGAAAGGGGATATTACGTTGTGGAAGTCATGGAAGAAAATAATCTAACTAACTGTGTTCAAAAAAAATGTATGAATGGTTGTTGGTGTTTAATTGGACACGTGTTGGTTTGTTAAAGAGTTGACTTAAGTGATACAAACGAAACTAATTGTAGTATTCAAGCACAACATTTTATACACCGCCAGAGGGCAGTGCAGCACTACATTTAGTGCATACATCCATATTAGTCAAATAAAACGACACAAATCATCTCACACAGTGTATGACTGTCTGTAATGGGTTTACAGGCTTCTCATCTTCACAATGATCTTTATTATCGTTGACACGTGTTGATGAATAAAGATCGTTTCCACAATGTCACGTGATCCGTGACTACAGGAAATAGCAGTGATCTCGCGAGATTTAGAAAAGGTGGCGGGTCGTTTGGATTTTGTTTGTTGACACATCAAATCTACGAGATACAAACTAGATTTTAATAACATCACATTTGGTTAACTTTTCCTTTCTGAACATGGTCGAGGGGCCGGGATGCACGCTGAACGGAGAGAAGATTCGTTCGAGGGTCCAGCCTGGACAGAAAGTTAAAGAATTGCGAAGTTTGACGACCACAAAAGTGTGTAATGAAATTAAGTGACATTAGTTTAGCTAGAGCTAGCTGATGACGTCATGGTACAGTAAGATGAATAAAATGTTTTTAATGTGTTTTAAATGTTTATTTGCAGATAAATGACCCAAACAAAGGCTCATTCCAGATCCTCACTGGGTGTCAATACACCGGAGTTGCAACCCTGGGAAAGGAACTTTTCCTGTATTTTGGAGAAAGAGCATTGAGGTGTGATGAAGTCCCATAAACTTTGACTAATCAAACAGCTAAATATATGTTAAGTGTCGCTCTGGATGAGTACGTCTGCTGCTAAATGACTACATGTAAATGTAATATGTTAGGATTATAGACCACTGATTTACCCCTAAAGCTTAATCTGATGTCTTTGACAGAGTTCACTTTGGTATGAATGGCTCAATGCGTATAAACCCTGCCCAGAATCAAGTCCAGACTCAGGCCCAGAATCAGGGCAGGATGAGGCCCAGTCCGATGCTGGAGATCCACCTGACCAGGGACATCATCTGCCTGTTCGACTCCACAGCTGAGATCAGGTAAGGGGGGGGAGGGGGGGGAGGAGGGGGGGGGGGGGGGGGGGGGGGGGGGGGAAGGTTTGTTCCATCATGTCCTCTTGGGATGGTTCATTCTTTGGCAGTAACCATGGTGATACTGTTGGAACTGTGTGTTTGTAGTCCATGATATTATGTCATTTTCAAGCAAAATCTCCCCAAAGTTTGTTGTTATGTGTTAAACCATTTTATATGTATATATTTTTGTACCCTTTAGAAATGAACATTAGATAGATGGATGTCCTCTAAGCCTGTCCTTGTGTGCAGACTGACTGCAGACTGTGAGGGCAGAGTTCAGACCATGCACATCCTGGATGTGTGCTCGCCCCGCTTCAGCTCCTCCCGTGCAGCAGAGGTGGTTCGAGGACAGAGAGACAGGATGCTGTGTGATGTTCTCCTGGACCAGACCATCCTGCCTGGAGTGGGGAACATCATCAAAAACGAGGCCTTGTTTGACTCAGGCCTCCACCCTGCTGTAAAGGTACACAACTTGTTGTTACACAGTAGGACTCTTAAGGTTGTGTATCTTTTCTTTGTGTCAGGTTGCTGATATGTGGTTACTTTGCAACCTGGCTGATGAATACAGGCCGCTGATCTACTTAAGACTGAAATACTACAGTAGTATGTGGATCAGATCGTTGGTGCATTTCCGATATGCACTCCTTGTACGTTGCTATGGCTACAAGGAAAAATATAAATGTAACAATCCATGTTTTATCGATTTCTCATTGATTTCTTCTTTCTTTCTTCGTCTTTTTAGATCGGCCAGCTGACAGATGAACAGGTCCATCATCTGGTTAAGATGACGCGAGACTTCACCCTCCTATTCTACAAGGTAGGGAGTGTTTCTCTGTGGGGTCTGTCCCCAGGGAGTGTTTCTCTGTGGGGTCTGTCCTCGGGGAGTGTTTCTCTGTGGGGTCTGTCCTCAGGGAGTGTTTCTCTGTGGGGCCTGTCCTCAGGGAGTGTTTCTCTGTGGGGCTTGTCCTCAGGGAGTGTTTCTCTGTGGGGTCTGTCCTCAGGGAGTGTTTCTGTGTGGGGTCTGTCCCCAGGGAGTGTTTCTCTGTGGGGCCTGTCCTCAGGGAGTGTTTCTCTGTGGGGCCTGTCCTCAGGGAGTGTTTCTCTGTGGGGTCTGTCCTCAGGGAGTGTTTCTGTGTGGGGTCTGTCCCCAGGGAGTGTTTCTCTGTGGGGTCTGTCCTCAGGGAGTGTTTCTGTGTGGGGTCTGTCCTCAGGGAGTGTTTCTCTGTGGGGTCTGCCCCCAGGGAGTGTTTCTCTGTGGGGTCTGTCCCCAGGGAGTGTTTCTCTGTGGGGTCTGTCCTCGGGGAGTGTTTCTCTGTGGGGTCTGTCCTCAGGGAGTGTTTCTGTGTGGGGTCTGTCCCCAGGGAGTGTTTCTCTGTGGGGTCTGTCCTCAGGGAGTGTTTCTGTGTGGGGTCTGTCCTCAGGGAGTGTTTCTCTGTGGGGTCTGTCCCCAGGGAGTGTTTCTCTGTGGGGTCTGTCCCCAGGGAGTGTTTCTCTGTGGGGTCTGTCCTCGGGGAGTGTTTCTCTGTGGGGTCTGTCCTCAGGGAGTGTTTCTGTGTGGGGTCTGTCCTCAGGGAGTGTTTCTCTGTGGGGTCTGTCCTCAGGGAGTGTTTCTCTGTGGGGTCTGTACTCAGGGAGTGTTTCTCTGTGGGGTCTATACTCAGGGAGTGTTTCTGTGTGGGTCTGTCCTCGGGGAGTGTTTCTCTGTGGGGTCTGTCCTCAGGGAGTGTTTCTCTGTGGGGTCTGTCCTCAGGGAGTGTTTCTCTGTGGGTCTGTCCTCAGGGAGTGTTTCTCTGTGGGTCTGTCCTCAGGGAGTGTTTCTCTGTGGGTCTGTCCTCAGGGAGTGTTTCTCTGTGGGTCTGTCCTCAGGGAGTGTTTCTCTGTGGGTCTGTCCTCTAACACAACAACAAGCTGCAGCTCCAGTCTTGTGTCTCTTCAGTCTCTCTGTGTCTGCTTGTCTTGTCTTTCCTCAGTGCCGCAAATCCGGCTCTTCTCTCCAGAAACACTACAAAGTCTACAAACGTCCTCGCTGTGGCCAGTGCCCAAACTCCATCACTGTCTGTCGCCTTGGCGACAACGGCAGGATGACGTACTTCTGTCGGCGCTGTCAGAGTGCCGACCCAGGAGAGGTCGACCTGAGGTGAACCTGCGACATCGGATGTGTGGGGAATATGAATCAGAGGGTTACAGCCAACCAACCAGAGGGGGGGGGAAGGAGGGGCGGGGCTGTGAGGTCTTGCGTAATCGCTGATGTAATTGGAGTTCATCTATCACTGTAGGTGAATAAACCTGCTGGGATGTAAGAGGTGATGATGGGAGATTGAACGTGCAGAGAGAGTGTGGAATGTCTGTGTGAGTAAGGCATTAAAGGGGGGGGGTTTGAGTGTGAAGCTGAACAGCACTGCTCTCAGATAAAGCTCTTTGTGGACCGTATCTCTAGTCCAATCACATCATTTCCTATTGTTCTGCGTGTTTTCAAGCATTATTTGAGCGTTGGAAACATAAATTCATTCTTTCCGTAAGAAATGTCATTATTTTAGTTGTTTATTCTCATACCTTTTGGTGTGCTGCCTGCTGCCAGATCCTCCCTCACATGTTAATCCCCCCCCCCCAGTAAACTTCCCGCAAGGAACAGCTTACTGGACTGGGCTTATCGAGCGTCTGTGGAACCCAGTGATGATGTGGCCAGGAGAGAGGAGGAGGAGTGGACCTGTGGGCTCTGCACTCTGATCAACCAACCAGCACTGAGGACCTGTGAGGCCTGCCTCTCTCCCAGGACCCAGGGTGAGCCAGCAGGCCTGTCTACAGCAGCCCCACCCGGTTCAAACAGCACTTCCACCACCCAGTCACTTTCGTAGGGAATATTCAGAAACTAGGAAGATAAGGTAAGAAGTGTTTGAATAAAACAAAATGGACCTTTGCCCCCACCTCCCCCTCTCTCACAGTCCCTGCAGATGAGCTCAGCAGCGTTGAGAAGGCTGTCTTCACCAGAAATCTCATCAAGTACCCTTGCAATGCCTTCTCCAAACCACGAGAGGAGCTCAAAGTCAACTGCAAGGCTGCGTTTGGAAGCACCACCCTTGTTTTTACCGACTTGAGCGAAAAGTCGAACCAAGCGAACCCTCTTTTTTCCCCAGCCAGCAGTCATCTGAATTCCTTGGCGGGGGAGAGAGGTTTAAATAAACACAACGTCTGCCAAGGGACAACAAGTCCCAATTATGCCTCTGGTGGCTGGCAGAATAAAAGCACAGAGCTCTCCAAAGGGGGCTCGTTGGCCTCCTACAGTCAACCATCTAAGAAAATGAGAATTGATCACAGTCCTTTTCCTGGTAGCAAAGCTCACGATGTAGCCCGCCGTGTGAGGTGAGTGATGGGTGCGCTCAGCTATTCATGAGTAAGAAAGTTATAATAAGGCAAGTTTTTGACTTCGGGGAGATAAGTGGGATAAAAAAGCATCCGACAGTGGAATTTTTAATGCGGTATCGTTATAACAGTGCCGATTGATGAATGGCTACGCTCGATCGTGGCAGTGTCTCCAGCAAATCCTGATGTTGTTTTTTTCCTCCCCTCAATATTTACGTTTGTGTGGCGTCACATTGATCGAATAGCGGAATTGGTTCGGCGAAAACACCAACAGAAGGTTCTGGAAGGTGCAGGTTTACGATGGTGAAATGAAGACGTGTGTTTGTACCTTTGTCCTCCTGTCAGCTCCTCCAAAACCACAGCATCAAATGAGAAAACGCAGGAAGTTCCCACAATCCCCTGCTGCACATCCCATCAGTGTCCCAGCGTCCTCCGCGTGGTCAACAAGGACGGTGACAACAAAGGACGACAGTTTTACACCTGCTCTCTTCCCAGAGACCAACGCTGTAACTTCTTTGAGGTGAGGGAGAACCTACACACACCCTGACTTGTAATGAACGTCATTTAACAGTGAAACAGTGACGGAATTCTCCCGCTCTTTCTCTCTGGTTCTTTCAGTGGGCTGATTTACATTTCCCCCTCTGTAACCATGGGAAACGCTGTCTCAAGAGAACCGTGCTCAAATTGGGGCCGAATAACGGACGAAATTTTTACGTCTGCAGTTTCTTGATGGGAAAACAGTGTGACTATTTCCAGTGGGCATAAAACGGACCAGAAGCTGCCATCTCTCCCTGCTGCTGGAAGGAACTTAAAGAGATTAAGAATATCATTCAAGCAGATGGAGAAGTTTTATAACGTTCTAATGTTTCCTTGTGGTAAACGCTGATGGGTCGATGCAATTAATATATTTTCCCTTGCTTATTCTCGTTTCATCAATCATGTCCTTGTATTTGTCTGGGGTATTTTACAGCATATTTGTCTCTGTCAAGGAGTCTTGAATAAAAAATACATTTTACTTTAAGAGAAATATCTCTTGTTATGCAGGCTGTCTTGCACTGGTAAGACAGGCCACAAATTCAGGTATTTCATCTCAGGAAATAATGTATACCATTGTAGCTGTAAGTCCTGTAAATGCATCAATACTATAACATAAACTTGATCCATTTAATTGTAGATCACAACTTTTAATCACTTTTTTTACCCACAAATCCCTTGATGTAGAAAACAGAACATTTGTCAAATTATCAAGTCTGATTATTCTTAAAATAATTTCAATTAACGTAATTGATAGTAGAAAGTAGCATAAAATATGAAAAAACAATCAAAAACAGTCCACAGATTTTAGCAATGGAACATTAGATTGAGAATCAGACACCATGAAGGAGAACTTGGAGAACCCTGGAAGCTTGTTGCAAGAGGCACCTTTTGAAAATGAGAGAGAGGGGGGGGCGGAAGCAAACTCAGTTAATCTATTTTTGTAACTCACAAACACCTGCTAGCTCTTAACTGCACTCACCATAATGACCAGTTGTGTTGGCGCAGATGACGGCCCCAAAGAATTCTGGGTAATGCCTCTTGATCCTTGTGATGGCTGTCTTGCAGGCTGAGGATGGGTCTGCTCCAGTCCTCATCAGCTCCACAGCCAGGAAACTAGGCTCAGTCAGAGAGGAAGAGAGATGGCTGTGAGGGTTGAGGCTGCCCTCACATCATTTGACACCTCAGTGGTGGAAGTAGCCTCAGCCCTGTCAAATCTCATCAGCACTGCCTGTTCTGCAGTTTATCTGAGGTTGAGACTAAAGTTACTGTTGCTTTTGTGTCTGGAAAAGGCAGTTGCTCGGCACTCAGCCACTTTTAAAACTGCTGTTCTGGCCCTTGAATGTCTATTGAACTCACTAAAATCTATCCAAATAAATCAACTGTACTCACTAAAGTCCATCCAACTAAATCTACTGTACTCACTAAAGTCCATCCAACTGAATCTATTGTACTCACTAAAGTCCATCCAACTGAATCTATTGTACTCACTAAAGTCCAACCAACTAAATCTACTGTACTCACTAAAGTCCATCCAACTGAATCTATTGTACTCACTAATGTCCATCCAACTGAATCTATTGTACTCACTAAAGTCCAACCAACTAAATCTACTGTACTCACTAAAGTCCATTCAACTAAATCTATTGTACTCACTAAAGTCCATCCAACTGAATCTACTGTACTCACTAAAGTCCATTCAACTAAATCTATTGTACTCACTAAAGTCCATCCAACTAAATCTACTGTACTCACTAAAGTCCATCCAACTGAATCTACTGTACTCACTAAAGTCCAACCAACTAAATCTACTGTACTCACTAAAGTCCATCCAACTGAATCTACTGTACTCACTAAAGTCCATCCAACTAAATCTATTGTACTCACTAAAGTCCATCCAACTGAATCTATTGTACTCACTAAAGTCCTGTACATCCAACTCCATGTTATGTCTTTCCCTGTTGTGTGTATGTACTGTGCGTGTGCTGTGTGTATGTGCTGTGCGTGTGCTGTGTGTATGTGCTGTGTGTATGTGCTGTGTATGTGCTGTGTGTATGTGCTGTGTGCGTGTGCTGTGTGTATTTGCTGTGTATGTGCTGTGTGTATGTGCTGTGTGCGTGTGCTGTGTGTATTTGCTGTGTATGTGCTGTTTGCATGTGCTGGACGTGGAAGGTGTTGGAGCCAATCGGGCCCCACCTGGGCAGGAAGCGCATCATGACATCTCCGTCCCCGGTGGCGGCGGCGCCCCCTGCGGTGCTGTCAGCGTAGGCACCTGCTCCAGCCACCGGTGAGTCTCCAACACGCCTGCAGGGTGTGGCACACAACACCGACTGTTACCCAGGCAACAAACACACTCTGGACATGAAAATGTCTCTTAAATACAACTTGTCAGGATAAATCATATGACTATGACTCGTATTGATGAGTGACACGTGTGTTGAACTTGTTTACTATCCTAGTTTGTGGTGTGAGGGACTAATAATAATCGCAACAAGGGATCTGATATACGGTGGTAAAAGCCAACAAATCACAATGAGACTCTCATAGGAAGTATGAAGTGTTTTCTGATGTACCCTGGGATCTTGTGGTTTGCTCCATTGGTCGATGTTCCTGCTGCCACATGACCATCCTGACCAATCACAATCATTCCTATTTTGAAAATTATTTACAGTTAGACCACATAGTAGAAGTATTTTATGTAACCATAAAATAACTAAAAACCAATGCATTCTATTTGGCATCTGGTTGAAAGACACAGAAAGACTACACTATACTGTCTTAGCAATACAAAACCAAATGTCTTAAGTTTTAAACAACAATCATATATTTTACCAATAGTGTCATGAGCGTGTATGTCAACATGACGTTCTCTCTGTCTTGGCTTCCATGCGGCTCTTTGCTTGTACGGTCCACAGTTCTTCAAAGGATCCGGAAGAACATTCTGTTGAATATAAAACAAAGACAATGTATACACCATGTATACATTACACTGACATACACATGATATACATCACTGTCTGTCCACAAGGACGATTCCAACCACACAAACTCACACTGTTTTTAAATTGATGTAGTCGGTTATGCTAAAACTATAATAAATCTCCGTCTTCGTCTTGGTCCCCAGCTTGGTGGTAACGTATGCAGGGTAGCCGAATACGAGGGGGAGACAGATCTCTACAGGGCTTTGATAGTGCCAATGCTAACAGCATGTTGGGATCAACAGTCGTCGCTTTCAGGCAGCCATCAATGCATAATTCATCCAGTAGTCAGATTTATTCATAGATTTTAAAGATAGGAGGTGCCATGACAACATTGTTCAATTTTGTTTGAGCGATATATAAAAACGGTTCTTCGTTTTTGTTTGGGCAGTATTAAGAAAGACCGAGTCGAGGATAACTGAAACTCATCCTGCAAGATATTCTGAATCTCAAATAAGATGCCGTAGTTATACCTAATACTTTATTCAAACTGTATGAAGCTGAAGCTATGAAATGCACACCTTCCAATAATTGGGTTGGCAGTTGTCCTTCAGCCACTGTGTGTGAATGCTAACAGATTTGTTGGTGGTCAGGTCTTCTGCTGGGAAACCCATATTCTCAGCAAAAAACGAAGCTGTAAATAAAACAAAGATCATATACTTCACAGAGGTCAATAACACACATCTTATATTTGATACAGCACATCCACATAGAACTCCACCAAATAACTCATTTGGAATGTTAGTCATCCACAAACGCTCGTATAAGATCCAGCGTAGATGTCATTGCACCTTAAATTTGACCATACCTGACTCTCCGACGAGGAGTGTGTGTTGGCTGTGTTGCATCACAGATCTGGCTACTCCAATAGCGTTCTTGATTCTCCTCAGGTCCGCCACAGCGCCGACCTCCATCGTGTCCCTGCAGGCACATCACAGGTCCATCATGGGTGGCTGCACACCATTAGCATGCGAAAAGGAAGACATCACCTGTCCCAAAGCCATTATTTGGCTGTAATTGACTCGAGCTGGAGTTTTGGATCAATTCCATTTCAATTCCCGCCGTAAATCAGGAGTCAGACACAACAAAAGGCATCTGAAACTGTTATTTACAGCAGGAACTTTGTCTGTTTTTACCCCCACAGATTACATTCCAAACTAGGAGATTGAAACACCCCCACCTAAACAAAATCCTACTTTAAAACGTATACGCTGACATTTACTGAACTTTAGGAAAACCACTGTAGGGATTGTGGCCATGTTCTCTTGGTAATGCATGAGATGAAGGTGCTGGAGGCTCACCCATTCATGATCATAGCATCCAGGGTGGTCTCTCCGCTCTCATCTGGACTTCCCCCAAAGCCCACACTGCCGTCACACTGGTCCACCTCACAGCGGCCACAGCCCCCCTCCACCGCGTCCAGCACCGACCCCCCCGCCTGCAGGACACTCCAGGCTTGGGAGGACAGAAACAAACGCTTGAAGTTTGTAAAGTCCAATCTTGGAAGGTGTTAGTAGGCCTGATATAGTGAGGGCATTAGAACACAACAGCACTTTCAATTTGACCTAAAGGGATTCTCATACTTTAGGAAATCCATGACTGTGCATGACTGCCATCTCACCATTTGGACACTGATCCATTGGCTTGATTTGAGGATTAGAAAGCCAACTGGTGACATGATGAACAGCTTGAGATTTGCAAATCAGTGCCAAGATAATATCAGACATTTTTTTGGGGGGGAGAAGAGTTAAATCCCAATCCTTGTTTGAGTGTTGATACCAGAGTTGCTGCTCATTGTTGGTTATAAAGACAGTCTTAAGTTTATACTAACGTGTATAATGTTAAAGTTTATAACATTACCTGCGGACGTGGCATCTTTAAAGGGCCACGTGTTAATAACAAGAGGTAACGATGCATGTCCAGACGGCAACATAAGAACAAAAATCATCAATGTTGTCATTTTAATAAGTTTAGCTCAAGTTTGCACATTTAGAAGGAAAAAGTACTACCCAGTGAAAAGGGTAGAACGAAAAAAAAATATATATATTCGAGCGGTGCATCTATGCTTCTTGAGAAGACAAACAATGTCCACAGAAGTTTAGTTTCAATGTTAAAACATTCATTTTAAGTCACTGGCTCGATCATAATATGATATTTTGGACTTTTCACTTTTTTTTCTACTTCCTTGTTTTGTCACATGACATGAAAACATAATTAAAGGGACAGTGCGTTCAAAAATGCATTTTTTTGTTTCAGTTGGTGAGGTATAAAGAAACATCTTTGGCTTTTCAAGTTTTTATTGAACTGTCATGCTTAAAAGAACACGAACATGAATGTTCGAACATGATTTTTTTTTTTTTTTGATTACTGGATTACAGAAACAAACAAACATGAATAACAATGATCACTCTCAATAAACAACTTGCTGCACAGATGGCCACAATTAAATGGCCCACCATAATGTAAACTTAACTAACGGTTGAAAAATATGGATTTTCCACAGAAAATACGGAAGGTCCATGAACAACTACGTAGTTAGTAGTCAGACTGTTAGTGAGGTGATCTAATTCAGTGACATTGTCACGTTGGCAGCATATGGCTCAGTCAGCTTTGGTGTGAATCAGGGCATACTGAGAAAGGAACAGTATTTTCATCCTCAAAGATCGCCTTAAGGAAGAGTCTTGAGAACAGAAAACAGCCTATATGAACCATATCTTCTTATTTCTGTCTAAACCAGTCACTACAAAGCACAGGCCAGATAGACTGTAACAACACAATACAGTCTAACCTTGAGAAATGAACTCTCAATACCATATCCACAACTCCATTATTCATATAAAAACTATTTTCTTTCATATTTTATTCATTGATCTTTAACCAATGTATGTCCTCCTGTTGTTACAAGTGTTTGACAGAGGACAGACAGGAGGTACAACAGAGGATTATGACTTTTTCCATGTTATTGATTGAAATTAAACAGCTCCCACTGAAGGGAATTGCCCTTTAAAGAATAACTTTATCAATCACAGTTGCCCTTTGAGGCAATTCCACATGTCCCCCAAAGCTTTCTGCACACAGCTGCACTAATGAGCAGCAATGTCTAAGTTCTCAAAAGAAGAGTAAATCTGAAGTAAAAAATACATAGCTATTTATACATAGATAAATACATAGATATTTATCTTTATTATCTGAAAATATTTTAATACATTTGTTATTTGCTTAAATGTAACTGTTTAATTACAAATTCCACAAATCAATTACTTGGTGTCCATAAGCACAGTGGCCTTGTTAGGGTTTTATATAGGTAGTTTAGTGTTTCTATACAGCTACATCTATATCGACATCTATAGCAAAAATAATTTAAAGTTGGGGTGAAAGTTTTGATGAATATTTCTGCTGTTCTGACAGTTTGTGCTACCTTGTCAGATTTTGCTACCATCACAGCACAAAATAAATAGGCCAAATCCTAACCAAGCTGTACCTTCTGAGAATACACAGATCATGTTGTTTCTCCATTTTTACTGTCATAAAAAAACAATACAGTCCTATATATATATATATACGTATATACTGTATATATATATTGCCTCTCTCAATGTACAGCTAATATGTTAACTATCCTCTTGGGGCACCACAGAGAACTGCAGACTTTGTTAGGTAGCTGTTTCGGACAGGATCAGTTATAAGTCAGTTTTTGCAGTTTTTTTTGTCCTCACATTTTTTTTTACTAGGTAATTAATAGATCATACCTATGCTCAGGAGAGTTCTTAATTACAATGTTTTTTGAAGAGCATCAAACTCAGTGGGTTCATTTTCAGTGTCGTATCGCTGGTTGAAACAGATGGTGGGGAGATTTGTCAGTAGACCTGGCTTTGTATGTAAGTGTTTGTATCTCAAACACAGGAGTCCATGGGTAGGATTCAGGCGGCCCAATAGACAATCAGAAGTGGTTAAAAGGAGGCGTTTGACGCTAAACGCCAGCTAGGTACCCAGCAATAGCAGCTGCCGGACCTGAAGATAAAATAAAATACTTTGTTTACACTTGGCATCGTACAAATCACAGGGAACACACAGATCTTGCTTCAAAGAACGAAAACTTCATGGAATTTCATGGACTGGTTAATTATTTTGCCCTGCGTTTAATGTTTGGGATTCTCTGTGCTAAGGGGAAATAGTAATGACAGACAGCACAAAAAAAAGAAAAAAAATATATATTTTTAATATTAAATAGTGCCAGTAAAATTATAATTGCTGTGCTAATTTCTGAACGCCTTTATCCTCTATGGCCAACTGTAATGTCTTTGTTTTGTAAATGAAACAGGATGTTTTTTCTGTGTCCTTAAATGTTAATTTCAGTCATTCAAAATGTATAAGTAACTTTTGGTTTAAATTAATTTAAAACATGTTTCATCAGTTATCCAGAGTTTAAATGTGTATATTTTAATTGAGACCAAATTCAGAGTAAACGTGAATGATCCCCGCATTGTGTCCAAGTTCACATTGTGTTAATAAATACATGTATTATCTAAATAAATTGGTAAAAGTACTAGCTAGCTATTGTGGTAGTTAAGAGTGGTAGTTTGCTAGGCCGTGTTAGGTGGCAGTAATTCACCATTTTGTTGTGATTCTTAAGTTCCACTGTGGCAACAGTCGTCACACAATCACACTTTTTAGACAACAAAGAGAACATTGCTAATTCAAATGTCCCTTAACATAAATACAAACCTATAAAGTTGTCCTTATGATATAAAACAAATTCATTCAAAACCCTTCAAAACCTGATGGCTCATGTTTAATTCTCCCTGTAATTACCAAACTCAAACCTTTCAAACTATAACCCTTTCATCAGCTGAGTGGTTTGATCAGTTGCTTAGTTGACAAATGACAGACAGGCTGTTTCACGGAGGACAGGTGAACCACCTTCATTATTAGTTATTGAATGGTCAACGGAATGTTCTGGAACCCAGAACATTGGCCTACGCAGCTGTACGTAGGACTGAGGGCATATGGTGTTTGAAATCATAAAAAAAATACTGTGATATTTCTGCCTAAGGCTGCTCTCGAGCCAGATGGGCCTCCCTTGCTCATGGGAAGCACTTCTTTTGGACTTCCGTAACACCAGACAAACCTAATCAACACATCCTACAAATATGGAACTGTGAGCAACCATGAAAGCTTGTTTCTTTTTGTTTGCTGTTGGTTGGTGTTTTGAAACCCTATGATATGATGGTTCTCCTTCAGCGCCATGTTGTTCAGCCCATCTGTTCCCCCTGCCTTTGTCAGCTGTTTAACATGTTTTTTCTTTTTGTGTTTATTGTTGTGTTATTGCCATATGTCTCTCATTATGTAGCATAGCGGTGCTGCTCTTTGTTTTGTGGTGACCTGTGCTGTAGTTGCTGTTTTGTGCTCGGGTTGTTCTGTTCAGTCTGTTGTCAATGTTCACCTCCTCATCCACCACACCTTGCAAGCCAAGTTGTACTTGTATGTCACAAACTTGTCTGTATGACCTTTAAGGTTCATTATCTGGCATTTACTGGAGCTGCAATGGACAAATGGGACACTTTCATAAGGGGGGGGGGGGGGGGGGGGGACTCACAATGACCACCTAGAACAGTCTAAATTCCACTAGTTTTCTTGTACTCTGTGTTCTGAAATTGCTTAAAATACTTGAATTCCCATAACTGAATAATTTAATTCCCATAGTCTTTAACAGAAAAAAACATACTTAGGAATGTGTAAAAACAAGGGTATTATTATACTTTGGAGAGTTGCAAAAGTTAGTCAAATAAGTCAAATTTCTTTAAGTTGAGGTTTGTTGCTAAATTATAACAGCATTTGTTTTGTTCTTCTTCAGATACTGTAGGTAAAAAAAAAAAAAAATGAACTGCTAATTAATCTCAAATGTACCTTGTTTTCTGGTAATTTACCATATCGGCTTTATCTTGAAGTAACAAGCACTTCTTAATGAGGATTTTAATTAGAATAAATATAAGAGAAATGATTGCTGCGATTGAATTAGATGGTCAATCCAAACACTACAAGTAATTGTTGTCCTGGCAATAGTTTTCCATCAGGCTTAGACAACTTCTTTCCCTCCTGAGTAGTGATTCCCACAGACAATAAGAACTCAATTGCCAGGTAAAGATTTTTGGGAGAACATTTAATTAAAGGGTAATTTTGTACCCTGCAACGGAAAAGGTCTTTGGGAACATTGCATTCTTTGTTTGGTTCATTTGTTTTTCTTTGGGGCCAAAGGGAGCGAGATATTGACTTGGGTTCAAATAAGGCTGTTGTGAGGTGATGAGCATGAGTGTTGAACCGCACTTCAGAGAGGAATAAGAAGCATGTTAACTCTGTCTCATCATCAGAGTCATCAGCGGCTTTGATTGGCAGATGTAGACAAAATCAATGTGATTGATTAAGGTTCTGTGCCATGACATCTGCCTCTCTGTCACTGTTCTACTGCGAACGGAAAAAAGAGAAACAAGCTTTGCTAATTTCTTTTCACACCAAAAAAACTGTGAAAGGAATTGTGATAGTCTACTCGATAAAACATTTGTTGCGCATAATTTTCTCTAACTCGCCGACATCCAATATAGTCTACTCGATTCAGATTAATTAAATAATGAATAAGATATCAGGCAGTTAGGACGGGCAGTGGAAACACAGATGTTGTGAACATTTAGAAGCAGACTCATCCAGAGCAGAATATGCTTTGCTTTGTAAAATAGAAGTAGATTTCCTAGGGTGCAAATTATCCAAAACATAATCTCGTAGCAGACTTCAAGACAAGACACAATGTTTACTTCTCTCCTCGTCGTACAAAGGATAATGAACACAAATGACGTTGGATTTAGACAGTAGAGTTACTTTTACCTGTCATCTGTTCATAAGGTTGAGAGGCCACTGGACAGTGGCTGGGGCCTAATGTCAGGAGGATGGGAACATTTCCAAAAGAAGTCTATACTCCAATTAAATTAAAGGTTCATTTAATTTCAGCAGTTGTCTCACAGCTGGTTGGGTGTAAAATTACACTTTTCTTTCACAAATCTTGTATGACTGAAATAGATCTGTTTTGAATTAACACCAAAGTTCAAGTTAACTTAATTACTCAATTATGATTTCTTAAACATTCCTAATGACTTGAGACCTGCCTGCACATGTGTGCAAGTAGATTAATAATTTGACAAGCTTTTCAAACGTATGTCTTTGAAACGATTTTGTTTTTACAGAGAAAATGTATTTCAGCATTTTCTTTTTTTTGTGTTACAAAAAAAAGTATAATTTGCTATTTTCTGATAAAGATGCAGTGGGTTTGTCTTCCAGTCATCTCCTCATTAATGTGTCTTGTAGATAAGATGGATGGAGCTCCATCGTGTTCCATGAGACCATTTGGATAAGTTTAATTTATGGAGCACAGAGAAAAACCTCGCTCTGACACAAGCAGCAGGGGGTCTTTGAAAATGAGCCTCGTTGCAGCACAAGCAAAGCTTTGAAAGTCTTTCCCCAGAGGGAGGTTGAAATCAAAAGCGAAGGCTAATACGCCTGGCACGTTACAGCGTCCTACACCTAAAAAAAAAGAGAATTAAAAAAAGAAATTCTCAAGACTTTTTCATTTTTTCATTATTCATAGCAGCGCCTTGTTATGAACATTTCAGACATGATAAGCACACATGAAAGAGTTGACGGAGAGAAGCTCGTACAATCACAAACAGCAAGTCTTGTTCTTGGATAAACACTTCAGCCATGTTGTTTGGTTGTTGCTGTTGTGAAAGGAACTGGCTTCTTTCTGCATAGTTAGACCTCCTAATGAACAAGAGGTTCTGCTTCAGGTAAATACAATTAATGGTCAAAAACAGGTTCATGAAGATTGTGATATAAGAAGTTAGGGGAAGAAATCTGTCACCAAAAGTGTGACCACAGTTGATTCTACTCTTAAACCAAAGATGCACCAGTTTCGAAGGTGAAATTTGACGGTTTTGTCTTCATAGAGTACATTAGGTAGGCTCTCACACAAGTAATACTTCAATGATTAAATAGAAGAAAATGCTGTTTGTATCAACAATTCTACTAATGAGAAGTGCATCTTACGAGCACTGCCTCAGAGGAGAAGATGGGGCTTCATTTACATAAAAAATACGTTGACTGAACGAAGAATTTTGAATAATTGAGTCTGTGGTAGGTAGTGTGGATGAGTTGTATAATAGGACCATTTGTACTTGGTGAGCAAAAAAATCTTTTACAAATATCAAACTTATATTTTACTACTTCGATGCATTTTAACCACTTTTGTCACATTTGTAAAAGGAAGTCGAAGTAAACAAGACTGATGGCGTCATCTCACATCGTGGTTTTTAAGAAGTGTGCAGCTCAGGCGAAGACATCTGGCACCTGGTGTCATGCTGAAGCTGCCTGGAGAGGTGAGAATTAGCTTCATGGAGTCCTGGAACCATTATTGACTCCTAAAGAAAATCACGTGGAAAATAAAAGTTTATTGTAAAAAGTTAAGTAAAGTAAAAAGCCTTAAAGAAAAAAAGCCTT
This sequence comes from Protosalanx chinensis, assembly GCA_030340685.1. Classification (NCBI taxonomy): domain Eukaryota; kingdom Metazoa; phylum Chordata; class Actinopteri; order Osmeriformes; family Salangidae; genus Protosalanx; species Protosalanx chinensis. The sequence goes on along the minus strand of CM059330.1, from coordinate 13,034,683 downwards.
AAAGTAAAAAGAAAAGGAGCTCAAACCTATTTACACGATGCCTTTTTCACTTCAGTTGACCTGTTGTTGTCTAATATGAATGTAAACACAGACAGTATTGTAGGGGGCCTAATCTAATTCCCATCTCAACCTGCCAGAGAACCTAGCAATTCTGGTCCAAAGCACGTCACTAACATTTAATACATCTGTCAATACGAGTGGATACAATATGCAAATCCTGCAAATAAAGTTGCTACTTAAGGGCAAAGTGCCGTTATCAACAAGCAAAGTGCAATTAATTCAACACCATGTGCTGTATTTACATGGTCAAAGCCATCCGTCACTTGTAAGCACATGAGTGCTTTTTTTTTTTAACCCCCCCCCCCCCCCCCACACACACACACACACACACAGATACACTCACACACCATGGCATCAGCTCCTGTTTACACAGCTCTCATCCAAAGATTGCTGTAAAGTGTCCTCTCACTATGGCCCCATCTCTGACTTGGGTAACAAGTGAATGGAAATTGGTTTTACCTGAGTCAGGTAATCATTACTAAATGAATTTGGACGGAGGCCAAGACTATAAGTGGGATAAATATATACCTCTGAGATGAATACAGATTTCACTTATGGAATGAAAGGCAGCTTGGCTATTGATTTGGGAATTTACACTGTCATTGCCTTTCATCGTTCTGCTGTCCTAGATTAAAACAATGAGTTTTGAATTTGACATCACATCCTTCATGACTGGAAGGCTTGATGCTGTAGGCTGGAACCCAGGCTGAGACACAGGCTGAGACACAGGCTGGAACACAGGCTGGAACACAGGCTGAGACACAGGCTGGAACACAGGCTGGAACACAGGCTGGAACACAGGCTGAGACACAGGCTGAGACACAGGCTGGAACACAGGCTGAGACACAGGCTGGAACACAGGCTGGAACACAGGCTGGAACCCAGGCTGAGACACAGGCTGGAACACAGGCTGGAACACAGGCTGGAACCCAGGCTGAGACACAGGCTGAGACACAGGCTGGAACACAGGCTGAGACACAGGCTTGAACACAGGCTGGAACACAGGCTGAGACACAAGCTGAGACACAGGCTGGAACACAGGCTGAGACACAGGCTGGATCACAGGCTGAGACACAGGCGGAGACACAGGCTGGAACACAGGCTGAGACACAGGCTGGAACCCAGGCTGAGACACAGGCTGGAACACAGGCTGGGACACAGGCTGAGACACAGGCTGGAACCCAGGCTGAGACACAGGCTGGAACCCAGGCTGGAACCCAGGCTGAGACACAGGCTGAGACACAGGCTGGAACCCAGGCTGAGACACAGGCAGAGACACAGGCGGAGACACAGGCTGGAACACAGGCTGGGACACAGGCGGAGACACAGGCTGGGACACAGGCTGAGACACAGGCTGGAACCCAGGCTGAGACACAGGCTGGAACACAGGCTGAGACACAGATGGGCTCTGTAGATAAACACGTCCTGTACACTTGTGATGAGGGAGGACGAACGCCTGCTTTCACTGCATGGGGTTTGGTCTCTTGCGCCGCAATCATCCATTTCATCAACAACGCCATCACCATGACGATCATCACCGTAATCATCACTATGGTGATCATCGTTGCAGTAACGACGACCGGTGCGGGTTCGTCAGCGTTCGTCATGGCATTCATCACGTGTGTCACATCGCGGTGATGATGATTCGTCGCTCCGTGACGCGGCGTCACGTTCGTTACCATGATAACAGATGGAGGCTTAACCACACACACCTGACGTGTGTAGAAGTGTCAGTCTCAGTATATGAAACAGCTGCTGTGATATGGCCTGTGTTTCAGAGCTGGACTGCAGTCTTCAATTATTCAACCCCTCCAGCTGTCTCTCATCAAACCTGCCTGAAGCTCTATAACTCTTCAAGTTCTTAGTTTAGATTTAGCTCTTGGTTTTTAGTCAGGCGTAGGACAAGACGCCTATGGACTGACACTTCAGGGTGGTGTTATTATCCCAGATCTATAGCCCCGCTCAGAGGCCCAAGCACCTACGCAACCTTGCTCTTTGAAAATCTCTCCTGTGATCCCTCTCCAATTTAGGTCATTTTCTTGCAGAATTGAAGATATTAGTCTTCACCCCCACCCACCCCCAAAAGCTGACTTTTTGGTAACCCAAGATATCTTTAATTATTGACTGGTGCCTTAAAGGAAAGTGGTTAAAGACCCCTGCATTTTCTCCGAGCCGTCCTCGAAAAGAAAGGAATGGATCTTTGTTAGCAGCTTCCTGGTGAGATGAAAGTCTAATTATCTCCCTAGAAAACGACTGGAAAGGGTTTTTAATTAGGACTCAACCGAATCTGCGCACTGAGAATTTGTACATTGTGATGGATGGTCTGTGCATCTCCTTAGTGACTGCAGATAGATGAATATCAAGGGGGGGGGGAAGGGGGAGGCTGGGGGTGGATGTCGGACACGGGGGGGTGGGGGGGGGTTGGGGAGGGTTGGAGTGCTATCCCACGATGCATGGGGCAAGTCAGAGAGAGAGAGAGAGAGAGAGAGAGAGAGAGAGAGAGAGAGAGAGAGAGAGGAGAGAGGGAGGGAGGGAGGTGAGGAGGAGAGGGGAAGAGAAAGGAAGTGGGATATAGTGGTGAAAACAGGGACTGGAATAGGAAAGTGCAAGGACACAAAGAAAAGAGGAAGTTGGAGACGAAGTAAAGAAAAAAAGAAAGGGGGAGAGAGAGAGAGAGAGAGAGAGAGCGAGCGAGCGAGAGCCCCCAAGCAGCAGCCATGACGGGACCCATTTCTAGCTGAGCGGATTGGTTAGCCTCTCTCCACACCCCCTCCACCAGCCTCTTACCTCCCTCTCATCTCTGCAGGGGGTCTCTCAGCTACCGAGCCCCCTTAATGCTCCCCTCCGCTCTGTAGCACACATGCCAAACACGTAATCAGAATATAATCACCACAGAACGTGGAGGTGGCTGAAGCTGCTGAGAAGTTATTTAGTTTATTTATATTTCATCCCCTAAAGTTCAAACAGACTAGATAGAGATAGTGACGTGTGATGATTGTATGTAACAACAGCTACGTATGCAAATTAATCTTAGAAAAGAGGAGCACATGTTAACAGGATTATGCTCAAAGCTAAACTCGATTATGGTCTTGAAACGGTAAATGTGAGCTATACTTGGTGCATTCAAATGATTATGGAATATGAAGCCAATTTGATGTGAATCCAAATTCATGTTTATTTATGCAGAAATCAACATGCAGTGCAAGTTGAGACAAAAATCATATACAGACCATTGTCAAGCTTTATTTTGGACTACTGTGTTTTCTGTTTGAATGTAATTGCCATGCCTTTTAAAACTTAATACAGTGGTTCTAAAGGGCAAACTAGCCAACTGCATGGTAAATAATCACTTCAGGATCTGTCCCCCTTCGCCGTTCAACTTGATTAATACTAAAGATATATTCCAGTTTGATAGCGGAGGATGAACGATAACCGGCTTCCTGTCTTCTAATGACATCGTTTCTGTTCTTTGAACGTGTTCTTCCTGATGATGAGGTGACCCACCTCTCTGCTCGCTCTCTCTGCTGCAGTCTGGTGATGGCAGCTTACTGGAATTGGCCCTGTCGTGCTATCCTTTGATGTGAGCTAACCACAGAGACACTGCCTCAGCTTCAACCTCTAGTTTACCTTTGATTGCTGGGCCGACCGCTGAAAGGCCTTCTGGTCTTTTCTCTGATGCCTGTCGTTTGGTGAAAAGTTTGTATTTTACAGTCAAGTGCTTTTTCCATTGATGAGGAATGTCCGTCGTTTCGTATCAAAACTTTTTTGGCTTTTGTAATCCCGGAACAACTCACACACACACACACACACACACATTTAGGGGAGTGGGAGCCAGGTGGCTGAGCGGTTAGAGTCGGACTAGTAATCAGAAGGTCTCTGATTCAAACCTTGGCTGTGCCAACATGACTTTGTGTCCTTGGGCAAGGCACTTCACCCTATTTGCCTCAGGGGAATTTACCCTGTACTTGCTGTAAATCCCTCTGGATAAGAACGTCTGCTAAATGACGAAATGTAACACATACACATGTGTGAAAATGGAACATCTTGCCATCACTGTTAAGATAACAACATGGTAGAGCATGCCTTATCTCCACCGTGATACTGTATGTGATCATCAATAGCATTTGATGGCTTATTTCTGTCCTTGCGCGGTGAAATGGGTGATGTTCTGCTTTGTCATTTTGCCACAGCTTGTACAGGCAGAAGGCCTCTTGACAAATTAAGCCACGTCCAGAGAACCATTCAACCCTGTCACATCTATGAATTTATCATGAGGAATTTAATTCCACTTTCTACAGTCTCCACATGACTGCCCCTCTGGCTGAACTCTTTTAACTCTTAACCTTTTGCAGATACTTTAGTGGGAAAATAAAAAGGTCAAAGAAATCATTTCTGTAGCATTGGACTACAATGTACAAGATATAACCTCACAAAGTTAACAAGGATTATATCCATACTTGTCAGTTATGACCGCATATTTTTACTGTCCAGCAAACCAACCTTTGCTTCTTACAAAGTTTGTGTGTTTTTTTATTTTATTATTAGCAGCAGTTCTCCTCCTCAGTGTTAATAATAGCGTTGTTTTTAATCCTGATCGCTTTAGTTCTGCTTCTTCATAATGCCTTTTTCGTCACCGTAAATACCAGCAAGCCAAAATACAAGATATCTCCTCCTTCAGGCGCTTGCTGATAAAAGAACTCCAAGAAGAAGCTCACAATGTCAGCAGGAATTCTATGGTCACATTTGTTAGGGCTGATTGGCTTTTAAAAGGTGATTACAGCTCCTGGATTCAGATGTGTAATAATCGCTCCTTGGCCATGGTTCTATCTGTGGATCCACAGGCAGACCCCCCCCCCCCCCCCCCGGGGGGGGCCACCCCTCTGGGAACAGACCCCCCACTGCTGCACAACATGGGGAGTTTGATCCAAGACATCCATGAAAAACTTTCCAAACATCTAATCAAATTCTTAAATGCTAATTTAATGAATACCGTGTTCTGCAATAAGCATGTTGGACATGCTGTAGTGTAAAAGCACTGTCATGTTTTATTTAAATTCATATATGTTTTGTTTTTTTACTTTGTGCGAACTTGCTTGTGAAGTGTTTTAATTAGATTAGCTGTCTTGGTTATTTTCGATCTGACCTAAGTGAATGTATTGACACCACGATGAAGGATATGGATTCACGTTTCATTTAAGATGTTTCATAAGGCATCAATAGGGCCCAAACTGTGACAGAACCAAAAATCTATATACAGGTATACATTTGTAACCATTAATGTGTAGTGTTTCAACTCAGATTGAAAGATTTCCCTCAGTCTCCCATCTAAGAAATATTGTTCAAGTCGTGTTGGAGTGCTACATCTCTACAGGACTGTAAAACACCCCATTTTAATATTAGTTTCATGCAGAGAGTAATTTCCTCTGGAAGAGCAGGCTCATTAAAGACAACTGGTGAGTTTGCAGGCACATTTACAGCAGTTTAAAGCCTTTTCTATTGTATACGGCTTAAACCATGGGGTGAGGCGTTCACTTAATGAAGGTGTTCAAATCAAAAACGTGTTTACTTCATATCACAGGGCTTTTTCAAAAGCGAAAAGATCCACAGGCAAGATAAAGATCACATCCTCACATCACTTCATCCGCTGCAAAGCCTGGATTATGTACTAATATTCTCTCTATAATGTCAGGAAAACTAATAGATGGACAGAATGCTCAACTTGGTCCTCCAATCACAGAGAAGCTTGTCTTGTACTGAACAAAGTTTTACTGCCATGGGAGACCAATTTAAACTCAATTATCTCTACTCCCCGCTGCTCTGTCTCTCTGTAGTCTTCGACCAAGTCACCATGTGAAGATCCTCTCTCATCTTTAAAAGATATCCAGATAATTATTTTCTTAATTGCAAACTTAAACTTCGACGGCGCCGTTGGGGATCCAGGAGAGTGTTGAGTTGCAGGCGAGCGTTTGGAGACGTCTTGTCTGTCGTTCCAGAACGCTCAGCGCTGTGAGCTGAGATGTCACGGTAAACATACAGGCGTCATGGCAACATGTCTGAAGGAGAGGTTTGTCAGTACCATGTGCCAGTCAAGGCTGCGGAACTCTCCAGACATTTGAGACAGCGATGGAGGGATGTAGAATCAAAACACATGATTTTCTTCTTCTTTGCTTATTCAACTTCCAGCGTTGGGGTTTTGTTCCTACAGGCTAGCAGTCAGCCCCTCTAGAAGATCTCTTTGGAGATGCCTGTGTTGATGCCTGTGTTGATGCCTGTGTTGATGCCTGTGTTGATGCCTTTGTTGATGCCTCTGTTGATGCCTCTGTTGATGCCTCTGTTGATGCCTGTGTTGATGCCTGTGTTGATGCCTGTGTTGATGCCTGTGTTGATGCCTGTGTTGATGCCTGTGTTGATGCCTTTGTTGATGCCTCTGTTGATGCCTCTGTTGATGCCTCTGTTGATGCCTGTGTTGATGCCTGTGTTGATGCCTGTGTTGATGCTTGTGTTGATGCCTGTGTTGATGCCTGTGTTGATACCTGTGTTGATGCCTGTGTTAATGCCTGTGTTGATGCCTGTGTTGATGCCTGTGGTGCAGCCTGTGTTGATACCTGTGTTGATGCCTGTGTTGATGCCTGTGTTGATGCCTTTGTTGATGCCTGTGTTGATGCCTGTGTTGATGCCTTTGTTGATGCCTGTATTGAAGCCTGTGTTGATGCCTGTGTTGAGTCTGATTCTGCCCTGTGTGAGGCAGGGAGGCTCAGGGAGACTGGCTCAGCTGGGGTGTTAATGGACATGAGCCCTTCACACCTGATAAAGGTCACAGACCTGAAACAGCAACAAAGAGAGGTGATGTGGAAGAGCTGTGGGTGGACGTGCTGTCAGGCACGACAGTAGAACTTGTTCCAGGTTTGATTTTTATCTTACATTGTAACATATTTTTTTATCACATATATTTAACAATGGACTATTACCAATAAGATGATTCGACTCGTAGTTTATTGGTTCCAGAATGTTCATTTGAATGTGTTGTAAGATTTCTTCACACCTCCACTAGACCTCAGGGATGTTAAGAACATAGAAAAGTAGGATTTTGAATGATCTAAACCCAGAGTTTGATCGGTTGTTTTTTTCTACTCTGGTTCAGCGATGTTGCATGTTCTCCACTTTGATGGCCTGTTTTCCTGTCAGCGGCAGGGAAGTTCTGCCGGTGGAATTAGATTGTATTTCCCAGGCCTTCATTGTTATTTGAGGTCGAATAACAGATTGTTCCTGCACTCATCGGTAAAAGGGGAAAAAAAGCAGTTGGTGTGTAATCAATCCTTTAGAGAGAGAAAGAGGGAGAACGCTGTAGGGAGAGGGTGATGGAGAGAGGGAGGCAAGGAGGGAGAGAGAGTGAGGGGGGGGGGATACAGAGGAGGGGAGATGGAGGGATGGAGGGAGGGAGGGATGGAGGGACAGAGGAAGAGGAAACTGCACAGTGCTCTTACGGCTCTGCAGAAAATGGAATAAATGTGACATTAGGGACAGGAGTATCATTACCTTGATGAATTATGGGAGGTATAACGATTATGGAAATCGTCATCGACTGATCATCTGTCTCAATTTATTGTAGCTCAGTGGCTCGGCCGTCCCGGACTGAGACACCATCCTGTCAGTGGGGGTGCGAGCTGTTGTCAATGCTTTCCTTCCCCTTAAAGCAGTACTTCTTTGTAGTTCGGCTGGGCACCATCCAATGCCATCCAATACCTAACAGTGGGGAAACAATATGGCCAGGGAGGTAATAATTGGCCAATTGGCTTGTTTGCACGAAGGTGTATTTCTTACCTGGATCTTCTAGGGATTGTATATGAACGTCTTAATTATTCTCCACATGATATGATTAGAATGTGCACAGGATTCCATTTTAATGTGTTCGCTTTGGCCTGAACTCTGGCTGTGTCCCTGAGCATAGTTTGTAACATGAGACGTAAATTACCGTGGAATGGAAATGCAGTTGTACACACAACAATATTGTTTAGCGTTTACAGGGTTGAAGTCACCTCAGGGGGCTTGTTAGCGATGTGTACGTTTGTGTTACGTGACTGTACCGCACACTTGGCTATAAAAGGTTAAAGACATATAAACTAGGCAGTTTATTCCTATGGAATATGATATTGCTTGTGTTGCAGATATATTTAAATATGATTGCCCCCTTGACGTATACAATTTGCAGCAGCATGGCAAAATTGGTAAGCTTGCGAGAAAATAAATCATGGTTATGTCAACCAAGCTCATTAGACTTCAATTTATGAAAACGTGGCGCAGGATTATGAGGATTTGCGATGGTCTAGCTAGACTAGCTGTTCGCCTCAGATTCTGCTCCTCTGGAGAATGTCTAATCGTGTCTGCAGGAACAGAAGATCATAATGAAGGGCATATCTCTTCATTAGCTATGTAGTGGGAGAAGACTACAGTTCATTTTGGCTGTAATGTATGGAACAGTTCCCTATCTTTTATTTATTTATTTAGTCTTTCCCCCTTTTTATTTTATTTTGCTCCATTAGCACTGTGGGTCTTCACGTGTGTGAGCGTGTTCCGGTTCAGCCGTTCTCACCGACGCAGGTCTTTTCACTTGAGCCATGCGTTTACTTATTGACAGATTTCTCTGGTACAGATTGGATCACTAAATCCAAAGAGTCATTTTTTTTTCTCTCTTAATTCCCAGTTGGGCTCCGTCAGTTTTTCAAGTCTACCATTAGAACAAAGAGGCTTAAATGTTTTTAAGGCATCGAAAAAATGAATCAGTTATTATATTATTTTTTTATAATGTGAGTTCACGCTTTTCTTTCATGGTGTACAGTGTTATACTTTATATCGCAGCTCTTAAATGGATAAGTCAGTGCCATTCAAGTCCTGGTAATATTTCCACAGTAACCCTATTTTAGGTCAGGGGAGAGGTGCATAAGTGAATAAAGGTTCATGTTCAAATCTGATCCCAAAAAATGTACTTCAATAATAATTTCAAGGTTACATTTTCCCAGGCTTAAAATGATTAAACTATAGTCATGAATGGTGAAGTTCACAGTAGTTTTTTAAAAGCATTGCTCACACCATGACCATGAATTTTATACAATTTCCAATTAACTTAAACATAAATCATGTTCTTTTTAATTTAACTCAGCATCACTAAAAAGCACCATGTTGTGTAGTATGTGTCCTCCAAGATGGTCAAGTGTCCTAAAGCCCGCCATGTTTTGCAGTAGGCTACCAGAAGGCAGATAACTACTGAGTAATTACAAGATAATCACAATGTACATGTTTGTTGCAATACTTCTAACTAACATTTAGCAAAAAACGAGATTCAGGATGTTATGTGGACAGTAGTCTGACATTCTGCTGTGTGTTGTTTCAGAAAGGAAACTCTGTGAAAAAAAGAAGTCATTTTCAGGTTGAGGAAACTGCGTTGTGAGTTGTACGACATCCTAACATCGGTGACGAAACATGGACAGATCCTTCCTATGGGCCAAATTCAAATCCCCCTCTCTGTGACCAAAGGTGAAAGCTTTTTTTTGTTCTCTTGGAGGAATTCATTTCCACATGAAAGGAGAGGTTCAGTCCAATCCTTTTATACACTTCCATTTAGTTGTGCAACACAATATTGAACTGACAAAGGACAACACTCTGCACTGTGTCTGGATAAAGCACTGTATATACAGCAGTTCATAGCCATTGTTGATATTGCTCTTTAACAGACAAAACAAGACATTATTCCAAACATGATGTTATCCACACCACCAGTTTGATTACACCACGGCAAATTCCTTCTATAAAATGCAGTGGAAAAAAAGAGAAAAAAAAGCCAGTGTGATTTGTCAACATAGCTTTATAGTGTCCACGAAAAGACCCCCCCCCCCCCCCCCCCCCCCCCCTGTGATTTAGTATATCTACAGCACATCACAGATGGATCCTGGGAGATACAGAGGTGACCCTGTATTCAGGAATGTTTGCTGTACTCCTGGGCTTCAGCATGATGAAGTTTCTGGTTCATGGGACTGTATATGCATTCAGCACAGCGTCCCAGCTAAGAACGCTCTATCTCCATAGAGCAGGGCAGTGGTTGACCCACAGCCACACGATTGCTTTTCACCGACCGACAGCCTCTCATTTAGGTGTTACCACCGAAAAACTAACCGTTTTCCCCCTCCTCAGAGGTTGAATCACAGAGTATTTATAGGCGCCACACATTAAGCTACAGCAATCGCACTTTTATTATTCCTGCAGCTGTTGAAGGTCCTCTCGTCCAACAGAGGGCACAGTAGACTGCTTGTGTTTACAGCGACGTGCATGGGGCCAAACCAAGGCTGCATTAAAGGGGCTTATTAAAGATTTGCCACCAGTCTCTTAAAATGCGTCTGAGTGGTGAATCCCATGTATTCACAGATATTTAACAGGACCAGATAGCTGTGTTGTTGGTTATTGCCTCTTTTGAAGTCTGAATACAGTATGTTTCTATTCATTATATGTGCTGAAGAAGTGTCTCTAGGAAACCGGGTATCAATTTCAACACATTCTCCTGCCTTGAAAGTCTTCATGATTTCATTTAAATTTGTTAGGTTGGGGAAGGGGAAGGAAAACACGATCGCAATTCAGAGTAGTCTAAAATAATAGATCACAATGGCTTCAAGGAGAATTATCTCCGTACTCCTTTCCCCTCTCCCCTATCTACTCTACCCGCTCTCCTCTCCCCTCTATCCCCTCTCTCCTCTCTCCTCTTCTCCCCTCCTCTCTCTTCTCTTCTCTACTCCCCCCACACCTCTCCCCTCCCCACCCTCCTCTTTTTCTATGTTCCTTTCTCTCTTGTGTGCCCTTGGATGAAGATTGAATGGCAGAGTTGGAGATAGATTGTTGGGCATTTCTCTTTCATGAAGATAATGCCATTGATGGAGGCTGCTTCTTGATGTGCTGTGTGGATAATACTGATCCAGGGCTGGGACTGGTTGAGGAGAGAGAAGCTGTCCTCCGTGATAACTTCATCTCAGCATGCGATCGGACGTGGGGGAAATTCAGGAGGGGGATTAAGAGAGAAACTGCCCAGTCAGAGCTGCCCCCCTATGAGGTTCTAGAGCTGCAGACCACAGCTCAGAGTTTCTGATCTGCTTTTGGTCATGTTGGCCTGCCTTCCTCCTTTAGAAGACAAGATTGCGGATCCCATAGCCTCCAGTTGTCTTTTTAGAGGGATTAGCCGGCCAATGCTGTTGTAATTAATGGGAGTCCATTTCCTCCAGTTGGTAATATAATGCCCATGTGAAGAACATCAGATGAGTCTCCTCTTTTTTTTTTTCATCAATGAGCCGATTATATATTCAAGTTTGGGTAAAACCTTTGAAAGTGCCACACATGACCAAGGACCACATGACCAGGGGCCAAGCAATTATCTTTAGGAAGATGCTCAAGATTGTGTGTGTGTGTGTGTGTGTGTGGGTGGGTGGGGGGGTGTTGTTAAACTGAAACTCATAGTTTAAACTGATCATAGGTCAATTTAATATGCCTTCATGCATGAAAACCTGTTATAAAGTACCTATTTTACCAAATGAAAAGGACCAATGTACCAGGTCACATTTAAATGATCTCCTTAACCATATCCTAATGACTCACCAGGCATCAGATCATTTGAATCAGTCCCAAGGTGGGCTGGAACAGATGACACTTGACGTGATACTCAGCTTGAACCTCGATGCAGCTTATTGCCACGTTTATCCTGTCTCCATATATACAGCATCTGGCGCTCTATCTGCAGCAGACTATTTTTATGTGCTTATACAACAAATACGCTGTATTTAATGAAATCTCGCGTGTTAATGCGATGAGGTGGGTTAGTGGAACTGTTCCTTAAGGAAGAACTGCAGGGAAGGAAGGACGAGCCGTGAAGTAGCTCCAACACACATGAACAAAAACCCCACATCCTCGTGGATGCACGGGACACACACACACACACCAGTGAGACACCAGCACGTGTCGAACATCGTTCTCCCGTTGCTGTCTGGATCTTATTGGAGATCCGCTGTTTTATGACCAACAACAGGAGTCCGGATCGACACAGAAAGAGGGCAGGGTTAGTGAGAGAGACTCCCCTGAATTCAGTCTGGCTGTTCATCTGCCTCTTATCTACAGCTGAAGATAGTCTGGAACAGGTTTTTATTTTTCCTGGAGGATTTGAAGATTTGAGTGCGGAATATGTATTTAATATGTATTCATCACCTCCTCTAGTCTAGTCTTTTGCCGAGCTTCAGTTCATAAGTTTGGATGTTTCAACGTTTCAAGTTTCCCTGCGGTCACCGACTAAGGATATTACAACAGTTAACAAACAGGTAAGAGAATAAACTAAAGTGAATTAATATATTATATAATTATATGCTCACAAAGTCAGATCTGACCAGACCAGACCAGAGAAAGACGTAGCCAAAAGCAAAAAGCTTTAGTGAAAACAGCCCAGCAGTATAAGACCATCCTGTTTGACTGGCAAACTGTCCTTGTTTTGACAAATGATCTATAGTCATATTATGATAATATGCATAGTCATATTATCACCTGTCTAAGGGCTAAAGTGATGAGTGCACATGTGATATTGCTGCAGTTCATTCAGTTCCTCTAACAGGGACAGAAACACCTGACACTGTTAAGACAAGTTTACTGATCCTAAATGGTCTATTGCACATTCGATTAAATATAATAATCATCTAATCATTCTCCTCAGGAAATATGCAAACTGTGGCGCTTTCAACAATCTGCCAATGTCGTTAAATTTAGCCTGAATATATTGCAAAAAATAATTTTCCAATTCCCTCCAGTATTTAGGCTACAAAATGTTCGCAATTTGTTCAATTTCCAGGCATGTTTGAGGACCTGCTTCACCATAATTATAATAGCAGAGCAGCATGAGGTCAGTTTGACCAAAACCAATTTACCAAGGTGGCAAGGAATTGATGAAGTTGAATAGAGAATAACAAGACCATTAAACTCTTAACATCCCCATGCAGTCAAGCCTTTACAATAGAGGGTTAATTAAACTTCTCCTCGGTATGAAACTGAGAGAACTAATCAAGGAAATTGAGAACATTTGGAATATTACCACAGTGTTTCTCTTAAGATAGTCAACTCCTATTTTTGTACATTTCTGTAGTGTACATCAGGTTATTTTTGTTAGGTGCTGTCACAGATAATCCAGGTAGACTGAAAGGTGAAGATATATTGTCATTGACTGTGTAACATACATTGGAGCAGCACCAGGGAGATGTGAGACCAATGTGAAAATATGTTCCGCGCAGAAAGTCGTCTTACAGAACAATGGGCCGTGAGAAAATGGATCAAAACAACATATATCACGTTTCCTCAGTATCTGTTGCTAAATTTCAGCCTAACCCATCTCATTCTTGAGACATATTACCTGGACTACAAACTATATTGCCTTTTAATCCTTTAATCAGTGGGTGCAATAACATGTATTGATAGTGTGGAGACAATGTAATACCCAAGGCAATCTCATATGGTTTAAAACTTGAAGTCTTTTTAATAAATATTTGCAATTTCAATGTATTTATTTAAAGTAATTAAATAAAGAGTAATTGTCTCATTCATCTAAGGCTGTATAACCTACATTTACGAAGCCTTCCGGCTCTCATGCTATAGAAAGCTGTCGATCTTCAAACACTGGATAGGATGAGCAAGATGGATCGTTAGTATAGCGTGTGAGATACACTAATTGTGTACACAGTTCTCTCATCAAATACTTAAGGGCTTTTTCCATCATCCGCACTACCTCACATATTAGCATCATGCCAATTATTGGCTGTTCAAGAAATTGACCTTCTGAAATTTCACACTGGATGTGGCAACTTGCATGGTTGTTAAAACACATTAAAAGCAAACATGTAAAGGTTAACGCAGCCTGTCAAACTGCTCCAGAGTCCTGGCCTCAGCATATTGGTTTTATGTCATATTTACTTTGCATAATTGCTGTCTTCCAATCCACTGTTATTAACACGCAGACACAGCCGCTGTAATGGGATGATCGAAATAAACACGATTTAACTTTTTCTGCTTTCAGAGAAAGGAGCTGGTTTTGTCGTTGTGTTGTCCGCTCAGTTGGGTGTTGCAGTTTCAAGTCATGATAGTTTTCAGGAAAGTAATGTCTGTCATCGGCAAGATGGTTGACATTTTGAGGTGAGCGTTTCAGAAAGTGTTGGCAAAACCAGTTAGACTGACAGTCACAGTGGCCTTTGAAACTTGATTTAATAGACAGACAGAAACTGTCCCTTGATTTGACCTTTAAAGATAAAGGTGAAATTTCAACATGCAGATTTGCATCGTGCAGACGGCAAGTCATAATTACACATTCTGGCTGGTGATCTGGTTACTCTCATGTAAGTCTTTTTAGCAAACTGGTTGAATTTAGTGTAGAATGTCATCCAGGGATATAGAAGGATTGCATGCTCTTGAAATGTGCTTATAGCAGGGATGCTTGGGGACAACATTTGATAAATGGCCCCCAAGGTCTTAAGACTAGTATTCTAGAATCAGACCCAAAAATACAAAGGAAGGCTGGTTAGTACCCACTAGGGTGAAAGAGCACCCCGAAATGCTGTATATTTTTCTTTTTGTGATTTCGAGGCAAACCATAACATTGTATAAACTTGGTATCTAGGTCAGTCTGCCATTGATGTGGTACCATACGAATAGATATTTCCAGGAACTTAATACTAGTTGAAGTCTCTGCATCATTTTGGGTGTTTTTCTTAATGATATTCTTAGTCCTTTTCTCTGAAAACTTCTCTCTCTGAAATGTTACTGTTTCCCTTAGATTTTTGACATGTTAAGCTGTTGTCATCAGCACTTTGTGATGATGAGAAAGGATGTGTGTTGGGCCACACATCAGTCCAAAAGACCCGCCAGTGATCGTCTCATGATGGAACCAAGGCGTCTCTCCAGTATGGTCGCTGAGCTTCAGGCTCTACAGCCTTTAGTTTGGTCTTTCTTTTCATGATTTTTTTCAAACTTGGGCTTGAAGCCACCTGCGATTAGCCACAGGATGGCATCCCGCTGGCTCCTGACTGCAGGAACCACACTGCTTACTCTGGAGCCCGGCCCTTCTACCAGCGGATTTACATTCATATCCCAGCATGCTTTGCTGTTGTTTAGTTTTTCGTTTTAGTTTTTTGGCTCTTCTCACAAAGGGATTGAGGAGCAGACTAGAGAAACAGGACTGGGGTTGAAATAAACAAAAGTGTATTTTAGTTGTTTCTCATGGAGACCGAAGGTTAAGGAATATCTGTGGTAGTGCAGCAGATCCTGTGTTGTGTTTTGGTCTGTGGTAAGAGACTCACACATCAACCTGCTTTTTGTTTTGAAAGTATATAAAGGCTATAGAGGAAACCAAGTTTGAAAATACACTTTTCCCCCCACCGGTCTTTGTATTTGTCTCACAGTGTCAACGACAAATGTCCAATCTAACCTTTTCAGGGACCGTGAGAGACCTTTTCAAGCATCAAACTCTCACATCTATTACTGTTGTGCCACAACAGCACACAATACGATGCTGGGCCTTCCATGGTCTCTCTGACAGTGTGGGACCTGCCATGAGTTTCAGGTCAGGGTCTTTTGTGGCCCCTCGACAGCCCAGTGGGACGTCACACGTCAGCTATGCTTGTCGATGGAGCCAGTTGAAGGCCTCAATAATTCAGTTGACTCGACCTCAGTGACGCTAAAGCTCCTCGTCTCTGCCAGGCGATGAACACCAAAGATCACGCAGTGGAACGGCCGTGAGGGACTCGCATGCTCATGGTGCTTTTCTGTTTCTAACGCCCCCCCCCGCCCCCCCCGCCCCCCCCGCCCCACCCGCCCCCCCCGCCCCCCCCGCCTCACCACCGCCCCACCCCCACCGCCCCCCCGCCCCCCCCGCCCCCCCCCGCCCCCCCCGCCCCCCCCCGCCCCCCCGCCCCCCCCGCCCCCCCCCTGCCCCCCCCCGCCCCACCCCCACCGCCCCCCCCCACCCCCCCGCCACTCCTATAACATTTCTTGTGACGTTTTTGAGAGAAAATAATGAGTATCGGATGTAAGCGTTCAGAAGAGGTGAGAACTGTGCCTCTGATGGAGGCATGAAAACTGGGTTCCATTGAAGGCTTTTTGAAACTGACGTTTGTCTTTTGAGACCCATAGTCTCTTTGTTTTCTGATAGTGTGCTATCGTGACCCATATTTCCTAGAATGCTGACAACCAATAATTTAAACCCTTTATTTTTTTATCCATTGTAAGGTTATTGTGTAGAGCCCCCGGGTCTAAAATAGAAAATTCATTGTAATTTCATTACTCCCTGTTAAGTGCAAATACAACGCTACGACAGATACTGTCCCAGATTTATTCGTTTTGAGTTTGTCTCTGTGAATTGCAGACCATCTTTCAACATCTGCTCTGTCGAGATTTTCTTTCTTACATCAATTTTAGCGGTTTATGCTTTTCTGCAGATTATTTTTTTCTCTATAGGAAGCAACTTCTGTGTCATAATATATCATCATCTCAAAAGCTAAGGATGAGGTTTAGACTGTGGAATAAACATTCAAAATGCATTTAAAATACTTCCAGTGTCAGCAGTTGAATATAATACATCCGGCCCCCAGTTTGTGGATGCATGCAAACGTTTTCTCACTTCTCGTTAAATTCCTATTTCATCCATTTTAAGATTTTCTTTTTTTATGTCTGTTGTTTTGTTGTTGTTGTTGTTGTTGTTGCTATGACCATCAACACACATCCCTTCTAACAACACGGAGGCTTCTAAAACAGATGGTTTGACTGGAAATGTTGCCTACAATTTTCTTGTAAATCTGTGTTAAGCTTCACAATGCTACTCAATAATACTGCCTGGTCTTGCTGAAATAATGTTTTCGATTTAAGGTTAATTTGAAGTCAAAGTCCTGATTTTATTAATTTTATTAGAAGGAAATGTACAGGGGGCCTTCTTAGTGTACCTGGCGTCTATCGTAGTTCTGTATTAATACTGAATGCCGTCTGTGTGGCCCGTGGCATTTAGGCAACTAGCCTAACATAAACCACATTTAATTCACTGCAGCGCTTGTCATTATGTTTTATTATTATCAAATACCATAGTACAGATCCACACATATTATCAAATGACAATTCATGCAAACAAGCCTAATTGATTTGAAATTATACAGGAAATTCTGTGACGTCTGCACAGAGCTTAAATAAATGGAGCAGCTGTTGGAGTTACTCATCACCCCTGAGACTGTGGAAAACATCATGAAAGACAACTGATAAAAATGGGGACATGAACACCACGGAGGCAAGAAAGTGTTGTGTGAACTGGGTCTGAAACTGTGTGGTTTTGTGTAGAATGGAGTCTCATAATTGGTGTGGGAAGATGCACTATTTTGTTCAAAGAGGATTGATATTGACGTATAGGTGAAAGTAAGGCTTCATGGTGTGGTTATCTTGTGCATAGAGGCAAAGTGGTTTCTGATGCTGCTGGTTGTGTTTCGGAGTTTGTGTTCAGTTCACACAGGACAGACGAGTTTCTCGGTGGGAAAGAGGGATTTGTTGAGTTAACAAATATTTGCGTTTAAATCTCCAGATACATAGAAAAATTGTAAACAAAAGCAAAGTAAACGGTTTATACAAGCCTCCTATTGTTAGGCACAGTAGATAATTTGTTTTGATAATGCTGGAGAATATTTTCCAGATTTAGATGAGAAAGACAGCAGGGTTTTAAAGACAAACCAGGGGAACTGGGCAGCAAAGCTTTGTTTTTTAATTTCTAAATTTTAGTAGTTTGATCATATTTCTATAACTATGATGGATAGAGTGTTAAGTATATATTTCACCTTGAATACGAGTTTGTGGGAGATGGCAGGATAGACTGCCATCTTGGTCGTTCTTTGCGTTTAATAGCAAGACGAGACTTGAGTAAGATCTGATCATTCACCTCTATACTTATTTAGTTTAGTCAGGCTGGTTTTTCACTAAATACAGGAATGTTGTAGCTGTTTCTGGATTTGAACTGAGTTCATCCAGCACTCATGACATTTTTTGACCTTGCTTGTGTGGAGTGTGCACAGGCACGACACACACCACTAAACACACACACATGCTGTGATTGCTGCACTACTGTGATTGTTGAGGTGCTGGGAAGTGTATAGACACATCAGAGTCTTTTAGCACGTGGTGCTGTTCAGGGTTATGGTTACCTACTTTTCAGTTGTGTCATGACTGCCGTGAGGCTAATGTATAAAAACATGGATCAGCTGAACCCTGATTTGATGGAATTGTTTGTAAACCCGTAGCACCAGAGGGAAGTTTGATGAAGATCAGAACCCAGTGTGGGTCTGAAGGGAGCTCAAGCAGTGACTTAGAGGAAAACATGTCTGTGTGGCCAGAACCACATGGGGTCAGAGGGAAACAGGCCGTCTCTGGGGGGAGACCTGATTCCATCTCTCCCTGTTCCTGAGGAGAGAAGGGGAGGAGAGGGTAGAAGAGATTAGGACAGAGGAGAGGAGAGAGAGGGCGAAGAAGAGGAGAGGAGAGATGAGGGCAGAGAGGAGAGGAAAAGGAATAGAGTGAAGACAGGGAGAAAGAGGGAGGAAGATGGAAAAGTAGAGGCAGGCAGAGAGAGATGGAGAGAGAGATATGGAGAGAGAGAGAGATGGAGAGAGAGAGAGGGGGGAGAGGAGGGGAGATGAGGACAGAGAGAGGAGACTCTACATAATGAATTATGCAATGTTATTGTCGGTGGAGCTGCCTGTGTTAAAAGGAAACAGCCTCGATAGCCACAACCATCACAACTCTCAAGACTTAGTCTGTGAAGAGGAACCGTCTGTCAGTGTCCAGAGAGAAGCCAGGAGGGAGGGGGAGCAGAGGCCTGCTGGCTGGGTGGGTGGTGGAGTGATGGACCCAGCCAAACTGTGGAAGTCCATCACGATGGAGAGATGGAACAGCTGCGAATAGCAACGAGATTTATTGGCGTTATTTACAGATTGAGGAGGTCAGAGGAGGGGAGGAGTTAATATTTAGGGCAGGTCTCTCGGGAGAGTAATTACCAAACAATGGCCTGGTGAAGATTTGCTGTTTCAGCAGGTTGATGGAGAGCTGCTGCCTCTTGTGTTCACGTCAGAAATCTCAGTAACCCAACATGAAACCAAGTTCATGTTAGATTTTCTTGAGAGAAAGAGAAAATGCAGCCTCACTAAGTCTTTTATATTAGATTTCAAAGTCTGTTCACTCTGGGTGTCTAACTTGAGGTACGCTGGGAAAAAGACAACTAAGTACCACAGTCCTGTTCTTCTGTCAATACGACAGTCTCTAGTTCATTACAGACTCTAAAGTCTTCCCTAGCTGACTTTATACTCACAAACCTTGTGCCCCCTGAAACACACAGTGGACAGTGCAATGACATCCACTCTCCTTTCCGCCCCGGAGCACATACATTTTATTGTGCTGCACTTGGAACGATTTGGGACAGTAGCAACAGAAACCTTGTGTCAGGGGTGCAGTGGCCACCAGCAAGGGAGTCGTACACGCCACAGTTCATAGCTCAGGAAGTATCTCGTCCGTGCATCACTGGCTGGCCAGTAGGCCCCAGCGTGCTGCTAATTCTGCAGACTCGACTTTCTTCTCAGCGGAGGTCACGGGTGACTGGCTGTCTCGTATTGCCGGCGTGATCTAAGGTGACAGGTACGGACCAGATGACTTTTAGGAAGATACACGCAGAATTCTCTTGAAAGGAAGGGAAGAAAAAAAAAACACATCAAGGCTTCATTGGTATTTCACGCTGTAGATCTTAACCCATGCATTTAATCCAACTACTAATGAGACTCTGTGTACAATACAACTTTGAATCAAGTTGGGGTTATGTTAAAGCCAGCTTTTCATCCGATGAAAGTCATTGCCCTGTAGCCATGTGGGGAAATATATTTTTTCTTCTTCTATTCATACAGATCAGAAGGCTCTATCCTTGGATATAACTTTTACATCAAAGTACAACACCACAAATCCAGACTCCCTCAAGAGCTTGGCTAGCCTTTTGTACAGCGAGAGCTTCTAATAAGCGTCCCCCCTGTGTCCTCACAGTCCTCCCCCTGTGTGGCATCCATCTTCACTGGAGACGTTTTGATGATCCGGGGGGAAGGTATAGTGAGCAAGGTGGTGTCAGGGGGCTCTGAGGGAACAGGGTGAGTCCTCACAGGAACTTGTCCGGTCGTTCACCTTGCTTTGTGTGAATCCGTCCGCCACTACGTTTCCACATGACGAACCCCAGGGGGGGCTTATAGCTGATTAGGACACTAATCTCGTTCTCCCTACAGCTGGGGCTGTCGGCTCGACACACATGGACCTTTGCGTAAGGATTTAGTGGGGGTATCTGCACAGGCCTGCGAAGGGTCTTAGCATTAGCGGCGGCTTGGATCCCCGATATCTGTTACGGTTTTAAGACAGAAGCATGAAGCATAGTGATACTAGTCTCTGGTTGTGTCTCTTGAACTAAAGATATGTGTTCTGAAGTGTTCAGTTGTTAGTCTTTCTGTGTAAAGGATACACCATTTTGTCGTTTGTCCTCAAGAGTTTTTTGTCTGGTGGGTTTTCATGGAAGGTTTTGTGTTCGCTTTTGAGAGTTGAATGTCAAGGTTTTTGGCAGTAACTTTGTCTGACTGCGCCTTTGGTCTGAAAGAACGAATACACATCATGGAAGTGAAAGACACTTAACAACATTTCCAGCAGAATCATCAACGGTCCTTGAAACAGAAAATAATCTTGATTAGCCTTGGACGACCCTGGACTTCTCTCAGGGTCAATGTTGTCTTGTTTAATACTATCATACATTCATGGAAAAACTGCCTAGCTTAGACATTTCAGACGGGGAAGGATGGGAGTTTGTACACAGCAGTTTCCTAGTTTATTCCAGATTTACATGAAAGTGTGGCTATCTGTAGGCAGTGGAGACGACTTATTATAAACACTTGAGATTCACAACAGGGCACTCCACCAACACTTTTTTTTGCGGATTAGTACAATTCACCCTTCAACCCCTCTGTCTCAGTTTCAAGTAAAAAATAAAATCTAAACATTTTTTGGTCTTATCAAATCAACAGTATTCAGCCTCCTATAAAATGTGTTGTTGTAGCTGTACTTTTTATGACAGTTATAGTCTTGAAAGCATGCATACAAAAAAATATCCTTCTTAAAAGGAGTTCATGTATGTAAGCAAGTGCAGGTGGGGTTTCAAGAGTTTGGGGTAGCTGGTTAAAGCAGAGGGGGTGTTGAGGGGGCAACGGGGGGGGTGTTGAGGGGGCAACGGGGGTGGGGGTGTTTGAATGTGAGCTTTTGAAGATTAAGTGTCTGGATTAGTGTTATCTGAGCTTGTGGTCTCCCTCTGCCCCATCCTCAGTTGTCCAGGTAGCTCTGGAAGAGGGCTGAGCGCTCGCAGCACGGGCTAGCAGACCGCCACAGGAGGACAGGCGGCTTCGTTCCAGACAGGGTGCAGACGTGCGGGGGGACGTCCACAGACGTGAGCCGTCCAGGGAGGAAGAGAAGGAGTGCGGGGAGAGACCCAGCATGCGGGCAGCATGGAACAGTTGAAGGAGCAGAGGCCATTCTGCTCGCTCTCCAAGAGCCAGAGAGACCGAGAGAGAGACCGAGAGAGAGACCGAGAGAGAGACCGAGAGAGGGAACGAGAGAGAGACCGAGAGAGGGAACGCCGTTACACTGCCTCCCTGGCCGACAGAGACAAGGATGCCTGCCGGGTGCCAACACAGAAGTCTTACAGCTCCAGCGAGACCATCCAGGCCTACGACCATGACCCGACTCAGATGCTGTTCGGAGGCAGGATCCAGGATATGGGTCTCAAGGAGGCCATGGACTACGCCAGACCAGGTTAGTGATGTCAGACTTGTATCAGGGTGGGTTGACAGCTCACAGACTCATGCTCAAGACAGCATGTACCAACCCAGGGATGGTTCACAACGTTGTGGCTGCCAGGGAGGAGTGGTTTTGTTGGAAGAAAAAAATAAATGATGTAAACTAGTCAGGTGGCTGAGCAAATAGGGAATCGGGCTCTTAATCAGAAGGTTGCCGGTTCAATTCCTGGCTATGCCAGAAAAATGACATTGTGTCCTTGGGCAAAACACTTCACCCTACTTGCCTCAGGGGGAATGTAAGTGCTGTGAGTCACTCTTGGTAAGAGCGTCTGCAAAAATGAATTAATGTAAATGTTAATTAAATTAACAATCGCATATCAAAGGTGAGTTTCTGTCTTCTGATAACATCTCCCTGGTGTTCATCTACTGAATGATTGAGATCGTCGCATGTTTGAAGGAATGTGTTCCTGTTCTGCCAAATAATCATTGATTTTACGACATTCAGATTATCATTCTCAACAAATTCAGACATTTGAAAAGGACTAGAAAACAACACTCTTTATGACACATATAAAGAATCCAGATTGTTTTTTCCCTAAAATGTTTTATGGAATGTTGATTATCTATGAGAAGGTCATAAATATTTATTTCAACGTCATTCCATAATTCACATTTAAAAAAAATATTGGCACCCACATGAAAAATTATGATTATAATGACGTTGTGGTAGGAATCCTTAAATCATTTTGATTTATTAATTTATTGTTTGATTATGGCAGTAAATGAGTGTTATTGTCACCTATCAGATAAAAAGCTAAACAAAAACCTTTTTTCTAGTATTTGCATTGTTCAATTATATTAATTACTTAATAATTATGTAATTTTATATGATTTTTACATCTATTTCGATAGCTATTAAACGAGAGAGAAAATCATCATATCAGTTACCAGCACTGATTCATCTTTATTGTTATGTTCAGTATTGCACACGAGGAATATATTTTCAATGCATATTAAAAGTCAAAATGTAAAGTTTGATGGATTTTTCTGTTAGAATTATTTGACGAAATGTCAGGAATACAGTAATTAAATTCGTAATTACAGTCAGACATTACATTTCCAATAGTTTCCAATCTATTATTTTGTTAAAGTACAAATCAACATATTTGCACATTAGGTCTTTATAAAAATGTATTTGATGTTAAATGAATTATAAAATGTCATGAAGGCCATACCATAGAAAGACTAAAGCATTTGTATTTATTTGATAATATCCATCAGATTTCTTTTCCCATCAACAAGAAATATGCCACCCATGGTATTATTCTTACCCTTACACGATATGTAATTTTGTAAACCCATAAAAAATGACGTTGATTGTTTTCTTCAGAATACACATTTTCAATCCAACCTTGACATTTTATTTGATAACCAGTTAAAAAGTCCAGTTTCACCATGACAATAGGACAATGTTGTGTCATTGTATGAAACGAAAATTGTATTTTGCTAGTTTTTTTTAAATTCAGTTTCTGTAAAATCGGGACAATTCTGTAAAGAAGATTGATGCTTTGTGTTGGGCAGCATTGTACTGGGGGTTCAATGAGAAGTCAACCAATATAACCTCTAAGCAGTGCTTGTCCTTGCCAACTGCTAAGAAGTCAATACATTTGGATTCAGTGACCTCAAGTTCAACCTTTTACAACTGAACAAAAACCTTCCACCTGGTACAATTTCTACAAATGTTGCATCTTTTAAACTGACAGGTTTCAGAGAAAGATTAAAGTGTAGCTTGGTGAAGAAGTGTAGTATTAAATCCTGCCTGTTGTATATTTTCACAGGGCAGACATTCTCATTGAGGCAACTTGGGATTTGTGAAGCATCCTCTCGCAGAGGCCTGGCGCTCTGCCCAGAGACAGGGCTGTCACACCCCTTAAGCAGCTACACAAGAGGAACAGTCCCATCTGAAAACCATGAGCCCACTGCCCTGGAACGTACCATGGATCTCTGGGGTAGGGGGGCCAAGTCGGGCCAAAACTCGTGCCTGTCAAGCCGTTCAAACTCCGTCCTTACCCTCACCGACACGGAAATGGACAATAAATCGGACACAGAGATTGGTGAGTTTGATACGTATTTTTTTGTACGCTTCCTCATGCATGTGGAATATTCAAAGACTTGTTAATAAATACACACACACACACACACACACTGCAGAATAGCTGTTGATGGGCCTGGATGGGCAACAGGAAGTGGAAAATAATTGGTGGAAGCCGTGTGTGTAACAAGCGGATTGGTGGGAAAAGTATTGGAGGGGAGGAGCCTGGGGTGCGCCACTGCTTTCTATGGATCAAAGGCGTTTTTCAGGGAATCCTGTGGAAATCGGGTGGTCACCTGGTCTCTCTGGAGAGAGTTTGATAAAGTTTCCCCACAGGCCAGTGGATAATCAAAGCTAGACTGTAAAGCCTCTGTCAGAGATTTAGCTTCGAAATTCTACAGTGGTCCAACGAACAGGCACAAAGGCTGATTAAGTGGGTTCAATGGTTTGAAGTGCAAATTTGATCGCACACTAAACCTGAAACTGGAGATGTGGAGGAATCTGACAAGCAGATTTTTGTTGCCTCAAACAATTCAAGGAAAAAAAACCCTCTGCTACAGTGATTTAAGGGATAACATTTTTGATTGTGCTTCGAATGCTGATATATTGGGTTTTATTTGTAGTGGGCATGTTTGATGTGTATATACTTTTCAGTCTAGTGCGATTTAATTGAAAGCACTGCATTATATTTTAGACAGAGATAGTGTGTTATTTTAAAGTGAATTAAGGAATAATTTATACATGCATATATCTGTTCTCCTTTTTTTTCATTGTTATTTGCTTTCACAACCTCCTTGGAGACAGATAAAAATACTTTTCTCTTAAGCAAATGTTCCAACACTATCAAAATAACGTGCGTCTTAATTTCATGCTTTCACAAAAAAAAAAAAAAGCCAAAGCGATTTGTCAAAATTGTGACTTCATATTCCCCAACTAGACACCTCCTCAACCCTTTATTTATGGCAGCCATGTTTGTTTTTTCTTCTTCTTCTATATTTATTATGTAGACGTGGCATTGTGTAAACCAGACCTCCAATCTCTGAGTTTCAGAAGCCCCCCCCCGGCCTCTCTCCTTTGGACTCTCTTATGGAAGAGTCTGGAGGGCTTCTGTTGATTGGGTATTGTTAGTTTGACTTCCTGCTGGGACTTTGATCCCGCCCACTATTCTCCCTATTATTTTAGTCATAACAAAATACACTTAACACAATAGTAGGTTTAGATCACAGGTACAGAACTACCCATTTAGAGCCCAGAAATGACATCCAGAAGTGTGTTGTTGTTGTTGTTTGTTAACTTCAGATGGAAACCTTGACCTCTCTCACTTTCTTTGGTTTTAGTCTGTGTATCTTTGCTTATTCTTTTCTTTTCGTCTTTCACCGCAAAGGATTAAGACATTTTGAAGATAATGATGACGATAATCAACAAAGCGTTTCTGATTACTTATTGAGTGTGTGTCTCATATTCAGTCTGACTTTCATTTTTATCTATAAAGCTCTTGTCTCTCTGCCATAGATCTTGCCCCTTTTTTCAGTCATGAAGTATTGCACTTTCGACTTTCAGTATTTAATGAAGCAGCTAAGAGAAATGACCCAACCAAGGGTTTCCATCAACTGAATATGCATTCTGAATCTCCGACAAAGGGGCGTTCAGCCCCACTTATTCATAAATGAACTCAATATTTCATTCTAATTTGCCCTGTTCTGGGAAGTGTTAGAGACAGACGAGCCCGGCAGTGTTGGCAGACTGATAGAGCGTAGCGTCTGCAACTGTAAACCGCCTAGAAGGAAAAAGATAAAGGTTTAAGATGTAAGAACTTGGTTTACAGTTTTTGCGAATTGATTCCCATTTTGACACCTTTATTTTGTTAACCGGCTCTCAAATCAAGTTAGCTCATCTTACATTGAACGAAAAGTCTGAACGAGAGCGGGAGTCAACATCTTATTAATGATTAATTAATCTAGATTAAATCAGAGTGAGACCAAAACAACTGGACTGTTTATCAAGGTATGTTCCACCTGCTCACAGTTTGAATTGAGATACATCACACTGAAGTAAAACCAATCAGCTCTACAGAGCACATCATGTAACATGTGGCTCAGATCGTTCTTATTTATTGAGAATAAAATGGACGTTTAAATAAACGATACAGCTCCGCCCACTTGACGATGTGTCCACATCACTCAAGGTTGACCAGGAAGGGGGAGGAGTTTCCAAGCCAGACGAGTTACTACCTGAGCTCTTTAAGTCTGAGCAAAGGAACAGCAGTTTGTCCTGAACACACCCATGGAAACACATCCTCTGCAAGGTTGGCCTCCGTCTACTCTGAATCAATACTGTGTGCACACCCCTCATTAAACATGAATGACCGTACGGCTTTGAAGCGGAGCTGGTTTTATTTCCCAGAGCTGCAGTTGCCTCAGCGCTGGTCCTGACTAAACGACGGCCGTCTACATCAGCAGCGTCAAACGTCATAAAACAGATAATGCTCGCTCACGCTTGGCAGGCGTGACTGAAAGCTCGACAACATCAACTGTCAGCTGTCGCTCTTGTGAAAACACTCATCATCCTCAGACAAGCGAGCAAGAAGTCTCACCTCTCAGTCTTTAATCCTCCTGAACAAATACAGTTAACCTTGCTTTTAGAATGACTAGCATAGTCAAGGTAGTATATATTTTTTTATTTATTATACAGTTAGTTCCATGTTAACTTGAATGCTGTACTTATTGTGACTCATATCCTCAGTGATTTGATGAACCAAATGAGTCAGAATAATTCAAATAACTGAGACAGCTAGTTGGGTTACCCGGCTGGTTTACACAGCAGTTCCAGAGTGGGATAAGTCTCTTGGCTTCGTTTTTGGCTCGGTGTGTGAACCCTTCCAGTAAAAGGTTAATTGAACCCTATGAGAAGGAAGTGTGATGTGCAGTACAGCACAGCATGCTCCGAAGATGGAGAATGGAAGCACCTTATATTCTCTCTCTCTCTCCCTCTTTCTCCATCTCTCCCTCTTTCGCTCACTCCAGCTGTCTCTCTCCATCTTGCTCTTCACCTCTATCACTTCCCCACTTTCTCTCTCTAGTCCTCTCAGTTCTCTCTCGTTCTTTCAAACATACCTCTCTCACTTTTTTATTTATCTGTTCCTGGCCCACAAACACACACACTCACACACAAACACTCACACACAGACACACAAACACTCACACACAAACACTCACACACAGACACACACACACAGACACTCACACACAGACACACACACACAAACACTCACACACAAACACTCACACACAGACACACACACACAAACACTCACACACAGACACTCACACACAGACACACACACACACAAACACTCACACACAAACACTCACACACAGACACACACACACAAACACTCACACACAGACACTCACACACAGACACACACACACAAACACTCACACACAAACACTCACACACAGACACACACACACAAACACTCACACACAGACACTCACACACAGACACACACACACAAACACTCACACACAGACACACACACACACGGACCTGGATTTCTACCAGGTGAAAGTGACACATTATCTGTCAAACCCTTGTCACAGATCCGTGCCACATTCTGTGACAGTGGAATCAGTCTATTGATTGCGAGGAGACAAATATACTCCCTCATCCCATTCATAATTCAATACGGCCCAAGTCGAACATCTACGGAATAAATCAAGCCGTTTCGGTCAAAGGGTCTGACCATCTGCGATGCGTTTGAGGAAAACTCAAAAACTGGCTGAGACACATGGAATCCTGTCTTTCCAGAGAGTTCCAGAGCGTCTCTGTATCTTTGAATCTCTGGTCCTTGCGGGATCATTTCTTCTCTCATCCTCTTCAAACTGACGGCTGGACGATTTGTACGTTTGATGTTTCATCGTTAGTTCCTCCTCCCTCCGGTCCTCCTTGGTGCTGAAGGCCTGGCCGGTGTTTCACTGGGTGGTGAAGTATGTGGGACACTGTGTGACGCGTGTTCTGCAATGAGGTGTCATGGCGGCCAGTGAGATCATCCATCACATGAACACTTTTTGTCTATTTTGGTACAAGACGACAACGATGGGTGCTGGGAATAGGTTCCAACCTCTTCACCAGAGGAACAGTCAATTTCATTTGAACTCTTCTAATGCAGGGAACACCCTTGTGTTATCAAATGCATGCATTTTTATATAGTCCACCATTGTCTACCTTGGGGGATTTTTCTTCCTCCATGTTTTGAATTAGGTTCCAGTCAGACTCCAGAGAGCAGAATGTAATGGAACCAAACTGCTTCAGTCCAGACCGGCTAACCAATCGGTGTGCTTGTGTCCTGTTCCCGCGGAGCAGGAAAAGGCTATTATGATTAAGATTGACTCCAACATTGTCAATTACCACAGCGTACTATTAACTGTCCTCCAGAGAGAATGCCTCATTGCCTTTCATCCGTCAGATTAATTTAATAAGTGTATTAGAAATCGACTATTGAACATCCCGGGAGCCAAATGTTGATGTTTGCTTGTTTTTTTTGCGGAAGGTTTCCAAAGTGGGGTATCACGAACAGCACAGCTTCGTATGACCTTGCTGTGTCTGTGTTCTTCCTTTCGTCTGCTACCTACGTGGTTTAGATTCATCTCTTCCACTGCCTTTAAACCAACAGACCCAGCCCTTACAGGATGTGTCAACTCGATTACTTTCGAATACTTTCTAGTAATTGATCCATGTCATTGACCCAGTATTGGTCAAGGTCTGCAAGTGGACTAGAGTGAATCGGGTGTTAATTAAGTGTTGTTGCCTGGGTTGTGAGTAGGTCCGAAGCTGTATAGTCTTGATTCCTGATGATGATGACCCTCTCTACAAAAGAAAACCGCATCAATCCGGTAATCCAGCACCGCTTTCTAGATCTCTCTTTCAGTCGATGAGACGTTTCCCTCACCTCCATCCTCCATGCAGCAATCATCGCTGTCGAAAACCAGAAAGCAAATCGAATTCCCTCTTGTCAAACACCCAGAAATAACCAATGCTGATTGAACGTCTTGCTGTTTCAGTCACAACGTCACCTCAACAAGCTGAAATATTGATTTGAAATAAAAGTTGTTGAATAGCCATTACAGGACTGTGTGTAGGTCTATCTATATTGTGTAGATAAGACCAAAATTTATCGTAGCATTAAAGTGGTGAAGAGTGATTTAAATATCTTATTACAGACATGGCAGGTTTTAAACATGATTCACGTGGTTTAGTCACATTGAGATGAGTCCGATAGGGAGGCTTCATGTAAGGAAGAAAAAGGCATGCAGCGTTATTTCAAATGGTTGGTTGATTAATTTCATCATCAAACAGATAGGATCGTCTTTGATATACTGTGCTGAGATAAAACTGCTCCCACTTGCACACACATCTACGCCTCACACACAAACTCGACACACACACACACACATTTTACATGAGGTAGAAAGGTCACTACAGGAAGGAGGAAGTGGTGGGTCATTGTGATGAGCGATCACATGACAGTGGTCAGGGAAGAGGGTGTCACTTTCACTGTCAAACTCATTACAGTGTAGAACGTTCCCTCTCCTCTCAGGTCCTTCCACCACAGCACTCGTGTGGAGGGCTCTTAGCCCCTCTCTCTCTCTCTCTCTCTCTCTCTCTCTCTCTCTCTCTCTCTCTCTGTCGCTCTTTCTCTCCCTCCCTCTTTCTCTCTCTCTCTCTCCCTCTCACACACCATTCTATTATGCTAAACATACAAGAGCAAACTTATGTAAATACGTCTGTACACGAGGCAAGAAATGCATCATAATTAAATCGTCCTGTCGGTAACGACTTCTGAAGCTCGCAAGTATTGTGATGGGATACAGATAAATAAGATAAATTATGACATTTTTTTTATCCATTTACGCTGGCTCCTCCTCCACCTCCCTTTGTCTCTACGAGCTGAAGCTCAGAGTTGTGTAAGACCGTGAAACGGGGCAGTCTTTCAGCTTTCAGCTAGTGGCTTGGAAGTGGTTAGGTAGAATACTCTGGTCGTGATTAAAAATGAATGATATCAGAATACATAAAGCACTTGTCCCAGCTTCTCAGAGTGAAGTATCCTGAATATGTGGTCACTTCTGAGGCAAGCCAAGGCATTGGATGTCCTGACTACTGAGGACATGCTCAAATAACAGGCTGTTCTCAATTCAATTCATCTCATCGCCAGTGCAAGCCTAAGCACTTTACGGAATATAGATTTAAACGATTGAAACTGTATATTACGTAAAATGATGAATGTTCAGAGAAAACCATACTGCGTCTTGTCTTGGTATTATAAGATAACCACATCTCACTTGATACGCTTGCAGTACACTTGTCCAACCCTGAAACACGATCGACATGAGACAGAATGTCGGCTTTCATAAGGAATATTCCCTGTGAAGTTGCTGTAGCATTTCAACTATGTCACAGAGCCACAGAACATTTGCAAGATGCATTAGAGTTGTTATTTAATTAACGAGTGAGTTAATTTCGCTATCTAATATAAATGCGGCTGTACATTAGCTGTATCTCTTCCACGCAAAAAAAATCCAGATGTCTGAAGGATTTCAGATAGAAATGGGCGGTTGCCATTTGAGAAAATGCCAGTTAAAATGTCAAATGATGTGGGTGGGGTTTGGGGGGGGTGCATGTGCTGTTTCTACCTGTGCTGTGCCATTAACCTGTCAACACACATATACTCAGGCACCAATTATGAGCGCGGCCGTCCATCTCCCCTTCTTGTGATGTGTCACTGTTCATTCTGGCGGTTTGAAAGAAGAATGGAAGCAGCAGTGAGCCGTTGCAGGGTCCTAAGAGCTGAGCTGTGTCCCAGCCAGGGGCTCTGCTGTCCAGCCTGGTATTGATCCAACCCAGGGGTCTGGAGGGGGTCCTGGAGGGGGGCCTGGAGGAGGCTAGGGTCCTCCCTGCCAACTGTGGAGGTCACTCAGATAAATTGGTTAGGTTGCCTTTTAGCAACTCGGAGGTCAAAGCCCATTCATCTTGTTACCTCACCTATCCTTTTAGAGGGCTCAGTAGTGGCATTAGACAAAGGGCCATTGCAGGGGCATTCAATGACAAAGCGTTATAGCCAATAGGTTAGAGTGTTTGCCAGCTATTGTTTTAGTACGTTGTTTTGTCTGATGGGGTTTGGACGATGTTTTGATGCAATCAATTTTTTTGGTGACTGCAGGAAAAAGGAATCTGTGTGTCATTGATCAGTAAGATTTCTCTGAGATGGTCTTGAGTGAGATTGTTTTCGGTGAGATGGTCTTAAGTGATAGTCTTTTCCAGCGGATCTCAGTGTCAGGATAGATACCTTAACTGCAAACACAGTTTTATTGTTCGGTATATTTCTGCCTCATCAGGGATGCATAGCAATGAGCTTTACCTGGTTCTATCTCACTATTCTGACCCTCTCAGACTGAATAAAGTGTCTGAATTTATGGAAATCATATTAGTAAAGATCTGTCTCTGGTGGCCTGTGTTCTCCCGTTTTAGACAGACGGTTGTTTCTCATCCAGTTTCAGATCCAGTTTCATTCTCTCTCCTGCTCTATAGCTGTCAGATTAAGCTCCATTATTTGAACACAGCTCTCGATGCAGTATATTGCTTGATACTGACAGTACCATGTTCATTAGAGTGGCTGGGAGGTGTTTTGCCGATGGCTATAGGTTAATCCACTGTGTATGTGTGTGTGTTTGACAATTTACACTGTACGTAAATCGATCCTAATTATCAAGATTTGTGATTATTACAGCCTTATCCGTGTGGTTTCACTTGAACTATTCCTCAGCCAGTCAAATTCTTTACTGTACACCAACAAATGGCCGCATTCTTTGAGAGAGCAGTTCTCAAACCCACCGTAATCAGAACCAATCAGCTGCTCAGTGTGGAATCCAACCTCTCCAATCAGCACCATGGCTGTGTTAATAGCGTGGATTTGAACACCTGTTAGCCAAGCCTCTTTTTTTGGAGGCTTTTAAACTTGGTCTGGCGAGCGGCATGTTTCACTGCTGCCTTCCTGCACACAAGCTGTTTGTCTGTAAATCACTTGAAGACAGAGAGCATCGAGGGAGAGCACATGTCTGTGGTAGATCCTTAAGACTTTGCTCTCAGAAGAAGCATGAGGGTGACATTTGGGACTTCATTAAAACTGCTTTAGAGGGAATTCTTCTTCCTCCTCTGCCGCATGACACAATATATTTACGCTGACTTAAAGTCATTACTCACAAATAACACACCACAGAACTGCCTCCACACAGTAGCTTTGTTACATATTAGATTAAGTGACTGATGACATCCCATCTAATACATTACATTATCGTATCATTACGTCGTATCAATGTTCTGTATTAGCTTTCAGCATACAGACTCTTGCCTTCATTCATTAGTTCAGTGTGGCATCGTTGTACTGGCCAAGCACTTGAACAGCTTTGTGGAGTATAGGGACAATATTATCTCATTAAAGGAAAACCTGGACAATATATTTGCAGCAGTATACAGCAGTGGCTATATTGTTATTCTCCATCTCAAAAAACAGGACCCAACAAGAACCGGTTAACGTGAAAGTGAATTCAATCTAGAGGAGGATTGTCATCCTTAACAAGGACATTGAGATTATTGCAGGGACGTGAAATATTTTTTCATTAAACAATGCTTAATTTAACATTTGCCTGCTTGCTCTATGCATTCAGTCTCAGATGTAGCTGAAAGATCCCCCCCCCCCGCCCAAAAAAAGACATTAACAAGAAAATTGAGCATTATGCTAATATGTTGTGGTCGGCAACTTCATTTGTGTCGGCAAGCACATTTTCAGCTCTAGATTTTATTTTCTTATTACCCCCAATCAAGTGTGAACAACGTTGTTTTCCCCTCTACAGTCTGGTTGTCTGGGGACATATTCTTTCCATCATCTAGTTTGTAGATGTATGAGTTTCATGCACCAGGTGCGCACTGACAACTAAATGAATAATGTGTCTGGCAGGAGGGGAGAGGCAGTCAGGGGAAGCAGCGTCCCCGGCCTCTCCATTAATACAGGAGTCCACTTTTTCAAGGGATACTGCTGACATTTGGCTCTCCCTGTAATAGAGACCTAACCTTTAAGCACTGTGTGGAACAAGTCATTTTTCATAATCGGTCGTCCATTCCGGAGCAACTTGTGTCCATCGCCTCTTCCTCTCCTGTGTTCAGAAAGCCTTCATCTCTGAACTCGCGACGCCTCGTGATCAGGAAATTCCATTTGAGGCCGAAATGAAAGTTGCGATCAGATTTATCGTCTGTGAAAAAGCCAATGGACCCTGGTGTCCCCTGCTGCACGAGAGTCCGTTTCTGATGTGATGGACAATCGGAGCGCACAATACGGTCACGACCATGTCTGTATTAATACCTCTAAGCCAGACTTAAGCCGCAAAACACCTAAAGAAAACCTCGGGATCTCAAGTGTCTTCTCTGAAGCCTCACTTCTGAAGGAAAGTCATTGTTTCAGCCGCCAGTAATGATGATTAGCCACAATCTAGGGGATCGACTGCAGATCGGTCAAAGACGTCAGACCTCCTCAAAGGAGCACGATGGCCGACCGTGCCGACCGTGAATACAAAGCAGATTGATTGCGTTTCCCGGCAAGATTGAGGGGAAATCTTTGAAGTGTGCCCAGTAATAATCTAGGTTTGGATGCCATGAAATGCAAAGGAATTGCCTTACAGTTAAAAGCAGCAATGTTGTGACCCTCAGGGATAAATCATTTGAGAGGAGTCTTGGATGTGCTTGATCATTTTCTTCCTTTTTTGTTCCTATTTAGCTTGCTGTTTGTTGATGTTTAGGCATTACAAGATTCACTTGTACAGGAAGACACAGTCATAATTTGTGATTCTTACTGAAGTTTCTATGAGCAACGGAATCCTTAAACGATAAAGGATAGTTTATTGGTTTGACCCTAACTTGACCAGAGATCATAGTGCGTAAGATGTTTCTGTGCGAAATGAAAAACTCTTAATGTTCACATATGAGCTCTTTATTTCAACCACTAGCTGAGGTTGTCCTTTGAAGTAATGAGTCTTCAGCATTAGAGTTTTAATTCAACTAAATTAATGAAAAGGCTGCTTTGACTTGACTAAGAGCTCTCTTCAGATTCCTCCTTCAACTCTGGCTTGTACAATATCCATCACAGAATGTTGCTAAGGAACCCCAGAAATAGCCTTTTATTAAGGGAACAGTGATAAAATCCAGTAAATCAGGGGAAAGTATTGGGTATACGGTTGCCATCAATAATAGATTGAAAACAAGTCGGCGGTGATGGAACCTGAGGCCTTTCTTTTGGAGGTCTTAGCGCCGTAGCGGGGCCTGTGAATAATGCATGGTCCCAGATAGACTTCAGCTCCCTCTGCTAGCTGGTCGGCTGGTTGGCTGGCAGGCAGGCTGGGGCGCCACCATTCCCTGGCTGTGATTGGCTGTGCCTGGAGGGCACAAGAGGAGATGGGAAATCACCCGTTCCGTTTACCCAGGCAGACCTCCCACTGTTCTGGGTCGTTGTGTCTGCGTTTTCACATCAGGACCTTGGCTTCGTTGTAGTCGTTACCACGGTGCTGCGGTGTAGCTGTCGACCCCACGGTTGTTGTCGCCTTGACGATGTGAAAGGGAAAGCTGCACTCTGGGACCTTGTTCTCTCTTGGGTTTT
This sequence comes from Protosalanx chinensis, assembly GCA_030340685.1. Classification (NCBI taxonomy): domain Eukaryota; kingdom Metazoa; phylum Chordata; class Actinopteri; order Osmeriformes; family Salangidae; genus Protosalanx; species Protosalanx chinensis. The sequence goes on along the minus strand of CM059330.1, from coordinate 12,999,939 downwards.
GACAGAGAAGCAGGTTTAGATGTTGCTTTGATGAGGTGACTAGAATCTACACAGAATAGGTGGTGCTCGCTGTTGCCCCTCCCTCCTTCCCTTCTTCTGTCTCTCTTTTCTCTCATTCCTCCTCTGTCTCTCCTCTCTCCCCCCTCTGTCCCTCATGCTGTCTCCCTCCCCTCCCCTCCTCTCTCTCTCCTCTCTCAGTTCCTTTCACACCCAGACACAGTGAGCTGGTGTGGGAAGCGTCTGGGTCTTGTAAGTGTCACTGTGCAGGACCCCAGGGGGGCTCACAGCGTCCCTCCACCAGGGGTCTCTGCAGGGGGGCTGGCCTGAGCCCCTCTGCCCCCGCCAGCCCCCCATGGTGTGAGCCCCGGCCATTTCAACCAAATAATCCATATTCTAAAGGCCAGCTGGATGGACACCAAAGATGCACAGAGAGGCACCTCCCCCCCCCTTCTCTTTATGTCTCTCTCCTTTCTCTCTCTCCTTTCTCTCTCTCTCTCCTTGCTTGCTTTATCTCTCTCCTTTCTCTCACACCCTCTGTATCTCTCTCCTTTCTCTCTCTCCTTTCTCTCTCTCTCTCCTTGCTTTCTTTATCTCTCTCCTTTCTCTCACACCCTCTGTATCTCTCTCTCCTTTCTCCCTCTGTCCCCCGCCCTCTCTCTCTCCCGCCCTTTTTCTCTGTATTTTCTCACCATAATAAACATCAGCATTTCAAGCGCCCTCGGCGTGTCAAACCACTCCAACATCGAAGTGAATACCCCCCATTTAGTGGGAGACAGAGACCCCCCCCCCCATTTTATTGCTAGGGAATGAAGTGTGCAAGTATAGAGAAAAAACCTTGGCCCATCTCCCATATTGTTTACTCAGTTGAAATTCACCGCAGTATCTTTGCCGCCACAGACACTCCACCCCCACCCCCCCACCTTTTTTCTCTTGTTTGTTCATGCAGCTGTTAGGAGAACAGACCGCTTGGCTGTAGGTGGCTGGATATCCAAGGGCTTTCTGGGTAAGCCTGTTTCGACATAGGATGTCTCACCTTGGGCAGCTGACCAGGCTGAGGGTGGGAGGATCAGTTTGATTGATATTTATTCCTCCGATTGCGCTTGGCTCTCCACCTCTGTCTTCGCTGCACAGCCACAATTAGTTTACAGTCCTGTAAATCCAACCCTCGACAACTCGATGAATCCCCCAAGTCCATGAAAAGCCCATTATCATGATGAACTGCAACCTGTTGTTGATGTGACGCAATTAGGGGATAATTGTTGATATCCATATGTATGTCTTGGGCTTGCGTTTTGGTATCTGGGTCAGTCGTGACTATAAAGAGCGTTTACATTGAAATGAGACACGAGGGAGAATTAACATGCTCATCGTTCCTCTTCCAGTTCTATGTCCTTCAATTTACGTGACTAGGAAATAATGTACACGCACAAAATAGAATAACTTTAAAGGGAAGATGTTATCACAAAATGAAATATCCCCTGGGTGTTTTAACAAGACAGATATGATGATGCCTCTATCTTGAAATTACTGCTTTTCCTGCGTCCCAAATACCCTTTGTGAACTTCGATGATGGATAGAATAATTAAAACAATTGGTGTGGATAAACCTCATGGAGCGCATAACTAGGACACTCCCCAGCCTGCCAACTCTGGGAAGAATTCTCTTTTGTTGTACACTTGAATCTACCCACAGAATATGTAGATGAGTCTGGGGATTTAGGTGATATTTAAGGAAAATCCAAGGCAAATGTTACACACAAGATGTTCAGCTACTGTCAAGACTGAGATTAATGTTAAGGTGAGATAGTAATTAGATCACACAGCTCTGCTATGAATGTGCTGTGATAGAGGTAGCCTCTTTTTAGATATAATTTAATATTATATAAAGGGAGAGGTTTGATTGAAAGATATTACATGTATTGTTGACAACATAATCGGTTGTAGTAGCCAAACACAGTCCTACTTGTATTGGCAGATGAAGCACAGATTTACATCCTCCTAGATCTCTGATGATTTAATGAGTACCCATATCGACGATGAATCTTCAACACTTTAGCAGTCATTTTAGTCTACAGTTGTGGCATGTTTTCATATTATGTATTCAAGATCAATATTCAATTATGCATTTCTTAATGTTAAATCGAATATGTTGTCTCTACAATTTGAAATAATTCATATTCAGTGTGTAAGAAATATTGGCTGATACTGATGCTGTTGGTGCATGTATGCTCTGTTTTTTAACACTAACAATTTGAAAACAGTTCATACGTTTTTTCTTTATTACCAAAGGCTTCATTACTGTGTTTAGTACAATATTCAGTCATCTTATCAGAAAGATCCACAATAAAAGCAGAAAGCAAAAGCAAATAACTTGTGTCATATCATAAGTACATCCTTGTGTGGGGCCGACACATCTAACCTGAGCAAACTTTAGGTGCGTCCTTCACTCAATGTTCCCTCTATCCAGGCTCAGATCAGGTCTGAAAGGATCCCAGTTAAACTCCCAGTTTCATCGCTGATTCTGTCTCAGCTGTCCTAAAGAGGATGTTGTGGAAGAAATTAGATTCCCTGTGTACGTATATTAATCACTGCTGAAAACACCTTCTGAAGACTGTTGTAACGTCATTACCGCCTGACCGTCACTATCTATGTTTACATTCTTGTGCCCTATAAAATAATGTTGTCTCCTCTTCTTCGGGAGGAGAGATATGATTTAGACCTAAGCCTTGTACTGTCTTCATTTTGTTGCCAGCGGACTGGTCATTACTCTCCCAATCTGCAGATTCTTAAATACGTAAGACTCTGGATATGCGGTTTGTACCGACAGTGAGACATTGGAATCTGGTAAACTGTCTCCACAATGCACCGCAGAGCAGGCAGAGTTGTTCGCTTTGACACGGTCAAACCACAGGTTCTCAGTTGTAACTTCTCAGGATTTCATCTCCAATTCATCTCAAGTTCCTCTCAAGTTCCTCTGTGTGGTTTATGACTGGTTTAAACTCTAACATACACCATATACACTACCGTTCAAAAGTTTAGGGTCACATTGAAATGTCCTTATTTTTTAAGGAAAAGCACTGTACTTTTCAATGAAGATAACTTTAAACTAGTCTTAACTTTAAAGAAATACACTCTATACATTGCTAATGTGGTAAATGACTATTCTAGCTGCAAATGTCTGGTTTTTGGTGCAATATCTACATAGGTGTATAGAGGCCCATTTCCTGCAACTATCACTCCAGTGTTCTAATGGTACAATGTGTTTGCTCATTGGCTCAGAAGGCTAATTGATGATTAGAAAACCCTTGTGCAATCATGTTCACACATCTGAAAACAGTTTAGCTCCTTACAGAAGCTACAAAACTGACCTTCCTTTGAGCAGATTGAGTTTCTGGAGCATCACATTTGTGGGGTCAATTAAACGCTCAAAATGGCCAGAAAAAGAGAACTTTCATCTGAAACTCGACAGTCTATTCTTGTTCTTAGAAATGAAGGCTATTCCATGCGAGAAATTGCTAAGAAATTCAAGATTTCCTACAACGGTGTGTACTACTCCCTTCAGAGGACAGCACAAACAGGCTCTAACCAGAGTAGAAAAAGAAGTGGGAGGCCGCGTTGCACAACTAAACAAGAAGATAAGTACATTAGAGTCTCTAGTTTGAGAAACAGACGCCTCACAGGTCCCCAACTGGCATCTTCATTAAATAGTACCCGCAAAACACCAGTGTCAACATCTACAGTGAAGAGGCGGCTGCAGGATTCTGGGCTTCAGGGCAGAGTGGCAAAGAAAAAGCCATATCTGAGACTGGCCAATAAAAGAAAAAGATTAAGATGGGCAAAAGAACACAGACATTGGACAGAGGAAGACTGGAAAAAAGTGTTGTGGACGGATGAATCCAAGTTTGAGGTGTTTGGATCACAAAGAAGAACGTTTGTGAGACGCAGAACAAATGAAAAGATGCTGGAAGAATGCCTGACGCCATCTGTTAAGCATGGCGGAGGTAATGTGATGGTCTGGGGTTGCTTTGGTGCTGGTAAGGTGGGAGATTTGTACAGGGTAAAAGGGATTCTGAATAAGGAAGGCTATCACTCCATTTTGCAACGCCATGCCATACCCAGTGGACAGTGCATGATTGGAGCCAATTTCATCCTACAACAGGACAATGACCCTAAACACACCTCCAAATTGTGCAAGAACTATTTAGAGCAGAAGCAGGCAGCTGGTATTCTATCGGTAATGGAGTGGCCAGCGCAGTCACCAGATCTGAACCCCATTGAGCTGTTGTGGGAGCAGCTTGACCGTATGGTACGCAAGAAGTGCCCATCCAACCAATCCAACTTGTGGGAGCTGCTTCTGGAAGCGTGGGGTGCAATTTCTCCAGATTACCTCAACAAATTAACAGCTAGAATGCCAAAGGTCTGCAATGCTGTAATTGCTGCGAATGGAGAATTATTTGACGAAAGCAAAGTTTGATGTAAAAAATGTTATTTCAAATACAAATCATTATTTCTAACCTTGTCAATGTCTTGACTCTATTTTCTATTCATTTCACAACATATGGTAGTGAATAAGTGTGACTTTTCATGGAAAACACAAAATTGTTTGGGTGACCCCAAACTTTTGAACGGTAGTGTATATTCTACTTGTAATATATCACTACTTTAAATAATGCATGTAGTTCTTAAAAGATTAAAATATATTCTTTTTTTCTTCTTCTTCAAAGTACGTAATCAGTAAACAAACCTGAAATATATTTGACACAAAACATTTGACCAAAGTAAAACGCAAGACAGCCCGTCTACCCTTGAGAGAGAACAGATAAAAGCAATGTGTTGTCTAGTTTTTTTTAACCTGCATTATTTATGTAAGTATTTTATGACTGGATGCTTAAACATCCACAATGATTTATGATCATAAAAGTGTAAACGTCACTATTTTGGTTCCTGTTGTTGAAGATCGCTGACTGTGTTGTTTGTCTGGACTGTGTGTGTGTTCTTCCAGCGTCTTCAGAGTCATTTGTCAACATAAAAACATGGATTTTACGTTTGTGCTGACACGTGACAACAGTTTGGAGTCTCACTCTAGTGTGTCAAAGTCAACATGATGGATAACTAAGCAGTGAGAGCCGCTTCGTATATATCAAACCTTGTTCAAGGATACGATTTACCTGTGACACTCTGAGGTCAGAGCAGTTCTGTTGATTCAATCAGCAGGCAGGTGGGAAGCAGGTCTGTGAGCACGACACGTCTGGTGTCAGAGTTTCACACCTGTACCTCCATCGTCTGGGGGATTTCCAGGGTAAACCCACTCTCCCCAAATGTAGCTTCTGTGGGAGCAACATTCCAATCCTTTCATTTCTGTCGGAGGGTTAACACGCACACGCACGCATGTGCACACACACGCATGCAGACATTCACACACACACACACACAAAGCTCAGCCTATCATGTGTGACTGCTGCACCAGCCAGACAGCGTAACACGATCCATGATAGAGTGCTGCAAATCATCTTCCACTATGTCTGGGTCTTCACGTTAGGAGCGAGAGAGAGAGAGAGAGAGAGAGAGAGAGAGAGAGAGATCCACTTAAAAGAGGAGGAGGATGGAGGAGAGAGAGGGAGCGAAAAGGAGAGAGTGAGTGAGTGCGGCAGGGGAGGTTGGCAACTACGAAACGACGCTCTTGTGTGGCTTTCTGGTCCGCTGGTTTTTAACCCTTGTGGCTTCGCCTGAGTGCCAGCGATGCCTGAAGCAGCAGCGGGGCTGGGCTGTGGTGTGGCTGCGTTTAACAGCAGTGGGGAGAGGAGGACCTAGTGAGCACGTGTCAGTCTGCTGTGAAGCTGCTTTAACATCATTAGAAGAAGTGGACCATAGACCCAACGGGAATAGCTTCAGCCTTCTTCAAAGGTAACATTTCAACTTTATTCTTGCTGTGCCCGGGTGACCGAAAATATTCTACATGAACTGTGCTTTCGTATAAATATTCAGCTTTTATATCCATCCCTTTCATGTTGTACCATTTGTTTTTCTGTGGCCTTTAAGAAAAATAGCAACACTCAACTTTGTGTTATCGTCTAGTGTTGTTAATGGGAATTATGTCCAGATTTTGTCAGATTGATATTACTAAGTGGTGCAATTGCTCAACCATTTTCTGGGCCTTAGTGATATTGCAGCGTGATTCCTAACAGATTTCCTTCACCACATCTTCTTCAATCCCTCCATGTATCCTCTTTTTATGAAGTGCTGGTCTGTTGGCACTTGGTCTGATATTATATTTTCAGATGCTGGATACCAAACTATGTCTGACACAAGCTTGTGCATGTGTAAATTGATCATGCTGCATCTGCAGTGCTTCTCTGACAGGATCATGTCCACTGAACTGGAAATATTTACATTACAAGTCATTGGAAACAGATTGCTGCTTGGAATTTGAAAGAGTCAGGTCACTGTACAGTCTGTCTGTTATTGAGCTAAATCGTGTTTAAAAGGTAGTAGTAGAGTTTGGGGGGTTCTTAAAACCCCCATATCTGAATTCACCATGTTCAAGAAGGCATTTGTTTGTTTTTATAAGTTCAACATTTAATCCAGTGATTACGCTTCAAGCTGTTAAGCCTCAATATGGTATCTTAAGGGAAGACAGACACCATATGCCACATTTGGGGAATTCATCCAGCCGCCACATCAGTTCTGGAGGTACAAAGAGTACCGTCGTATAGTGTAATACCTGAAGGATTATGGGAAATGGGACTTAACCATAACCGTACCTGCTGTTTCTTATGGGGGGGGGGACTTCTCTTTATTCACAATGCTGTGTCCACACTCAGTGTTGCCTGACAAAGATGGATGGAGGTGCTTAGCAGAGCAGTGAGCACCAGGACAGAGAGAGTAATGCATGTGTGGGGGAGTGGTGACCAGTGTTAGTCCAGCAGATGCATCAACAATGGTGGGAAAACTTGGGCGTCTCGCTGGGGTCAGTCTGCCGCGGTTCTGTGTACGTTTACAGGTAATTGCGAGCAGGTAAATGCAACGAGTCTGTCTCTCTGGGCTCTGCATCGTACGCAGTCCACCTCAGACTTAGCATGATGATTTATAGCAGTGGCTGCTAAGGTTAGAATCTTAGAGGAAGGTAGCAGTATTTTTAGTTGTCTGATTAATTGCACCATGAGTTTTTTTCTCTTTTTTTATTTTTTTCAGAACGTAATTTTGTGTGTCCACTGCATGTTTTTGATTTATGCATGTGGCCAATTGTTACCCATGTTCTACGAGTGATAGCTCCCTGAACGAGCTATGGAGCTAACACACACACACACACACACACTTCGACAGGTCGAAACAGTGTTCGAGATGTGGAACCATCGACACACCTCTGACACTCTTAACCACGTCTGTTCTTCACAAACCTCCTGAGCTGATCTCTGAACTCACACACAAAACCAACTGAATTGAAATTCACCACAAACAGTTGTCCTAATGTGCAGACAGAGACACAAAAAAAATTGAACAAAATAGAGAACTGTGGAAGCAAATCTAACCGTCTAAAATGTCCTGTGCTGAACGAAGAAGCAGAATATTTTCTGAATTTCTGAAATCCTCTTACTGAATGCTTGGGTCAACAAATATATACTGCAGGTCAAGATCGGAAAACAAAGCAATCTACACCTTTCGCTCACATTACCGTTAGAAACTGTTGAAATATAATGTATTCAGTATTCAGTTCTCATGGCTTTGGGAGTCATTTCAAGTATTCAGGCCTCAGGCAAGGTTAGTCATAATGTGAACCATCTGCATTACATTTGTGCTTGATAAGCATAATGTGCCCAAGATCCGTAGAAGATTGTATTTATAAACACCTTTGAACAACTGCTTTTCTTGTTTGTGTAGAATATGAAATGATTGAATAGATTTTTTGAGGATGTGTTTTGTAATTAGGGTGCTGGAGTGTAACATGATGAAATAATGCAGTAAGAGTTCTTCAAAGAACCAGCACACTATTTTATGTTAGTATTGCATTGAGTTTCTTAAATAAGTTTTTTTCTTTAATGTTAAATTTTTATGCTGTACTTTAATATGCTATTCAGAGATTTATTTCAACGTTAATACTTAGCCAGTTTGAGCACAATCCACAAAATCCCCCCAAAACAATATCCACTCAAATGTTATGAATGTATTTTTCTGCTAATTATAAACCACAACTTTATTACCATAGCACAGAGATCATATGTGATGTGGGCCCTGCTTCCATACTTAAATATCCTACCAAACAATAAAAAGACACAAAATAATCTGTGTAGAAAAACGAGGTCACGTTTTCTTTCTCTCCTCTTCTTTTGAACAGCGAGCCAGCCAATCAAATCCAAGATCACATTTCCTTGTCTCTCATTCGTCGGTGGGAACCTCAAATCTCACAGCATAACACATAGTCCCCCATTCGACCCATCGACGAGGTACAAATATCCCTGTGAACAATGTAATGATCCTGGCAAAGGGCACCAGTCTGCTTATGGCTTGTTTACCAGGGGACATTTACAGGCATCATTATCCCAACAGTCAAGCCAGCGGGATGGTAACATAGCTGGAGGTGAAAAAAGCGATTTAGCGACTTTATAATAGAAACTCCCTCCACACATGCTGTTTTCACATACGGGGGTCATGGATTAGCAGGGACTCCATCCCCAGTTGGCCTGCTGCTTTCATTAAACCACTTCATCAATCAGCGACTCCAGGAGCCCAGAGATACATCGTTTCTGAACAAAAGAAACTCGTTTTAACTTAGCTGTTGAATTCTGATATTTTCTCTTCCATCGTGTGCGACCGATAACAGTTTTTCGTCTCCCCAGTTTACTTCGCTGCCCGACAAATGTAAAAAAAAATAAACAACAACAACAATCAACAAACGTATACAAAATTCTCAAATCACACATATACAGCCAAATCAACACACACAGGAAACACATCATCCATCATGGGTTTATCATTCGTAGGTGAATGCGGTGTACATATATAGAAACACCGCAAAATACACAGTCCACAAAGGGGTACTCACAGAAAAAACACCAGACAATTTGATCTGGTGGCAAACATTCTTTTGAGTAGTTAGTCAGTAGTTAGTAATATTAGTAATAGTTGGTAATAGTTGGCCATGGATGTGCAGTTTGGAAGCTATTTGAATGCAGCACCTCTAAATGGCAAACCTGTCAACACATCTGCGTACAAGACCACAACAGGACACATCAGAACTCAGCAGAGTCTCTGGACGTCCGCCTGTACCCTTTGCATTAATAAGGGACATGAGATGGGAAGAGAATGTGAGAGTGGCCTTTTGATCCACCAATAAAAGGCCACTTAAGCAGATATTTCTTCGCAGGTTCATCTGCTTTGGTCTTTTTTTTCTGGCTTAACATGAAGGAGTTCCTTGAAGAGGGCAAACATTCCATCTAATTAAGGACACGTTTTACAGTGTACTACCTTTCTCTCTCTCTCTCTCTGTCTCTCTCTCTCTCTCTCTCTCTCTCTCTCTCTCTCTCTCTCTCTCTCTCTCTCTCTCCTCACTTCAACTTGTTTTTTTTTCTCTCTCTCTCTCTGTCTCTCTCTCTCTGAACTCTGTTTTTTTCTTCCTCTCTCTGTCTCTTTCAGTCTGTTTGTCTCCCTTTCTTGGTTTCTCTCTCTGTCGTCTCTCATTATCTCTCTCTCTGTGTCTCTCTCTTCTTTTCTCTCCATCAACCATCAAACCCAGAGGTGCCCTTCGCCATTACTGTACCATTTCGTCTTGCCTCACGACGCCTTTTGAAATAGTTGGCTTACTCTCTTTGATGTTGTCTTCAAATGAAATGCCGAACAAACTTTCAACTCCTGACCCAGATGCAGCTTTATCACGTTGAATTCACCACAGTAGCTCCACACTACGCGAACTGTGTGTTTGTAAACCCGGTACGTATGCCACCAAATGGCAATACAAAGTGTGTGGGCGCAATTTTCACAGGATGTCAAGTATCAGCATTATGTGTTTTGAAAGGTGAAGCCAGTCTAGTGCTGTCTGGTACTGTTCTATTTCAGGGTCTGGCTTCCGGAGGATTACTGCTAGTGGCAGAGTATTCATTATTTAGATGGCTGTAGAGGAGGGGAGGAGATGGTGGTTCCATAAACCTCTTGACTGTCACATGTGTGCCACTATGGTAGATGGGAAGAAGAAAATAGAAAAAAAGTTGTGCTTTGAGAAAAGTTTCCCCCAGAGATGGAACTTGTGGAAACTCTCAGCCGGCAAGGAGACACAGATCTTGTTCACTCAGACTGTTGCTTGAACAGTTAAAGTGCAAAAATAAAAGAAGAAATAAGAAATAAATGAACAGGAATAAACAGGACTGGGATAGGTCAGAGCTGTAATGTAAATCAGATATAATATTCTATGAATGTCTGAGTTCCATTACGTTGTACAGCTTGATGTAAATGTAATCAAAGCGTTATAGGCACCATGACAAACAGCTAATTAACCAAATGACAGCTTGATTCCTGCCATAGCTTGCTGCCTTGGCACATGATCTCACACAGTTTATTGTTTCACGTTATGTTCTTTGTGAGAGAGATGAAAATGCTGGTTGTTGACAGTGCGATCGCTCCTATCAGTTAGGCGACAGCCAGGGAAAAAAAAGAAGAAGAGAAATGGCTGAATTAAAACAAAAGGAATTTCAACACAATGTGCCAGAGAATGTGATGGGTTTCAATTCCAGGTCCAAGCAAGCCAGGAAAACCAGGATTGGACTTCAGGCGTTATAGAGGCATCTCTCTTTAAGCTGAAGCATTTCACTGACAGTTCTATCCTGGACACCAAGAGACCCAGTGTGATTAATGCACTGCCACACTGCTCTGTAGGATGTCTTAGGGTTCTCTATCTTCCTCTCTCTCTCTCTCTCTCTCTCTCTCTCTTTCTCTGTCTCTCTTCTCTGTCGCTTTCACTCCATGTTCTTTTCTCCCTCTCTCTCTGTCTCCCTCCCTCTCTCTCTCCCTCTGTTCCTGTCTGTCCGTTTCTCTCTTGCTCTCTCTCTCTGCCAGCTCTCCTCCTTGATAGCTCTCTAACGTGACTCGGCACAGATGAGATTGATAGCGATCATTACGCGTCTCTGAAGGAGCAACGCGGGCGCTCTGCACCCACTGGCCTTCCACCAATGCAAACCTCTGCTATGGATGAGGACAGATGGATGATAGCTTTGTGCATGTGCCTTTCTGGGTGCCTGCTCCCGTGGAAAGAGTGTTGAAATTGCAAAGTAAAGCCTGATTTATTCTACACGTTCACAAGTACACGAGGAACAAACAACCCACAGAGGCACTTGTGTGTTCTAACTCATATAAATGAGGGTGATTTGTAACCATGTCTTGAAAAAAATGGCTCGGTTAGCGTTAGCACTTGGCTAAGGCTAGCACTAGGCTAACCCATCAATACAACAAGCACCTTATCGTCTCACCTTGAATAGTGAAACAGGATATCTGACAGGGGTTGGCGGCATCATATTTTCACCCTCCGCTTTGTAAACAATATCCCTGTTTTCTCAGGACTCGCCTCACACCTCAAGGTGTGGGGGTCATTTATCGTACACTTATTCCAGGGTCCTTATGGCTGATTTGATTTGTTTACCCGTATGAGTTTAGCCCTTAGCCTCAATCTTCTGAGAGCGAGATTTAGCATTTAAATGGGTTGATCCACCGCACGTTTACTAAAGCTGTTTTTAAAGCATTACATTGATGAAAAGCAGGCAGTAATCCCTCAGGGAGTAGAACCTTATCTGACTAAACACCTGACAATGAGGTTTCCTTTGTCACTCATGGACCAAACTGCTCCGATAAGAACCTTCCCTTTGCTGTTTTATTGACCTTCATCACGAGCTCTGCCCCCCGGTGTGATGTTACAAGTGAGAGCTTAACATTACGAACTAAATGAATCATTTTGGCGACGATTTGAAAAGAAAACGAGGAAGTTCTGTTATGGATGCAAGGGAGAGAAAAAGTGCAATGGCTTGAGGGAAGGTTCTCAGATGCGTTTAGATTTTTACGAACTAACGATTTAAAAACAAATACCTAATAAATAAAGAAAAATTCAGTGTTGGCTTGGGTTAGAACTGTTCTTTTGATTAGTCTAAAATGAATGCCTTGCAGTCAAATGTAGTTATTTATATCATTTATCATGCAACCTGACCTGCATAATCTACCTAGTTATTGTTCCAAAAGGGAACCATGTGCCCTTGAGTTAAACTTATCAATGGTTGAATCTTTAAATCATAGAAAAATAGGAAATATGTATTTCCACCACATCTGATTTATACTCAGTGTTGTACAGAGAACCAACCAATCCGGTACGAGCTTGTTTCATATTCCCGCTCAAACTGAACATAGATGGTATCCCCTCCCTCACCGTATGTGAGCTATACAGACCACATCTTTCCTGCGCTGCATCTCATTCCAGCTTGGTTATCTCCCTGCTTGATCTTCCACAAGATGTAGTCTGGACTCGACCGTCACTACGAGCAGAGGCAATTTCCGTGACACAGTCGGAGGTAACATAAGTGAACTCTGGCCATTATCTGCCGCACACTCCCTTGGCAACGCCTCAACATTCCCACGTGTGTGTCCTCTCCATGGAAACGCCGCCATATCTGTCCTCGACGCACGCCACGCCAAGGGTTTTCTGTTAACCAGCGAGGGCCCTGATTTCATACGTCCCATTCCCCTGCCAAGACAACTACCCCTGGCTGCTCCTCATCCAAGCTGAGAGTCTGTGTTTAAACGGACCATATGTCGTCAGTTTCTACTCATTTTCTCAGCGATTTTCTCCACTTTCGTTTTCATTTTGTGCTCCTAATGATCCCGACTGAGTCAGGACTGATTTGGGTGTGAAGCAGCTCAGCAGGGTGCGAACACACACCCCGCCTCAGCCTCCCACCACCACCATGTGGAGGACAGGAAGAGAACTTGGGGCTGATCGCAAAGTGACTGGAAATAGCACGTGTTGATTATGTGTTTCCTAATCTAATGGAAGAAAAGCAGGCAAGATTTAAAAGACTGACAATGAAGAAATACGTCATAGAAATCATACATCATAAAGACTTCGACCTGTAAAAGTAACAAGTAACCCTAGCATGGTATAAACTGTGCTCAAAGTATTATGCTAGGTAGTTTCGGCAGGAAATGAACTAAAACTAGCTATCGTTTCGGGAAAAATAACTAAATAGTTGTGGGGACCGTGTCAAAAGGTCAAGATGCAATAACAAGGGTGATGACCTTGAGAAAGACAGTCTGCAGTAGGAAATCAGCCAGTTATATTGTGTAAAAGGAAGAATCTGTTCAGAATGACTTCTTCAGAAAATCAAAGCTAGATTGATCTTAAAAGGTCTACAGCATGTACTGTATTGTGGACTCTTTTTGTTGTTGTCCTTCCCGAATTTACTTTGACAATGAAAGAATACTGAGGCCAGAGAACTGGACTTCCTGCCTCTATCATTCTCATTCTGTGTTTGTAGTTTAGTTCACCTGCAGGGACATTGGCTGTATGAATGCTAGTTTGTACAGTCTCTGATTGCATGGCGGAAGTGTTCAAATTACATACAATTTCTATCCCAGAATACACTATGTAGACCACCGAGTGAGATCATAGCAGGTTTCATCCATTGAGGTGGGTCTCTGTGATCACGCCACAGGAAGGTGCATATTGAACCTCCTTTAGTTCAGTATTACTTCTGTGTTCTTGGACATCTTGGTGTTAAGTTCCCTCTGTAAAAATGCACGGATATGTTGTCAACAGTCAAGAAGTTACCTGATCTAAGTAACAATTCATTTAATTCACCTAATACCCATCCAGTTGATAGGGGTGCAAAAAGAAATCCCTTTAGCATTGGCCAAAGGGCTAATGGAGGATTGTCTAAATCTCTTGGAACAGATGTATGTCACTCTCCTCTAGCGAGCATGTGGGAAAGAAGCCTGTCTTGTGAATGAGGCTTAATTAAAAGTAAGAGGACCTAGAGTAAGATCCAGCCCTCTAGAAAAGTCCCAAATCTGATTAGATTGGTCAATATGGAGGGAGGCAGCTGGCTCAGCGGTTAAGGCGTTGGGCTTTGATCGGAAGGTTGTGAGTTTGATTGCCGGCTGTGGCTACATGATGTTGTGTCCTTGTGCAAGGCCCTTCACCCTGCTTGCCTCAAGGTGGAATGTCTTTGTACTTGTTGTGAGTTGCTCTGGATAAGAGTGTCTGCTAAATGACTAAATGTAAATATAACATACAAATGTCTGCACAGATGTTTGAATTTTTTATTTTTTAAACGAGTCTTGCAGAATTATCTAGAAATCTACACGTCTTATATTGTCTAGCAAACATACATGTGTCTGTGGTGTTTAAATATGTGTTCTAATCAAGGGACCAGCGGAGTTCAGGTAAACATGTATGAGATGGATGTCAACGTTGAGAGGAAAATCAATTTATGGCAAACAAAGTGAAATGTTATGTTACAGCAGTTACATGACAGATGAGGTTCAGAGTTTCTGTAGGTGAATACAGTCTGGAACACCATCCTGCCTGCTGCTGTCAGATGAAGGTATATGAGAGACGATTTGAAGGACAGCATTTCTGAATCCTCTTTTGATTGAGTCACATTTTCTGTAGTCCGATGTTAGACAGAGTCTGAAATTGGAAGAAAAAAATAACTGGAGAGCAGAATGAATAGATGTTTCTTTGCAGGCTTAACCCACAGATGCAGCATCATTAATGGATTCAGACACTAAGCAAGGCCAGGATCAGGCTCAAGATATTGCTCTTTCAGAATTCTCTGAGGTGGTTCATCAAGCAGTTATCCATGATCATTTACCAGATTTTTTTCTTTGAATTGCAAAGTGAACAAAGATATAAACAAATCAAGAGATACGAAACACCTGACCTGAGCAATAAAATAATTACATGATAAAAATGAAATGTTTCTTCTGCAACCTTTTCAACCTCCAGATACACAACATGTAGGGGATCACGACTGATAAAAAAAATAATCCTACAAAACTCACTATATTTCCTAGCGCCCTCTCAGTGGAGGGAGCAGCAGGCTATTATTCTGAACAGTTGGAGTTAGCTTGCTAAGCCCACTGTATCAACAGCAGCATATTTTGTTTGCAGCACAAACCTTGGACTATCTTCAAGTCTTCACCAGTGTCTTGTACACGAGGCCCCGGGCCATATCATGTTTCCCATCAGGCAGGAAGAACCCCTGTAGGAACTGGACCCTCCTGGACTGAATGATGAGCAGGGAACTAGAACAGGTTGAAACATTAGAACCCTGTGCAAAGGCAGTCATGTGGTTCCACATGTGTCTTTCTGCGTGTGTGTGTGTGTGTGTGGGGAGGGGGGGGGTTCACAGTGTGAAAAAGTAAATTATTGATTTTTATTTTACCCTGTAATCCACCTCTGCAATGGGGTGCATGTTGTTTATGCATACTGCACAGTGTAGCTCCGAACAAGGGTCTTGTCTCAAGGGTATCTGGATCTACTGAAGTTTGCACTTGGATCGTAAAACATCTTTGTAAAACTGTGTTGTCTTAAAAATCAATTCGCTCCATGTGAACTTTGGGCACTTCTGTCAGAGGAAACGAGACATATTTACATTTAGTGATTTAATCACATATTTATGTCTACATTTGACTAGTATAACTGCTAGGAAAGTAATTTAAACACATTTCAACACATTTCAGTCACCATTTCATTTCAGTCAACATTTCATTTCAGTTAACATCCTGTGTAGTTAAATCTCTTTGTTCCATAGGCTCTTAGTGGTAGTATAAGAGAGGGTGAAGCATTTGGCAAACAGAATAAAGCAGCTTCTTGAATGCTGACTGATCAAATCAGCAGAAGCAGAATCTGTTCATTCCATGCCGTGACATCAGGAAGAGTTGTCAAATCAGCGATCTTCTGTGCCCCTTAAGCGACGACTGTTCTTTTTTTGTACTGTTTAATCTTGGTCAAGGCATCTGCCAACCCTGCTGCTGGAAAATCTACATAACTGCCAGCATAAAAAAAACTGCTTCCTTTAATCACTGCAGTGATTGTTCTCCAGCCTCTAACCTTCCATAAGTTGATCCACTCACTTGTCACTTTTTCTTGTAATTCTCTCAAGTGTTTTAAGCGAAAGTGTAAATGTATTGTCACAGCAGCGATGCTTCTCTTCTCCACATCAACAAGCTTGACTGTTTACCGCAAACTCTTTGCAGTTGGACAGATACCTCGCTTCCACCTCAACAATCGCACCGTGTCTCGTGGTTGTAAATGTGACTCGTCTCTGGAGGTGAAACACTTCCAGTTGTAAACAACACACATGCAATTAATCACGTCAGAGAATTCTATCATCTGGAGTTTTTTTTTTCTTTTTCTTTTTTTTTCTCGTTGCTGCTGAAGGTTTCTCCTGCCTGGTAACTAAGCACTAAGTGATTTGCTCAGAAAATGTAATTACAGCACCCATCGCAACAGGCCAAGCTATTAGAAACACAAGTGGCCTGTTTTCCTGCAAACCATTTTCTCAAGTGATTTAGAGTGTGTACCTCTAAATGAATAAAAGGGCTGCATGTAGACCTTTCTGGACAACTGACACACAATGGAGAGTTGAAATGTCAAAGATTATTTGCCAGTTGGGTGAACGTTTTGGTAGACGAGTCATGGGATAATGAAATGAAGCTAGCACTGAATTAGTCTGCCCGATGGGTCAATTATTTCTTTTTCATTTCAAGAAACCGTTTTAACTTTTTGACAGCTGGCATTGACATTCATATGCCTGTGAACAAGGCTTGTTTAACTGACGTTTTCATTTATGGTGTAAAAAAACAAAAAAAGTTGTATTTTAAATATAGTACTGCTGTTGTTGAAGTCATCCTGAACCAAGTTTGACCACCGTGCTGAGCCAGATGAATTCTGGGAAACATCAGCAGCACTGTTAGGAGAAGAGGGGCTACTGTACTATAAAACCACATTACTCTCAATCTCCTGACTTATATAATACCATAAAACTGCAGACGTTGCCAGAATCTACAGTATACTCAGACTTGACGAGCTGGGCTGTTAAACTACCTCATATACTTGTTAATAGACTGACTTGGATCTGTCAGCTGTGTTCTGTTTCACAGGATGTGACTTTAGTCATAAGGAGAATCTGGCAGCACAGCTATTAGTCGTGCAGTTGCACTTCATCAAAGAGTGCAAATCGCACACTAAAGTAAACAGCCCTTAACGTGTGCCAGTAAACTCTAACAGGAATACAGATATCCAGCATGTCTCTGCATGCGTGTGCATGCGTGTGCATGCGTGTGCATGCACCTCTACCAACACATCACAGTGTGATAAAGATGTCTGGTTCACACTATGCAAGCAGACTATCCCAAACAATCACAGTGCAGCGAATAGTTGCGGTGCGGAAAGTGAAATATACTCATAAAGGTTTCTTCCTTCCAATCTATCACCATGACAACGATTGGACCATGCTTACGCGTCTGTAATTGTAAACTACAAACGTACATGAGAGTTTTGACTTACGTATTTCTTTTCTCTGATCCTGGCCAGTCATAGGTGGAGAGAGAACTCCTCGAAATCGCCTAACGGCGGCCATCTTTGTCCCTAGAACAACAGGTTTACTCGTTTCAAAAATTAGATAAATTGAAAAAAATATGTTTTCTTTTAAATAAGATTCAGTCCACAAGCTTGACAAATAAATAGGGCAACAAACATTGTCAACAGCGAAAAACGTAAATATAAAATGTCAAAACACTTAATTTTCAAAGTGCAACTGTGGATGAAAACAATCACACTGTAATTAGATAGCTGTCAGTAACAGCCACTAAGTAGTGTTTGTGTTGAACTATCTGTCATCTGAAAGTTTCCTTTGGGAAGAAGAGAATAACTGTTCAAAATATTTAGACGGCATATCCTGCAGTAGATCAATACGAAGGGGAAGTTATCTGATATAAGCTGTGTTGTTATACTTGATATATTGAGGGTTTAGGTTGGTTGAGGGGCAGTTCTATGGGCATAAGCCCTCTGTGACATTGCTCGTATAAAGGGCTATAGAAATACATTTAGATTTGATTTATTCTGTATGCACGTTCAAACAAATACATAGAGATTTCTTTTATCATTATGATTAATTTCAAATAAGAAAGAATATATAATATAAAAATCATAATAATAAACTATGTTCTTTGATCTGACACAAAGATAGAGAGCTTGACAGGTGTGTTTGAGGAGCAGCGCTACCAAAGGAAGTAAGAAGTGAGTTTAAAAGGAGCTTTTCCAAAGCTTTGGCCCCCACAGTTCAAAGAGCCACATCTCCCTCTCTTTACACAATAAATCCCTCAAACTCACCCAGGGCAAGGTTGTTCTAATGGTTCTGGATCCAGCGATCCCACCGGAGCTCAGGGCTCCCTAAGGCGCACACACCTCCCAACACACACACACACACCTCCCAACACACACACACACACCTCCCAACACACACACACACACCTCCCAACACACACACACACCTCCCAACACACACACACACCTCCCAACACACACACACACCTCCCAACACACACACACACACACCTCCCAACACACACACACACACCTCCCAACACACACACACACACCTCCCAACACACACACACACCTCCCAACACACACACACACTTTAAACGAACTGCCACCTTCTTCATCTGCTGTAGAGGGCTAAAGTAGGGCACATAGTCCATCCAATAATAGTCTGGGAAATGTTTAATACAATCACAAAGCAGGAACCTACTATGAAAAGTCATTTGATGAAATATGTACGGTAAAATATTATATTTATACATTCACACGTTTTATCTTCTTATATTTCATACGTATTTAAACTGTTCCTTTTAAATAGTTATGCCAAAGCTACGAATTCTTCTGATTTCTTCTGATCCTCCTACTTCAAATGTATAATTTTGATGAGACAGGCTACTTCTCACTGAAAAAATCATAATAATTTTCCACACAGATTGTGTTGGTGGAACACACCAACAATGGGTCAGAGTCATTTCAATGAAATTCCGTGGATACATGAATCCCTCAATTTTTCAATTTGCAGAAAGGCACAATTGTCATCTAATGTCTTTATATTTCCATTAGCGGTTGCATCACACTACTAATGGAAGGTAAAGTGGCATTAGGGCCTTTTCAGTATTTACTGTACACATGGAATATGACAGACCTTTCACCTCTCCCTGCCTGGCATCTGTTAGTGCAGAATGCCTTTTAATTATCTCCTGATTTCTTTGTGGAAGATTATTATGATTTTTTCAGTGAGAAGTAGCCTGTCTCATCAAAATTATACATTTGAAGTAGGAGGATTTGAAAGAAGCCGTAAAAGGCTCATAGTGAGAGAGACGTAACAAAGACACACAAGATCTGGAATAACGATCCAGCGGAGTGAGCGAAGTCAAGGGCTCTTTAAATATATATATATATATATTCAAAACATGTATAACCTCAAAACAATCTCAACTGCGTTTTTCACTGAAAAAAAAGAAGTCAAGCATCCTAAAGATAGTTCAAGGAGCCTGTAGTTTATTGAGATTTTTCCTTTATTGATACATCGTGATCTGAAGAGCTTAAGAGTGTAATTTCCTCTGTGTGAGAATCTAGAGCACAGCTAATACAAATACACCACCAATGAAAACGTACTATTCAGTGTTACTGCAGAGTATCTGTGGACCGTGTGTTTCTCAAAACCCCCAAAGAAAAAAAGAGGTAATACATTTTGACAACAACAAAAAAAGAATGAAAAGAAATCCGACTCTCCTTAAAGAAGCATTTGATAGAAATTGCAAGGACCATTAGGATCCGAACAAGCCTGTCGTTCTAGTGCTGCTATACAGTATTAATCAAAAACAAGTCTTAAAAGCCTCTCTGATGGAGGAGATGACAGTTTGACATTGAGGAATTGTGGATGGGAGGCATCCATCTTGATCTGGTTTCAAAGCAAAGATTTTTTAAACACACAGCTGTTTCATCAGTCCTGGGCAGACAAGGCTCCTGCAGTGCTACTGAGAGGGGGGGGGGGGGGGGGAGACACCAAGCTGTCTGAGATGGTTCAGGCTTCCATATGAAGGGTATTGGCATCTACTTGACACTCGCAGACCTCTCTTTGTTGGGGTAGGTGACCCTGGTTTGTCCAACCCTCGCAGAGAACACAGGGATGTTTACCGTAGGACTTAAAGGACTACAAAGCCACAATCACACAAACAGCCAGACATGAATGTTGATGTGCGTCAATATATGTTGTCGAATTCAGATTGTACTAAACGTGAAGTGTTAATGGAAATTGATTTTCTTTTGTATTGAAGTCACCCCTGGCATAGCCAGATGGGATAACTCCAATGTACTACATAAACACACGTGTTGATACTACAACCTGCATGTAGACATGGTTATTACAACATGATCAGATAATCAATAACTCATTTTACGTTGTGTTTGACTACACAAGTTGAAATAATGAAGTTAACAAGCTTTTCTTTCCACATTGCAAAAACTACATGGGATAATCATGTTTTTTTTTATTTGAAGACTTACCTTGTGACTTATATTAAGCACACAACTCATTTGAACAAAATCTTATCAAGTAAAATATTCTGAATGGCAGCCAAAGTGACTTGTTTTAATCATAAGCATTCTCGATAACTATTATTTGTGCAGTGCCTAGAATAAAATGTATTGGCTTGTTGCCAATGATATCAGACAAGAGGTTTAAATTGTGGTTAGAGACCTTCGATAAAATAGGACACCAATCACTGTGATTGCTGAACCACGTTCTACATATAGAACGTTCTACGTATAGAACCCATGTGCTACACATGGAATGCTGCTTTGACGTTGTTAAAGAGGAAGTGGGATACCGGAGGTTCTCTTTGAAAGGGACACAGTCAGACGGTATCCATAGAGACAAGGACAAAATCTGCATATTCACCGTCGGGGGGGCAAAACAATGGAGTCAGTCCTTCAACCAGAGTTGCTGTTTTTTCGTGGCCGTTCGTGTCAGTACACAGATCTAGTGAACAGGACAGTGTAAATTAACCGAATGACAAAGCCAAACAAATAATCCAACACTTTTACAACTATTTCTGGCCTTCCATCTCCTCCTTCTTGCTATTAGTTCCCTGAGCTTGGCACTGCAGTGGAAAAAAAATACAATACAAGATCTCAGTTTTGAATTTAGTGAAGCAAATACGAAATGTCAGCACTTTCAGTTTTATTTTTAAACAGCGACGATGGATAGATAATCAGGATGTGTCATTCCGGGGGCCAATTACCCAGCTTTGTCTGAAATAGGAAAACCTGTTCTCTGGACGCTCTAATGGATGTTCTGGTCATTAGTTATCTGAGAGTCTTCTCGGGCTGTAATCAAACGTGAAACATTCTGTTAAGCACCCATAAAGGAACAGCTGCCTCTCTCAATGACCTTCTGCTTAAGAGTACTGAACAGTCAGCCAGTTGACGTTTGCAGCGCTTAGAATGTGTCGCCACGAAGATATCTCGCTTGTGATAGTATTTTTTTTTTTATTGTTGTTGCTGTGATTGCACACCTCATGTGTTCTGTGTGTGGTGTTCTTTGAGAGAGTCTGCAGGAGTGGACCAACCAAAACAGAGACAGGCTGGAGTTAAAACAGGATCCTCCCCGTCCACCAGCGAAACATGTTCTTCATGCGTGAAATCCAGAAAGCGCCTCATTACTAATCAAACGAAAATATGTGTTGTTTTCCTTCACCAGGAGACCAACTTTCAGGCCAGCAAGGACCGCCTCCTCTACCGCCGGCCCCGCCCCCTCACAAACAGCAGCCATCCATCACGTCCCTGAGCAGTGGCTCGCTGGCCAATCAGAGGAGCCCCAGCCCTCCCCCCACAGCAGGCGTGGCAGCAGAGTTGCAGGGCACGGCAGAATGTGCCCAGCTGCAGGACAGCTGGGTGTTGGGCAGCAATGTGGCCCTGGAGAGCAGGTGAGCATCCTGGGAGGAGCCGGGGGCTGCTGTGACTTGATGAGATTTTAGGTGACTTGATTAGTGACTTGACACTAATTGAGGTGACTTCATGCATGATGTGATGCTGTTTTCGATGGCTTGACACGTGACTTTGTATCGTTTTAGGTCACGTATGTTAGATTGTATTGATATTTTTTCCGGGGATTTGATACTTTACAGATTTGTGTTCGGTGCATTACATCCCACCCACCCAAAACACAGTCTGAAACGATTTTCAATATTCATCTCAGTTTGACATTTTAAATAGTGTTGAAATAAAACTTTAAACAGATACAAAAAGGTTAGGGGGCATAAATATATTTCCTTTTTTGTTAAATATTTTATATTGGAAAATGTGGAATGGCGATATACCTGCGGGCCAAATAGCATATAAAAAGTTACCATCTGGCATTAAAAGGATTAGAACTTCAAAACACAGGAAATACTAAAAGATATGAGCAAGCAAGATTCCACTTTGTCGTGCGACTCTCTGCTAAGGGTTATCATCTAACCCCCCCCTCCATCAAACAATTTTCTTCCTCAGTCAATATTGGTTCAATTTGTTCAAATGCACCCAGTAGGATTACAGCAGGATCAGGTACAAATAAATTTGACATTAAAATACCGGTCTGCAGCCTGCATCAAAACAGGCCCAGCAACAACAACAACAACAACAAACCTCTTCAGTTGACCAAATCAACAGAGTTATGTCGCAACATTTTCTCATCTATCTCATTATCTAATAATAACAGCGACCTTGGAGGGTTTTAGACATATTGACAATTGGTGCACACCTGATCATGTGACTTGCTGTGAAGCACTCTGACACACAGCAGTCTTTAGCATGCATGTCACAGTAGGACGGGGGCAGGTGCCATGGTAACCCCAGGAGGCCAATGGGATAGCCCCGAATCCTTATAGTCCTTCCTTCTGTTGTAAACAGGAAGGCAAGGAAACCGTTTTTTACAGCCTTAACCGTTTTTCAGTAGTAAGTATTGACTGGAGCAATCGTTTTCTCTGCGTTTCAATGCCACACATGAGTCAATATTACCGGCCTGTATGCCTCCATATCCTGGACCCTTGACTTGCCTTTTCAGAATAATCACAACCCTACGAACCAGACAAGCTATTATGATTAATTGCAATACATTGATTATTTGAAAAGGTCCCATTATGGAGTTGACCTTCAAAGCATTTGCATGCTAATTTGGTATAATTCTACTCCCCTTTCAAAAACGAATGCTCTCTGAACTCTAAAAGCTGCTTTCAATTACGCCCACGTTTATTCCAGAGAAAACTGATGGATCCGTCATGTATTATTTATCAGCGTGTCTAATTACACAACGGATGATGTCGTTCAATCTTGAGATGCTTTAAAAGCAATATGACACATTAGCTTGTTTGGAAGTGCTTGTTTGTGAGAAAAGGCCAATGAGATGACCGTTCCCTGATCCTGATTGGTTGATTTATTTTACACTGTAGTCTGCAACCCACATTCACCTCTTCAGTTTCACACCTGTTCACTTCCACTACAATGACTCTATCAGACCATTTCATTTCAGCTCCAGTAGTCAGCCTCAGGTAAGGAAGCATTAATATGCTAAATTCATCAGTAAAGTGTCACATTTTAGAAGAAGGAAAGAAAAAAAAACACAACTTTGCCGTGACAATTCACAAGCTAATTGACTTTAACCAACTTGAAAATCTTGAACGGTTTGGACTGAAAGCTGTCATTTGAAATGAGTGTAATTACAGCTTTTAAAGTAAGAAACTCTCGTTTCCATCTCAAAGAGATATTCGTCTGAAATTATTCCACTTGAGTTTTTGTTCTATTTAATACCAAGACCACTGCAACTCTTCAGAGTAAAGTGCTCAATTAGTTGCCAATAGAAACCTGTTATAGCATGTTATTCTCTTGCACCAAGGAAACGTTAAAATCTTTAAAAAGGGTGTGAAATGCTTTTAATCAGGCTCTCAGGTCCCTCTCTTTACTGCCTCCTCTATAGAAATACAGATATTTCCAATTAGCATAGTGCTATTCACTTTCATTATTGTGTGAATTCCATCGTGCTTGAGAATAAATAGGCTAAAACTCCCATTTCCATCCAGCAGTTACTGTAAAGTGAACCTCTGGATCTGTGAAATTGATTTTAGATTTTCCCAGAATGCTCAGCTATTTACTATTCCCCCTCCTACAAATGACAACTCTTGATATGATGCCATTGAACCGCTGCAAAAGCATCCAATCGAATCTGTTTAATCTATTTTTTAGATATTTCTCAAAATGACATTTTGTACCTGCGATTGTGTCATGTTTGATTGTGTCATGATTTCAAAGTGTTCTTTTAACACGTCAAATTTTGTGACAATTCTTCTGAAAGAAAACGTATCTTACAGGTTTTCCATATAGATAATTAAATAACACATTCCTTCCTCATTTATTTTTTCTATCATGCAATTACTAAGTTAGTTTTCATACTGTATAGTTTCAGCAAGCCTATGTAAGGAACAAGACATGAAACCTTCCGTCTAACATATACCATCTGTGCTGCAGATCTACATGCACCAATCCAAACATATTTTTTCCCTTCCTAAATCTAATCAAACTCATTAAATCCTTTGGCACAGTGTGCAAACAATCCCTAGCGCACTGTGTCAAAATGGCGCCCTGCTGTTCTCTGTGTGCACAACGGCACACAAACATCAGGGATCCGCCCTCCAAATACCATCACATACGCGGCGCTAGACGAGCACCTGCTCCCAGACTCCCAGCTGGGAGGACTGGTGCTGCTACAGGAAAGCCAGAGAAGATGTGAGTGAGGGGGGAGAGGGCCATCAGATGGATGGGCGGTTAGGGTGTCAGACTAGTAATCAGAAGGTTGCTGGTTTGATTCCTGGACTGGGTCAAATGATGTTGTGTCCTTGGGAAAGGCACCTTCACCGTACTTAACTCAGGGGGGGGAATGTCCCTGTACTTGCTGTAAGTCGCTCTGGATAAGAGCGTCTGCTGAATGACTAAATGTACTATTGTAATGTAATATTTGAGCAAAAGAGGGAAGGAGATGTACTGAAGAACTCACTGCCTCAGTTGTGGATTTAATAGTCGTCGTTATCCGTTTTTCACCTTGGAATGCTATCGCTAACTCGATGCATCCGCTAGTATTGAGATTAGACAGGCTGAGGAACAGACTAGTCGTCATTGTTTCGAAATGTACTGCGTATCCCGGGAGCTTAGCTGGGTCCAAATCCGCTGGATGTTTTTGTGTTTGGTCTCTCCTGTAAGGGAGCTTTTGAAATGTCACCTCCATCAAAGGATGGTGAGGAAAAGGGAAGGTGTCCAGTCTGGCTATTGTCTGGTGGAGGATGAGAGTGCCGTACACGCACAGCCTTCCAAGAAAACACACACTCTCCAGCCATATGAATGGGGATGTTGGGATTAGCATAGTAATGTGCTTCGTCGCGTCACACTGTCTTCAATCAATTACATACGGTCATCCAACATGTATGGACCCAGACAGGCAAACAGGCCTTGTGTTTGTTTACCACGTCCACAAGCATTTCATCACCAGAGCTATTCAACGTTCGCGCTGCCTTTCCGCTGCGTTGCAAAAAGCACACGTCTGAAAATCCCCACATCCACAACATCCGTGATACAGGGCAGCAGTTTTCTGCATTCATAAAGCAGCAACACTGGACAGAAGGTTTTTTAAAAAGCTTGTTTGGGAATCAGTGGGTCATAAATTCAAGTAGTTTCACTCTGGCAGTCCGTTCACCCCCCATCCCCCCCACCCCACCCCCTCACCCCCTCCTCACACACTCATACACACACACACACACACACACACACATATACACACACACCTATACACACAAATACACACACACACACTCCCTTACACACACATACACACTCACATACACACACACTAAATGTTGATATGCTTGTGTGTCAGCAATGAATACTTTGACCCCGAAACTCACCAGCACCCTATAAAAATCCCAGAAGCGTCGGTCTCTCCCCCAAACCAAAGTGTGTCACGTCTTGAGCTATTCCAGGCTAGATTTCACAGGAGACGTTGCCCTTCTGTAGTGAGAGCCTGTAACCTTTTAAACTAAGATCCTCCATCTGTCAGTCAATCCAATCCAGTCTTTGCGGATGCTGAGAGATCCATATGTGACTTTTGTCCTGCTAGTAAAACATTGATCAAATGCTTTTACTGAAGAACTCAGCCTAAGAGGACAGAATGTTTAAGAAATAAGATGAATGGATTTGAAACCACAGCAGCTTAACTTTGGTCTTTTATGTGGTTTGACTTTTTTTTTATAAACATGCACAGGCTCTAATTTTGTGTCTCTGCTGTGGAATAACAATATTTTCTACTGACATCAGTGTCATTAATGTTTAAAAAGCCTTTTAAAAGATGATATGTAGCTTCTTAAACATTTGACTGTCAGTGACATATGACATATTTTCTGCACCGTATTTTCCAAAACAGCATAATATTTTGAATGAATTACAAGTGAATAATGTTTTCTTGTCTGGTAAGCATGCATGTGTATCAGTTATTCAGTTAGAGACAGACGCTTTCTAACATTTATAGCAGTTCAGCCTCTTGCCTGCCTTCCTAAAGGCTTCATGACAGCTGTACTTGAAGGATTATGAAGTGTTTTTGTTGCGCCTGTAAAGTTGTCACCCTGGAGATGAATGGTTTTCGTCTCAGAATTCTCTCTGTCTTATTGGAAACCCTGAAGGTTTTTTTTTTCTTCCCGCCATGCTACTCTAAGTAAAGCAAGAACAGCAACAAGGCTTAATTCATTTGCTTAAGAGGTTTTCACGAGGGTTTAAAAAAAGTTTATAGGACCATTTAGAGTAGAACATTTGATTAAACCGTCTTAATTACAACAGGTATAATGGTCTATTAGTCAGTCCCTGCTGTAAAAGGGCAACTAGGAGATGATAGTTTTTATGAGGTACTTCTGGCTCACCTTTAACAATGTCAGCACGAGTCCAGGGTGGCCAAAGGTGTTGGCCCACGTTGGAAAACATTCTAGATTGGAGTCATGTGTCTGATATCAAAGCTTCATGAAAGGACCCTTGTAGAGACCTGGCACTAACCCTGGGCCTGGATGGAGAGGATGTGAGGTATTTTATTAAACCTGTCAACAGCTCATTACAGGGATGGAAGGACCTTGTTGACACTTGTAACTTTTCTTTTCGTAATTTTCTCGTCCTCTCCTTCTCCCTCCTCCCTTCCCATCCCTCCTCTCCTCCCTCCCCCCTCCCCTCCTTTCCTCCTCTCCCCCTCCTCCTCCCCCTTCTCCTCCACAGACATTTCCTCTTTAAAACGGGCACAGGAACAACCCCTTTCTTCGGCACGACGACCCCAGGATACACCATGGCAACAGGCGCCGTCTACTCCACCCCGGCTCGCCCGCTACCCAGAAACACCCTCTCCAGGGGAGCGTTCAAGTTCAAGAAGTCGCCCAAACACTGTTCCTGGAGATGCACCGCCCTGAGCGCCGTGGCTGTGGCCGTCCTGCTGTCCCTCCTCCTCTGCTACTGCATAGGTAACTACGGTAACTGTCGTCCTGGACGCCTCGCTGGCTGCAGGTGTGATGGCTGGCCCCTCGTTACCGGAGGCTCAGCTGGGGTGCAGACAGCACTGCGTCCTGATTTAACGCCCTCTGTCCTTCCGCCAGTATAAACACACCTCTGCTGTCACCCCCCCCCCCCCCCCCCCCCATCTCTCCATGTGGCCTCGATCACAGTTTCTCAGTTTGTGATATTATTCACTGAGCCCCCAACAGTCTGCATGGCAGCTTCTCACCTGAGTGGATTCTGATGAGACAGTTGATGTGGAGTCAGATAGGGGGGTCATTTCACTCCGACAGGGCCACTGTATCATCTCACTCTTCTCCTAACAGACCCACAGAAGGTGCAGACCCATTCAGATCCACAGGAGCTCTGCTAGACTCACGCTGTGGAGTTCAAACAGACTTCTGAACAGACCAAATGACTCTGTCAGACACAGAGGGACTCCAAAGCTCTTGATGTTTAAAGGAGCCGTACGCCAACAGTTTGTAGTGCGGCCAAATGTCTCTTCTTACAGGAAGTGCTTTTATCTATGCCCATAAGAGGAAGACCGTACGCAGGCCCATCGCCCCTCAGGACATAACTCTCCCCTGAAGACGCTTTTGACCGTCTCTTTTTTTTGTGGTTTTAAAACACATCAAAGCTCGCTCTTTGCTGACCTTTGGTGTCTTGACCACGGCGATAAAATGCAGATTTATCCCTCTGCACTATCCACCTGTGTCACACTCATCTTTAATTTTAAACTGTGCGACTTTCTGTACACCCAGAAAAGGATACATACTGCGTTCAAAGGAGCATAATAAAACACGACCATAAAGAGAGAAATATTGCTGTGTGTGGAGGTAATACAACGGAAAGAATATATAGCAAAACATAGATAGGTGTGTGTTTTATGACTTATTATTACTGATGCATGTCTTTATTATCTGATCCTGGGTTGGATTTTTAATCGTTTACTATCTTGATCTTGACACAGACTAGAAGCCCAGTGTTTATGTGTTGTAAACGTTGCGTGATATTCACTCTATGTCCTGCTTTAGTTGTGTTTTAAAGGTGTATTTTAGTCCGGTTTCTGCTTTTGGGATAGAGACTAGTGTAGAGTGATGAAAATGTCCTAGGGTGGAATCAAACACGAGCCCCTTCGGCAAGGCCTTAATCTCTGTGGTACGCACATGTAACCACTGAGCCACAGGCACATATCCTGTGTGTGTGTGTGTGTGTGTGTCTATTCCTGCGTTCCTGTGACACGTGTTCTGAGCCTTTTCAACACCAGTGTGTTCCTCACCGTCAATTTCCAAATTATTGTGCCTGAATGTGAGGCAGATGCAAGCCTTCTCTGCCAGGGGCCACCGGTGCATGTGAGTCTTTCACACTCTTTCATCTGAGGCCAATTCACCTGCCAGGTGCCATGTCCTAAATAGCTGCACCTCACGGTCACACACTCCTAGTGAGACGGTCCCTGGAAGGGAGCATGCGCTCTCACAGACACCCCAACGCAGGTGTGTGTGGGCATCAGTGACGATTAGGCAGACAAAAGTAGACGATAGCTCTCTGAGGTAAATATCGGAATTAGCCCAGAGTTATCATGTTTTTACTGTTGTTTTACAACTTCCTGTTTGGCCTTGGGACTTGTGAATTGGTCTCCAAACAAGGTTGGGTTGCTAAGTGCAGCTCGGCGAGGCGTCCGCTCTCCATCGTGTTGTTTTTGTTTGATCTTATTTAATATTCCCTCAGATTCATCTGAATCGCTCTCTTCCACCCGCAGAGTTATTTGCTGCAGTCAATATTCCGGTGTGCCCTGCCGAGGCAAGACGTTTGAAAAAAAGTTTCCCCAGCAGATCAAATGTTGGCATATCAAGAGAGAGGGGCGGGTTTGCCTCCTCAGCATGTTCCCTGGATGGCGACTTTGACGAAGGTTGGCCCACTGGTACTTGTCACACACACGCTCCAGAAAACAGTTTCCCCAAAACAGTTTGATGCCATCCGATCCACAGGAAAGGAAGCGATGGAGAGAATGAAAGAGAGATGCTGTTGTTATGTCAGATGACTGGAAGACTGGAGGCTTGGAGAAACTTGAACTCTTGGTGTTTCTCCTTCACTGTCTCTGTTGCCCTGCCTGGCTCTCTGGCTTCGTGACACACACACACACACTCACACACACTCACACACACACACACACACACACACTCATACCTGTTCATACACATTTTTTCTATCAGCTTCTCGCAGGGTTTAGTCAAGGAGGATAGTAGATGGGATAGAACACCCGCTGCTTGCTTTGATATATGACTGTTTGTTTCCCGACATGCTTGTGTGTGTTAATGACAAGTTCTTCCCCAAGGAAACTCAACAGTGTTCCTCTCTGTGTTGAACCAGCTGTGTTTGGACTCTTTCAATTTGACACACAGCCTTGCTGACATATAGGCCACCCCATGGAAAGGTCACGAAACCTACAAAAATCTAAAAACTAAAAGAATGAAAGACGCGGGGGTTTTGTACACAGGTTATTGGCGTGTTCTTATATTCGGTTGACCTGGGTATGTTGTCCTGCAGGTTTTTCTTCTTTATTTCTTTTTAACACCACGGTTGGAATCCCAAACTGTACCGTTGTGCTGACATTAACTTTTTGTTAACTTCACAGCTATGCACCTGTTTGGCCTGAATTGGCAGCTCCAGGAGATTGAGAACCCTCCCGCTTTCGAAAACGGAGCGAGGTCGCCGCGACCCACAATGCCGAGCGTGGTGACGGCCCTCTCAGCTGACAGTGGTGAGCAGGAAGAAAACCACAGCAGGTTTTTAGTGTAGCGGACCCTCAGCCCACCTCGTAATGGATTCAGTTTTGTTACCTTTGGCCAGACACAAACTCAGTTCTCTTTCATCTATAGTATTTCTGTATTATTATTCCCGGGCTAACTAGTAACAAAATGTTTGGCACTACAAAGCGTAGGAACCAAAATGTCCATCTGGATGGTTTGAACGTTCAGTTGGTTTTGGAAAAGGGCATTCGTCGTTATCGCTTTCTGGGCTTGGTTAAGCTAAATATTTGAATTGGTTTTATGGTGACTTCTGGAGTCTTGACTGTCTTTTTCCTCCATTCATCCTTCCATTTTCTTCCTCTTATCCGGGGCGGGGTCACAGGGAGTTTCTTTTGCTTCTGGAATTCTAATTCTCACAGTTCAGGAAGCTTTTGTCAGCCTAATCATAATTATCTATCATTTTGTATTCAGTGTGTAGCAGAAGTCTCTCTACCTTCTTCACCTTTAAAGGGAAAGGCCACTAAATTAACCCCAGAGCTCACAGAGGTATTTAAAATGCACGGCCATGAAGCTATTAATTGGGTTTGAGGAGAAAGGTGAAAGCTCAATTGTTTAAACTGTGGTAGATTTAAATCCTCATAAGTACTGGTAATTAAGACAGCACGTTAAGACAGTTTTGGACTGTTTAAAGACAATCAATAGCGGGAGGTTTTCTCCCTGGAGCTAAACTCAGGAGCTTAATTTTGAGTTAAAGTGACAGGATGGGACTTCGTTACATAAGAATGCACACAGACACATACAGGTAAGCACACACACACACACACACACACACACACACACCCACACACACACCCGCATTGTTAAATAACTTAAAGCACACATGGACCTCTCACAGAGGTCTAAATAATTAGTCATGTAGACAACCACCATGACATGTAATAATGTCAAGCTGTTTTGTAAGCTCTGCTCATTGAAACTGGTAACTGATGATCCAAAAACTTATTATTGTTATTTTGGTTCTACGATTATACCTTGTTTGTTTTGAAACAAGCTATTTTTTTAAGCGTGCATCTAGATTTGCTTCTAGAATAACATTTAAAAGGCAATACATTTATTGCATTGACATTTTCTCATTTAGATGCTTTTATCCAAAGTGACTTCCAAGAGAGAGCTTTACAAAAGAGCATCGGTCACATAATAACTCTTTCTATTTGTTGTTATTGCACCAGGGGTAGCAGATTGGCCTGATATTACATATTACAACAGAGGTTTAATAAGAAGCCGTCTGAGTATCAGCATCGCTCTAACATGATAGGGAAACTCAAGCATACATTCCTAGCCAGCCTTCATAATAGATCAATTAAATGTGGGTTTTTTTTATTGCCAGAAATGTGTCTCTGACCTGAATATTGATAACAAGGAAACAGATCAAATGCAGCAATACAGTAAACAGAAATCTGACATTGAAGTAGCATCTCTGCAATAGAAACATTCTCCCTCACTGTGTTTCTTAACACTGGGATAATGGTTGTTAACTGGTTCCAATTTGTTTGCGTTTCTTTTCTTTGTTTCCCCTCCAGGAAGGAATGGTTTGGTCCATCAGGAGAACAACTCTATTGACAGCGGGCAAGTGGAAGTGGGCCGGAGGGTGACTCAGGGCATTCCTCCAGGGGTATTCTGGCGCTCTCAGCTAACAATGGGGAAACCTCACTTCCTCAAGTTCAACATCTCTGTCCAGAAGAATGCCCTGATCGGAGTCTATGGGAGGAAGGGTTTCCCTCCAACACACACTCAGGTAAATATCAGATAACAGACTTCTATTTTCCAATTCATTTCCACCCAAAGAAACAGGTATATCTTTGGCATTTGCGCTATATTGTGATAGAAACAGGAAGTGTAGGGTAGGTTGTACAGGAAATGACCTGGGCTGGGGTTTAGCCAGTGTGGTATGCTCACTTTTCAGTCCGGATCGGATATCTTGACCTTTCCTCCTGGCTCAGGTGTTTTAGCGCAGGCAGCAAGGGCTTCTGGGAGATCACATGCAAAGGCTAGAAGTTCAATAGTGAGTCACGACAGCTAAGTGAGATAAAGCTTCTGAAAGGAAGAACATTTGACAAAATCAAAGAGGAGAAAATGCTCGTCTGGTCGGTGAAAAGGCAAGTCTGCGTCGATTGTTGAGCGAGCTTCGAAACTCGTCAATGCCTGACGAATAGACCGCCAAGATCGCCTTTGTAGAAACTGTCTCTTCAGTGGCTCTGGGGACAGCGAGAGAATGGATTGATGCGTTGGGCTAACTTGAGCATGAAAGACCCCAATGAGAGATATTGACTGAGATGATCAGAGCTCCAACAACATCAGAAGAAGTATCCCCACAAGATGCTGCTCCACTGTGTCTCCTCCCCCAGGGACAGACCTCTTACACTGCTTAATACATCCAAGTCCAACGCATTAAAACACACGTTTCTGGGAGCAGAACCTTCCCTTTGCGTTCTAATTCACCAGTTCTAAGTATTCTTCTCGTGACCTGTGTTGTCGTGTGGCCTTGCTGGATCTGTCTTCCTGCCTGTTATTACGTGGGCTGGTGAGATTGAGATGAGGAAAGAGGCTTTCACTGCAGCTAATCGAGATGTATACGCTCACCCCCGGAGACCTGATCTGTTTTATTACTTGGCCCTCAGGCCAAACAAACACAAAGAAGTCCACTTCCGCCAGGTTAATATCCTCTTCTATACATCTGACTGCTCCTCTCAAAGAGGTTTAAATCAGTGAGGCTTCCTTTCACCCTTTCTCTAATGCTTCATTTCCTATCAGTGGTGAGTCAATTGAAGGGGTTATCTTTTGTCACATTCCAGACCGCTAAATCCGTCTTTAATTCTTTTTTTTTCTTCTTTTTTTTTACAAGGCTGTGTTAGTCTTGTGCAGGTTAAAGACAGCAGCATGAAGGAACAAGTTTGGCAATGGCGGTTTGGGAATGTGTTTTTACCTTTGGCCCAAACCAAACATTGTTTCCTCCACTGTTCCTCTCTGTCTTAGTCTCACATTAACATGACAGTATTTATGACACAATATTTCCGTGTCTTCCAGTATGACTTTGTTGAGTTGTTGGACGGCAGCCGGCTCATCGCTAAAGACAAGCTGGCCCAGACGGGGTCCGAGCCGCTGAGGACGAGAGCAGAGCGGCAGGTCAGTCTCCACCAGGCCGGCTTCATCCAGTACCTGGACGCCGGGCTGTGGCACCTGGCCTTCTACAATGATGGGCGCGGTCTGGAG
The DNA here is from genome assembly GCA_030340685.1 of Protosalanx chinensis. Taxonomy (NCBI): domain Eukaryota; kingdom Metazoa; phylum Chordata; class Actinopteri; order Osmeriformes; family Salangidae; genus Protosalanx; species Protosalanx chinensis. Next base: position 12,966,295 of record CM059330.1, on the reverse strand, counting down.
CCTGTGTCCTACAACACCATCGTCCAGGGTAAGATGAGAGCGGAGATGGGTGAGGGGGAAGGGGGAGGGGGGAGGAAGGATTGTGTACTGAACTGTGTTGCCGCGGGGATTGAAAAAAATGCTTGAATGCACTTTTCTGTGAGTGCGATGCTTTTTGAGCGGTTAGATTTTTCATTCTGACATGGGTTTAGGGTAAGAAAGTACTGCAGTTTTTGTGAACCTTTTTGCAATTCTTTGAGCATTCCTTTGAGGCGTGTCTTAAAGATATTAAGTTATCGACGTTTGTATGGGTCAGAATCTTCTGCCCTTATCTCATAGCAGTTAAGTGAACATCCAATACAAGCCTGAAAGTAATAACAAAAAAGTTTGCCCTCTTAACACAATCGAAAGGAGCCCTGGTTCTTTGGGGAGTGTCGGTTTTATGAGCAATGGTCTGTTGGATTAACAGACGATGTGTCAGTGGGATACGTCAGATTAACTTCACTTTCTGGAAGATTTACCAAACTGTAAACACTGCAGAGATTCTGGTGCATCTAGGCATGATCAGTAACTCGATGGACATTTCCTGACAGGAAAATGAAATGTGTCAAGGAAATAGAAATATTTTAGAAATATTTAATATTTTTTCAGTTTGAATAGGCTCGAACACAACATCCATCAGATAATGACACAAGCCCCCATATGTAGAGATGCTTCATAGGAAAGGACATCATATCTCATCTGCTCGAGTGCATTTTGTACCAAACAACAAATAAATGAATGAAACCCAGACGATTGTTGCCATGACTACCTTAACTCAAGAAAATCTTCCCCCCCCCCCCCCCCAACAGAGTCAGTCATGGAGTGTTCCTATAACTGCTACGGCAACGGAGAGTGTGTGTCTGGTTCGTGTGTCTGTTTCCCAGGATTCATAGGCCCGTACTGCTCCAGAGGTAAGGCTCTGCTTACACTCAGTACTGCTGTCCTTCTGTGTCCTGTCCACAACTTAACACACACTAACACAGCCCAGCCTAACACAGCCCAACCCAACACAGCCCAACCCAACACAGCCCAACCCAACACAGCCCAACCCAACACAGCCCAACCCAACACAGCCCAACCCAACACAGCCCAACCCAACACAGCCCAACCCAACACAGCCCAACCCAACACAGCCCAACCCAACACAGCCCAACCCAACACCAGTTTCTTGTCCAGTTACATCCTGAATATCTTCTTTCCTCCAGCTGCCTGCCCGGTCCTGTGCAGTGACAATGGCCAGTACAGCAGGGGGCGCTGTCAGTGCTACAGCGGCTGGAAGGGAACCGAGTGTGACGTCCCTTCCTCCCAGTGTATCGACCCCCAGTGCGGAGGCCATGGCGTCTGTGTGGACGGAAGCTGTGTGTGCAGCGCTGGCTGGAGGGGGCTGGTCTGCGAGCAAGGTAACCACCTGGCTTCCCCCTGGAAGCCCTTGGCAGAGCCAGGGTTGATGGATTGATTAGGTTGTCTCCAAGGAACAGATACCGGTTGCTGCTCAAACAATTGCTGTTTCGACTCAACCGAGTGGATAATTCCTGGAATGTGAATATCGATATGGAGAGTATAAATTAGATCCCTGTTACTGTTTAGCCACGGAATGAACTCGATGATATTCCACTGGTGAATTAGCTTTGCCATTCGGCCGTGTTAGACACCTGTTTGAATCAATTTTGGACCGTTGGATTCCCTTTCCCCCTTTTATTGAAAGGACCTCTCGCTTTCTCCTCAACCTTCCACTCCCTTGGTCAATCAGTTAAACTTCATTGATTCACGTTCAGACACCAAGGCAATTAACTGCTCAGATTTACATCTTGGGGTCAGTGGTCTAGCATGTAAGAAAAGTTATTGAGTGAGTTGAGTAATTAAATCCTGCTTTTTGCTCTCATTGTAAAGTGAATGGAGCCGTTTGGACGTTGAGATATCTGAGGTCTGCTCATCTCCAATAGCTTCAGTAGACCTGCTCTAGTGGACAGCCTGGACTGTCCCACACTCCCTGTCTTTACCTGCTCTAGTGGACAGCCTGGACTGTCCCACACTCCCTGTCTTTATCTGCTCTAGTGGACAGCCTGGACTGTCCCACACTCCCTGTCTTTATCTGCTCTAGTGGACAGCCTGGACTGTCCCACACTCCCTGTCTGTATCTGCTCTAGTGGACAGCCTGGACTGTCCCACACTCCCTGTCTTTACCTGCTCTAGTGGACAGCCTGGACTGTCCCACACTCCCTGTCTTTATCTGCTCTAGTGGACAGCCTGGACTGTCCCACACTCCCTGTCTTTACCTGCTCTAGTGGACAGCCTGGACTGTCCCACACTCCCTGTCTGTATCTGCTCTAGTGGACAGCCTGGACTGTCCCACACTCCCTGTCTTTACCTGCTCTAGTGGACAGCCTGGACTGTCCCACACTCCCTGTCTGTATCTGCTCTAGTGGACAGCCTGGACTGTCCCACACTCCCTGTCTTTATCTGCTCTAGTGGACAGCCTGGACTGTCCCACACTCCCTGTCTTTATCTGCTCTAGTGGACAGCCTGGACTGTCCCACACTCCCTGTCTTTATCTGCTCTAGTGGACAGCCTGGACTGTCCCACACTCCCTGTCTTTATCTGCTCTAGTGGACAGCCTGGACTGTCCCACACTCCCTGTCTTTATCTGCTCTAGTGGACAGCCTGGACTGTCCCACACTCCCTGTCTTTATCTGCTCTAGTGGACAGCCTGGACTGTCCCACACTCCCTGTCTTTACCTGCTCTAGTGGACAGCCTGGACTGTCCCACACTCCCTGTCTTTACCTGCTCTAGTGGACAGCCTGGACTGTCCCACACTCCCTGTCTTTACCTGCTCTAGTGGACAGCCTGGACTGTCCCACACTCCCTGTCTTTATCTGCTCTAGTGGACAGCCTGGACTGTCCCACACTCCCTGTCTTTACCTGCTCTAGTGGACAGCCTAGACTGCCCCACACTCCCTGTCTGTATCTGCTCTAGTGGACAGCCTGGACTGTCCCACACTCCCTGTCTTTATCTGCTCTAGTGGACAGCCTGGACTGTCCCACACTCCCTGTCTTTATCTGCTCTAGTGGACAGCCTGGACTGTCCCACACTCCCTGTCTTTATCTGCTCTAGTGGACAGCCTGGACTGTCCCACACTCCCTGTCTTTATCTGCTCTAGTGGACAGCCTGGACTGTCCCACACTCCCTGTCTTTACCTGCTCTAGTGGACAGCCTGGACTGTCCCACACTCCCTGTCTTTATCTGCTCTAGTGGACAGCCTGGACTGCCCCACACTCCCTGTCTTTACCTGCTCTAGTGGACAGACTGAAGCCTGTCTCTCCCTCTCTAGGGGACAGTCTGAAACCTGTCTCTCCCTTCTGCCGTGGACAGTCCGAGTCCTGTCTCTCACCTCTGCAGTGGACAATCTGAAACCTGTCTCTCTCTCTGTCTCTCTCTCTCTGCAGTGAACAGTCTGAAACCTGTCTCTCTCTCTGTCTCTCTCTCTGCAGTGAACAGTCTGAAACCTGTCTCTCTCTCTGTCTCTCCCTCTGCAGTGAACAGTCTGAAACCTGTCTCTCTGTCTCTCTCTCTGCAGTGAACAGTCTGAAACCTGTCTCTCTCTCTGTCTCTCCCTCTTCAGTGGACTGTGTGGACCCGGCCTGCTCCTCTCATGGAGAGTGTCACCATGGAGAGTGTCACTGTAACCCGGGCTGGTCAGGCAGCAGCTGTGAGACCCTGAGGAGCACCTGCCCAGAGCAGTGCTCCAACCACGGCACCTTCCACCCCGAGGCTGGCGCCTGTGTCTGCGAGGCGGGCTGGACTGGAGTCGACTGCTCCGTGGGTCAGTCACCACTACAATAATAATGATAATAATAATAGTATGAACGATAACAGTCTTGGTGAAACATCCTTCAAGTGCCTCTTTCCAACATTCACTTACAACCCTGACTCATACTGAGTCTTCTCATTCTGTGATGACCTGTAACTCTAAGTACAGAGCAATTCCAATGAAACCATAATGGTTTTACTAAAGGTATTGCTGTGTTAGTTACATGGTATGCTGTGTTACCTAAATCAAGCATGTTGACCTTTTTACTGCTGTTTCAAGTCAAGTAGCAGCTTTTCTTATATGTACTTGTGATATATGCTGTGGAGAGAAAAAAATACCATATTGCTATACAAGTAGATGGGTTTTTATACGTTCAGGTCGTATATCTTTTTATTCAGGTGATTTGCGAGTTCTGAGGCGAAGTTCACGTGGAAAAGCTGTTCTGCTTCTTGTTTAAAGGCTCAGGTGATTAATGCCTGTCTCCAGAGTGCCACACTGCACAGTTTACGGTTGGAGAACAGGGCTGAATTTAAACAAATACTCCTCCTGTTTCTGTGGAGTTCTGCGGTTCAGGAATCTAGAATGTTCCAGAAATCCATTTGGAAGCTAGTTTTGTATTCGATGTTTTACTGGACTTGAAGTTGGAGTTGAAGGCTGTGGCAGAGGCTCTGTGGAGCAGCTGGATGCCTTCAGACCTGGCCTGCCCCCAACAAGGAAGAGTGATTGTGTTGGGGAACAGGGAGTTTCTCCTCTCCATTCACTCTTCTCTCAAACCCCATTCTTAAAAGCGCAGTCATTTGTTACACAAGGTTTAGGAATTCCACTCGCAACTCTCCCCTCTCAGCAGAACACCCCCCCCCCCCCAAGGCCTGTCGATAACAGAAGTGAAGGTTGAAGAGCGAGTTCGTCCTTAACGCGGTCCCCTGCTGCCCCCCCTCACAAACAAAACACTGCCCACAGGGCTAGTAGGGGTGTTTTTCCATCTTATTAATTATCACATCAGCTCCTCCTCAATTAAATAAACTTTTAATTAACATGAGCGTGGCATGGATCGAGCCAGAAGTCTCCCTCAGAGTCAGCTGCGTGCTAAAAGCAGATAAACACCTTTACGCTAATGAAAAATTGATTCCATGGATTGTGGTGGAGGCCAAGCCTGGGATGGAGGGCTGGACTGCAGGTAGGGTGGTTGGTTGGTATTCCAGAGGGATGTCCAATCTTAATCAGTACACTCCAAGGTCTCAATCGAAGAAAAACTCCAGTCAAAGGGAGATGGGAATAACCCCTGTAGAAGACTACTGCTGAGCATGAGGAGATGGAGAAAAATAAAAGAAGAAAAAAAAGGACGTACGACATAACATATTTTGTTCTGTGACCTTGCTAAGTGCAGCCCAAGAGTAGCTAGTAATCGTCTTAAGAGTTTGGTCTATTTTTCAAGTATGTTTTATTTTATTTATAATGGCATAAAGTATTGGCACAGTGAGACACTGCTCTTAAAAGGATTTGAGTCTTTGAAGGTGATTGAATCATCGTTTTCATGTAGTTTTACCTCCATGAATGAGGCTTTTAGTGTTGTTAAAGGCACTGGAGCACTTCGACGGCACCTGTGGATTGGATAATGATTTCTGTCCCAGAGTGCCAGAGTCAGACTGTTTCGCACTAAATAGTCATAATACACTTCCTGTAGCACGCTTGTCAACCTCTAGTTATCCTCTCTATATTAAAAGGCCCTTCTCTCTTGCAGGCATTTAAACCTTTCAAATCTCTCTATATTTCTGTGACATATATATTTCTGGTGTCTCCTCAGACTACTAATACGACTTTGACTGACATTGTGTGTTCCTCCACCCTTTTCTTTGTCCTTGTTTGTCCTGCTTGGAGCTGAAGCTTGTTATCCTTCTGCAGTTCTGCTGCACTAAGAGATACATAACAAGTGTTGTGGGCATGTTGCCCAGCCATCGAGTATTTCACAGCCCATCAAAAACGTACAGGTCCAAACTCCTGCCTGCGTATGTTGGTTTAGTGTTTATGGTTTATGTTAGTGACTGGATGATTAGAATGACAGATGTTGCTCATGATTTAAGGCTTGCAGAGATAAAATCGCCGCATGTACTATTCTACTCACCTCCATCTTGTATGGGTGTGGTTCTTGTGTGGGTGTGGTTCTTGTGTGTGTGTGTGTGGTTCTTGCAGAGCTGTGCATGGTGGAGTGCGGCCCTCACGGCGCCTGTGTGGGCGGGGCCTGCCAGTGTGAGGAGGGCTGGGTGGGGTCAGAGTGCGACCAGAGGGACTGCCACCCGCGCTGCTCGGATCACGGCGTGTGCCGTGAGGGTCAGTGTGACTGTCACCAGGGCTGGACCGGAGAGCACTGCAGCATCGGTCAGTCTGAAACCTCTTCAGAATCAGCTTCTGTTCAAATGTTATAGAATATATATATCGTGTTTGGGTGTTGTTCCATTGTTATTGGACATTTTGTAAGTGAAGTGTGAAGACAGACAGAGAGACAGGAACAGAGACAGAAAGAGAGAGAGACACACACACACACACACACACATAGCAACACATAGAAAAGTCCTGAGTGATCAGTCCTGCATGGTACACACTTATCCGCTGAGCTACCGGAGAACCTCCTGATTTTCATCTGAAGTTCTCCTTTTTCTTCCTCCACTTAACAACCGCAGCCTGAGCTCCATATGAAGCCCTGCCACTTAGTCCAGGGCAGGTGTAGAGGGAGCGCCTCGCTCAGCCGTGTGTCTCTGGAGCAGTCTGTCTGTCTGACAGCTCGGAGCTGTGTGTTAAAAGGAGGATAATGAGAGCTGGTATGTTGCTCCCTCTTGACCTCTTGACCTCTGCTTCCTCGACACACTGGCCTTGTCAAAAGAGAGGCAGTTAAACCCTGACATCACACATCCAGTCCTCAGTCCCCGGAGACGCCCCGGACCTCAGGATGACGTCCTCTTCTCCCTTTGAAACAAAAGGACCTCGCTCTCCAAACTCTTGAACCCTAATTATGTATTTACATGTCTTCCTCCATCAGCTGGTCCCCACTCGAGGCAGGAGGAAGATAATGCGGCTGGGGTGATATGTGGGGTCACATTCCTGATTTTATTAATCTCTCTCTTCTCAATGCAGCCTCAGAACCATCCTTTTCACTTTCTTTCACTCTGAAGACCCCCATCAGGAAACTAATTCCCCGCGCTGGATGTGCCATGGATGAATAGGCAGCAATTTACCTATTCTTACTGAAAACTAGGGGCTTACGTCTCCTTTCAGGCTGTGAATAACTTCAGTTTGCACAAAGCGTCTTTAATCACATGACATGGTTCCACTCTGAATAGAACGCTTGCTTGGACTCTCTATTGTCGAACACATCACGACACCGGAGCGTTTATTTTTCGTCTTTTTTCTCCCCCTTCATATTTTAGACTCAGACTTTTCCATCACCTCACTCTTAGCTTTTCCTTTTTCTTCTCTCCGGTTCGAGAGTTCAATGCCTGGAGCATGGATTAATTGTGCTTAATGCCCCACGGTTGATTGCATGATGATTCAACGACATTCCTGGTCAATATCAGACCTAATGTAACTCTTGTAGCTTTACTAAACTGTACTGTGCTTTGGACAGACGCCACTCGGTCTTTTTTAGCAAAAGTAAGAATGTGTTACCGTGGAAACGTACAGAGGAAAATGTATTTCGTGTCTGCTGCCTTTAAGGGCACGGACCGATAACAGAAACAGAAGATTAGTAACTTTTTTTTACCGTGTTTACTGACACTAATGAAGTCACATGCTTAATCTGAGGCAAAGGTCTTGTTTCTAGTCTGTCTTTAGTCTTTTTGTCTTGCATCACAATGTACTCACTCCAAACTGTAACTCTGTTCATTGATCTTCCTTCTCTCTCCTCTCTTGTCTTTCCTTTATGTCCCTCCTCTCCTCTCTCTGTCTCTCTGTCTCTCTTTCCCTCATATTCTGTCCTTTTCTTCGGCCACCCGTCTCTCCTTGTTCATGTCCCCTGTTCATACTCTGTCTCTCCCTGTCTCTCTTTATCTCTCACTGTCTCTACATATCCCTCTCCATTTTTATCTCTCTCTCTCTACATAACTCTCCCTCTCTCTCTCTCTCCCTCTCTCCCTCCCTCTCTCTCTCTCTGTCTCTCTCTCTCTCTCTCTCTCTCTCTCTCTCTCCCTCTCTCCCTCTATGTCTCTCGACCCTCTCCTGCTTCTCTTTACCTGTCAAGCTCTGGATTCAAGAGTATCAGGTAATGCCCTTCCTCCTTCACCTCACTTCCTGTTGTGAGGCCTTCCATTTGCTTTTTCCCTTTACTGGAAATGAAAATCCCTCAATAGATATAGACGAACAGATTTCCTTTCCAGAACAGCGTCAGTGACAACGCCATGATCTTTCTGTTCACATTACATCACATCGCTATTTACATAAGACTGCCTAGCAGAGATAACAAATGACAAATGCTTACCGCCATCCATATTGACAAAGATAATCCACATGTGTTTACTTAGCATTGTGAAGCCTACCTATTCTACCAAGACTCAGGAGTATCAAATGATGCTAAGTAAATGTTCTCTGCCAAGACTACATTGTCCCGCTTAAATTCCTCATTCGTTTACGTTCAGCAAAATGTGATTGTCAGTCTTACAGTAGGTTTTGTGCCACAGAGATAAGTAATTTTCTTTTCCAAATGTTTTCCTCTCCTCAATGATAATAGGAGCAGTCAAGATAGGATATAAAGGTAAATCACATGGCTATCCTCAGGGAGACTGTCGCAAACAATCACTCCTCGCACCCTGTTTCTCCTCTCTAAGCACGGCAAACACTGTTTTATGTGCCAATCTATCATAACGTTTCTATTGTGCTCCTACCTCCTGTTACGCACATTCATTTCCTGTCTGTCCCTACCGGTCAAGCACCCCCTCGGCCCCCCTCTCCTGTCTGAACCCCCCCCCCCCCCCCCCCCCCCCGTGTGTGTGTCAGATAAGACGCTGGAACAATATGGTTTCTCTCAGGTCCTGGTTGCCTCTCTGCCTTGTAAACAAGGAATGCACCCTGGCAGAAAGTAAAAGTGTAGTTTTGTTTTTTTGAAAAGAGAAACATTTCCTTTTCCCCCACTTTTTAAATTTGTTTTATTTATCCTTCCCTGAATGTGCCGTGACTTCACACGAAGGCCGTTTGGGAGCTAGCTGAAAAGACGCTTGTGCACAATGTAGGAGATTTTGGAAAGAAATTATAACTTTATAAAAAATGTTGACCTTTCCATAAAAAATTAAATAAAAACTTGCTGAATAGTTAGAGAAACTCGTGTGAAATCACAGCAGTGCGGTTTACCTCCCTTCCCCGCGCCCCCCCACTCCCCCCCACCACTTCCCGACTCTGAGTTCTGTTGGAATCCAGTGTTCTGTTCGTTCTCCTCAGTATCGTCACATCTATGTTGTCCCACGGTGATCGGTTCCTGTCCAGTTTGAATGACCGGGTCTTGTGTTCCCCCCCCCTCCTCCCCTTCCTCTTTCCCCCTCTCTGATTGGCCGGAGAAAGTGACCTTTGATGGTTGTTTCGACAGACGGATGTCCGGGTCTGTGCAACAGCAACGGGAGGTGCGTTCTGGATCAGAATGGCTGGAGGTGCGTCTGCCAGGCAGGATGGAGAGGGCTGGGATGCGACGTCGCCACGGAAACTGCCTGCTCGGACGGCAAGGACAACGAGGGGGGTAAGGACCAGCGAACTAGCACCGAAAATAGACATGATGAGTGGCAGGTTTGCTTGAGCATGGGGGGGATGGGGGGGGGGGTTGGTGATGTGTGTGTGGGCTGAGGATAAGATGATGTTTGCGAGATCTGCGTGCGACAATCCCTTTACGTCTGTTCCAACACCGCCACATGTTCGAACGATCCGGTCTCTTCTCTGTTCTTCAACATGTTTGTTTTTTAAAACGCCTCTCCACCGCTCTAGATGGGCTGGTGGACTGCATGGACCCTGACTGCTGCTCGCAGAGCGTCTGCCACGCTCAGAGTTACTGCCAGGGCTCTCCAGACCCCGGCACGCTGGCCTCCAGAGACACGGCCTCCCCCGGCTCCACACACATGGCCTCCAGAAGCTTCTATGATCACGTCAGCTTCCTGGTTGGGCCTGGTGGAACACACATCCTCCCAGGGGACAATCCCTTCAACAGCAGGTCAGTGACTTCAGCCAGGGCGCTTTTGGTGTCTTTTGGTTGTTATGTTGGTTTATTAAAGTATAATGTTAAAGCCACAATCCCAAGGTTCTCCAGCTGGCCAGGATGGCCCCCTGCATGGCAATGCCACCACTGCACTGGGTTGAAACACGATAAAAAATTTATACAAAACAACTGTACGAGTTTGGAGTACGGCTGAGGTAGAAAAGTACAGTTTAAATACAGTCCATTTACCTTCCCTGTCTTGCACAGTCACAATAACAACCTGGTACTGTCAAATGAAGACTATAAAGCTGGAACAGCCCCACTGAGATTCTGGTTAGGTTCGTGATATTGGGCAGAGAGGAAAAGTTTAGTGCTAGTAAACTTAAGCTGTGAATAATTATAATGGAAATAAAACGACATAGAGTCCTTTTCTGAACAGAGCAGCAAACTCAGAGATTACCCTGCAAACCTGGCGTCTCGTGAGAAATGTAAAGATTTTCTGGAGATCTCAGCACACCTTTACATCTGTTCTGAATCGTAAAGCACAGTTTGTTTGGAGGCTGATGGAGAATGGA